>LR738715.1:662710309-662824959 GCA_902687465.1 Secale cereale | reverse complement strand
CCCCCGGTACTCTGGTTAATTCCGAAACTTTACGGAACACTTCCGGTGTCCGAATATAGTCGTCCAATATATCAATCTTTACGTCTCGGACATTCCGAGACTCCTTGTCATGTTCGTGATCTCATCTGGGACTCTGAACTACCTTCGGTACATCAAAACTCATAAACTCATAATACCGATCGTCATCAAACGTTAAGCGTGCGGACCCTACCGGTTCGAGAACTATGTAGACATGACCGAGACTCATCTCCGGTCAATAACCAATAGCGGAACCTGGATGCTCATATTGGCTCCTACATATTCTACGAAGATCTTTATCGGTCCAACCGCATAACAACATACGTTGTTCCTTTTGTCATCGGTATGTTACTTGCCCGAGATTCGATCGTCGGTATCTCTATACCTAGTTCAATCTCATTACCGGCAAGTCTCTTTACTCGTTCCGTAATACATCATCTCGTGACTAACTCATTAGTCATTTGCTTGCAAGGCTTATTATGATGTGCATTACCGAGAGGGCCCAGAGATACCTCTCCGACACTCGGAGTGACAAATCCTAGTCTTGATCTATGCCAACACCACGAACACTTTCGGAGACACCTGTACAGCATCTTTATGATCACCCAGTTACGTTGTGACGTTTGATAGCACACAAGGTGTTCCTACAATATTCGGGAGTTGCGTAATCTCATAGTCATAGGAACATGTATAAGTCATGAAGAAAGCAATAGCAGTAAAACTAAACGATCATAGTGCTAAGCTAACGGATGGGTCTAGTCCATCACATCATTCTCCTAATGATGTGATCCCGTTGATCAAATGACAACTCATGTCTATGGTTAGGAAACATAACCATCTTTGATCAATGAGCTTGTTTAGTAGAGGCATACTAGGGACACTCTGTTTTGTCTATGTATTCACACATGTACTAAGTTTCCGGTTAATACAATTCTAGCATGAATAATAAACATTTATCATGATATAAGGAAACAAATAATAACTTTATTATTGCCTCTAGGGCATATTTCCTTCAATCTCCCACTTGCACTAGAGTCAAGAATCTAGTTCACATCTCCATGTGATTTAATACCGATAGTTCACATCGTTATGTGAATAACACCCATTGTTCACATCGCCATGTGACCAAACCCAAAGGGTTTACTAGAGTCAATAATCTAGTTCACATCGCTATGTGATTAACACCCGAGAGTAATAAGGTGTGATCATGTTTTGCTTGTGAGAGAAGTTTAGTCAACATGTCTGTTACATACAGATCCATATGTATTTCGCAAATTTCTATGTCTACAATGCTCTGCATGGAGCTACTCTAGCTAATTGCTCCCACTTCCAATATGCATCCAGATTGATACTTAGGGTCATTTGGATTAGTGTAAAGTTTGCATCGGTGTAACTCTTTACGACGAACTCTTTATCACCTCCATAATCGAGAAACGTTTTCTTAGTCATCCAGTAACTAAGGATAATTTTAACCGCTGTCCAGTGATCTACTCCTAGATCACTTTTGTACCTCCTTGCCAAACTCATGGCAAGGTACACAATAGGTTTGATACACAACATGGCATACTTTAAAGAGCATATGGCTGAGGCATAGGGAATGACTTTCATTCTTTCTCGATCTTCTGTCGTGATCGGGTTTTGAGTCTTTACTTAACTTCTCACCTTACAAATCAGGCAAGAACTCCTTCTTTGACTGATCCATTTTGAACTACTTCAAAATCTTATCAAGGTATGTACTCATTGAAAAAACATATCAAGCGTCTTGATCTATCTCTATAGATCTTGATGCTCAATATGTAAGCAGCTTCACCGAGGTCTTTCTTTGAAAAACTCCTTTAAAACACTCCTTTATGCTTTCCAAAATATTCTACATTATTTCTAATCAACAATATGTCATTCACATATACTTTTCAGAAATGTTGTAGTGCTCCCACTCACTTTTTTGTAAATACAGGCTTCACCGCAAGTCTGTATAAAATCATATGCTTTGATCACCTCATCAAAGCGTATATTCCAACTCCGAGATGCTTGCACCAGTCCATAGATGGATCGCTAGAGCTTGGACACTTTGTTAGCATCTTTAGGATCAACAAAACCTTCTGGTTGCATCATATACAACTCCTCTTTAATAAATCCATTAAAGAATGCAGTTTTGTTATCCATTTGCCAGATTTCATAAAACGCGGCAATTGCTAACATGATTCGGACAGACTTAAGCATCGCTAGAGGTGAGAAAGTCTCATAGTAGTCAACTCCTTGAACTTGTCGAAACCCTTTCGCAATAAGTCGAGCTTTGTAAACAGTAACATTACCGTCTGCGTCGGTCTTCCTCTTGAAGATCCATTTATTTTTGATGGCTTGCTGATCATCGGGCAAGTCAACCAAAGTCCACACTTTGTTCTCATACATGGATCCCATCTCAGATTTCATGGCCTCAAGCCATTTTGCAGAATCTGGGCTCATCATCGCTTCCTCATAGTTCGTAGGTTCATCATGGTCTAGTAACATGACTTCCAGAACTGGGTTGCCGTACCACTCTGGTGCGGAACGTACTCTGGTTGATCTACGACGTTCAACAGAAACTTGATCTAAAGTTTCATGATCATCATCATTAGCTTCCTCACTAATTGGTGCAGGAATCACTGGAACTAGTTTCTGTGATGTTCCACTTTCCAATTCGGGAGAAGGTACAATTACCTCATCAAGTTCTACTTTCCTCCCACTCACTTCTTTCGAGAGAAACTCCTTCTCTAGAAAGGATCCATTCTTAGCAACGAATATCTTGCCTTCGGATCTGTGATTGAAGGTGTACCCAACAGTTTCTTTTGGGTATCCTATGAAGACACATTTCTCCGACTTGGGTTTGAGCTTATCAGGTTGAAGCTTTTTCACATAAGCATCGCAGCCCCAAACTTTAAGAAATGACAACTTTGGTTTCTTGCCAAACCATAGTTCATAAGCTGTCGTCTCAACGGATTTAGATGGTGCCCTATTTAACGTGAATGCAGCTGTCTCTAAAGCATAACCCCAAAACGATAGTAGTAAATTGGTAAGAGACATCATAGATCGCACCATATCCAATAAAGTACGGTTACAACGTTCGGACACACCATTACGTTGTGGTGTTCCGGGTGGCGTGAGTTATGAAACTATTCCACATTGTTTCAAATGAAGACCAAACTCGTAACTCAAATATTCACCTCCACGATCAGATCATAGAAACTTTATTTTCTTGTTACGATGATTCTCTACTTCACTCTGAAATTCTTTGAACTTTTCAAATGTTTCAGACTTGTGCTTCATCACGTAGATATACCCATATATGCTCAAATCAGCAGTGAAGGTCAGAAAATAACGATACTCGCCACGAGCTTCAACACTCATCGGTCCACATACATCAGTATGTATGATTTCCAACAAATCTGTTGCTCGCTCCATTGTTCCGGAGAACGGAGTTTTAGTCATCTTGCCCATGAGGCATGGTCCGCAAGCACCAAGTGATTCATAATCAAGTGATTTCAAAAGTCCATCACTATGGAGTTTCTTCATGCGCTTTACACCAATATGACCAAAACGGTAGTGCCACAAATAAGTTGCACTATCATTATTAACCTTGCATCTTTTGGCTTCAATATTATGAATATGTGTATCACTACGATCGAGATCCAACAAACTATTTTCATTGTATGACCATCGAAGGCTTTATTCATGTAAACATAATAACAATTATTCTATGACTTTAAATGAATAACCATATTGCAACAAACATGATCAAATTATATTCATGCTTAACGCAAATGCCAAATAACATTTATTTAGGTTCTACACTAATCCCGAATGTATAGGGAGTGTGCGATGATGATCATATCAATTTTGGAACCACTTCCAACACACATCGTCACTTCACCTTTAACTAGTCTCTATTCATTCTGCAACTCTTGTTTCGAGTTACTAATTTTAGCAACTGAACTGGTATCAAATACCCAGGGGTTGCTATGAACACTAGTAAAGTACACATCAATAATCTGTATATCAAATATATCTTTGTTCACTTTGCCATCCTTCTTATCCACCAAGTATCTAGGGCAGTTCCACTTCCAGTGACCATTTCCTTTGCAGTAGAAGCATTTAGTTTCAAGCTTGAGTTTAGCTTTGGGTTTCTTCACGGGAGTGACAACTTGCTTGTCATTCTTCTTGAAGCTCCCCTTCTATCCCTTTGCCCTTTACTTGAAACAAGTGGTCTTGTTAACCATCAACACTTGATGCTCTTTCTTGCTTTCTACCTTCGCCGATTTTAGTATCGCGAAGAGCTCGGGAATTACTTTTGTCATCCCTTGCATATTATAGTTCATCACGAAGTTCTACTAACTTGGTGATGGTGTCTAGAGAACTTTGTCAATTACTATCTTATCTGGAAGATTAACTCCCACTTGATTCAAGCAATTGTAGTACCCAGACAATCTGAGCACATGCTCACTCGTTGAGCTATTCTTCTCCATCTTGTAGGCAATGTACTGTCAGAGGTCTTATACATCTCGACACGGGCATGAGTATGAAATAATAATTTCAACTCTTGGAACATCTCATGTGCTCCATGGCGTTCAAAATGTTTTTGAAGTCCCGATTATAAGCCGTAAAGCATGGCGCACTAATCTATCAAGTAGTCATCATACCGAGCTTGTCAAACATTCATAACGTCTGCATCTGCTCCTGCAGTAGGTTCGTCACCTAGCGGTACATCAAGGACATAATACTTCTGTGCAGCAATGAGGATAATCCTTAGATCATGGACCTAGTCCGCATCATTGCTACTAACATCTTTAAACTTATATTTCTCTAGGAACATATAAAATAAACGGGGAGCTATATCGCGAGCTATTGATCTACAACATAGATATGCTAATACTACCAGGACTAAGTTCATGATAAATTAAAGTGCAATTAATCATATTACTTGAAGAACTCCCGCTTAGATAGACATCCCTCTGGTCATCTAAGTGATCACGTGATCCAAATCAACTAAACCATGTCCGATCATCACGTGAGATGGAGTAGTTTTCAATGGTGAACATCTTATGTTGATCATATATACAATATGATTCACGCTCGACCTTTCGGTCTCCAGTGTTCCGAGGCCATATCTGCATATGCTAGGCTCGTCAAGTTTAACCCGAGTATTCTGCTTGTGCAAAACTGGCTTGCACCCGTTGTATGTGAACGTAGAGCCTATCACACCCGATCATCACGTGGTGTCTCAGCATGAAGAACTTTCGCAACGGTGCATACTCAGGGAGAACACTTGTACCTTGAAATTTTGTAAGGGATCATCTTATAATGCTACCGTCGTACTAAGCAAAATAAGAAGCATAATAAGATAAACATCACATGCAATCAAAATATGTGACATGATATGGCCATCATCATCTTGTGCTTTTGATCTCCATCTCCAAAGCACCATCATGATCACCTTCGTCACCGGTGTGACACCTTGATCTCCATCGTAGCATCATTGTCGTCTCGCCAACTATTGCTTCCACGACTATCGCTACCGCTTAGTGATAAAGTAAAGCAATTACATGGCGATTGTATTTCATACAATAAAGCAACAACCATATGGCTCCTGCCAGTTGCCGATAACTTTCCAAAACATGATCATCTCATAGAAAACCGTATAACTCATCATGTCTTGACCATATCACATCACAACATGCCCTGCAAAAAATAGTTAGACGTCCTCTACTTTGTTGTTGCAAGTTTTACGTGGCTGCTACGGGCTTAGAGAGAACCATTCTTACCTACGCATACAAAAAACCACAACGATGTTTCGTCAAGTATGTGCTGTTTTAACCTTCACAAGGACCTGGCGTAGCCACACTTGATTCAGCTAAAGTGAGAGAGACAGACACCCGCCAGTCACCTTTAAGCAACGAGTGCTCATAACGGTGAAACCAGTCTCGCGTAAGCGTACGCGTAATGTCGGTTTGGGCCGCTTCATCTCACAATACCGCCGAAGCAAAGTATGACATGCTGGTAAGCAGTATGACTAGTATCGCCCACAACTCATTGTGTTCTACTCGTGCATATCATCTACGCATAGACCTGGCTCATGATGCCACTATTGGGAACGTAGTATTTTAAAATTTTCCTACGATCACGCAAGATCTATCTACCAGATGCATAGCAACGAGAGGGAGAGTGTGTCTACGTACCCTCGTAGATCGGGAGCGGAAGCGTCAAGTGATGCGGTTGATGTAGACGAACTTCTTCGCGATCCAACCGATCAAGCACCGAACGTATGGCACCTCCGCGTTCAGCACACATTCAGCTTGGCGCGCCAAGGAGGAGTAATCCTACTAGGAATAGGATTGCAATCCTATTCCTAGTAGGAACTACCAAAAGGGAGAAGGGGGAAAGGAAGGAGAGGGAGAAGGAGAAGGAAAGGGGCGCCGACCCCCCTCCTTCCTTGTCCAATTTGGACCAAGGGGTGGGGGGCACGCGTCCCAGCCGTGGCCCTCGTTCCCTCTTTCTCCTACGGCCCATTAAGGCCCATAGCTTCCCCACGGGATTCCGGTAACCCCCCCTGTACTCCGGTTAATTCCGAAACTTTACGGAACACTTCCGGTGTCCGAATATAGTCGTCCAATATATCAATCTTTACGTCTCGGACATTTCGAGACTCCTCGTCATGTCCGTGATCTCATCCGGGACTCCGAACTACCTTCAGTACATCAAAACACATAATACCGGTCGTCATCAAACGTAAAGCATGCGGACCCTACGGGTTCGAGAACTATGTAGACATGACCGAGACTCATCTCCGGTCAATAACCAATAGCGGAACCTGGATGCTCATATTGGATCCTACATATTCTACGAAGATCTTTATCAGTCAAACCGCATAACAACATACGTTGTTCCTTTTGTCATCGGTATGTTACTTGCCCGAGATTCAATCATCGGTATCTCTATACCTAACTCAATCTCGTTACCAGCAAGTCTCTTTACTCGTTTCGTAATACATCATCTGGTGACTAACTCATTAGTCATTTGCTTGCAAGGCTTATTATGATGTGCATTACCGAGAGGGCCCAGAGATACCTCTCCGACACTCGGAGTGACAAATCCTAGTCTTGATCTATGCCAACACCACAAACACTTTCGGAGACACCTGTAGAGCATCTTTATGATCACCCAGTTACATTGTGACGTTTGAAAGCACACAAGGTGTTCCTACGGTATTCGGGAGTTGCATAATCTCATAGTCATAGGAACATGTATAAGTCATGAAGAAAGCAATAGCAGTAAAACTAAACGATCATAGTGCTAAGCTAACAGATGGGTCTAGTCCATCACATCATTCTCCTAATGATGTGATCATGTTGATCAAATGACAACTCATGTCTATGGTTAGGAAACATAACCATCTTTGATCAATAAGCTAGTCTAGTAGAGGCATACTAGGGACGCTCTGTTTTGACTATGTATTCACACATGTACTAAGTTTCCGGTTAATACAATTCTAGCATGAATAATAAACATTTATCATGATATAAGGATATAAATAATAACTTTATTGTTTCCTCTAGGGCATATTTCCTTCAGTCGCCCCACAGGTACCAATATGAGGTTCCAGTACAAAGATTGAACACAAGAGATGAACTAGGGTTTGAGAGGAGATGGTGATGTTGAAGATGTTGATGGAGATTGGCCTCTCAAATATGAGAGGGTTATTGGTGATTACGATGGCTTCGATTTTCCCATCCGGGAAGGAAGTTCCCCCGACGGAATTGCTCTGCCGGAGGGCAAAAGTGCTCCTGTCCAAGTTCGGCCTCGAGACGGCGGCGCTTTGTCCCGAAAGTCCCCTCCTGATTTTTTTTCTAGGTCAAAAGACCATTAGTACCAGAAGATGGGCACCGGAGGTGGGCTGAGCACAACCCATGTGCGTGCGCGCCTGGGGGGCCTGGCGCGCCCCCGTGTATTGTGCTCACCAGGTGGCCCCCCTCCAGTAGTTATTTGCTCTAGTATTTTACATATATTACAAAATAATTCTCCGTAAATTTTCAGATCGTTTGGAGACGTGCAGAATAGGTGTCCTGACGTAGCTTTTTCAGGTCCAGAATTCTAGTTGTCGGTATTCTCCCTCTTTGTGTAAACCTTGCATATTATGAGAGAAAAGGCATTATAATTACTCCATAAAGCTTTGTTATGCATAAAAACATTATAAATAACAGTAGGAAAACATGATGCAAAATGGACGTATCAACTCCCCCAAGATTAGATCTCGCTTGTCCTCAAGCGAAAACCAATATCGAAAATCATGTCCACATGTTTAGAGAGAGAGGTGTCGATAAAAACAAAATACGAACATAGTAGCATCATGCTTATTATTATAACAACAACAAACTGAATATCAAACTCTAACAAACCATATAACTTTTATCATATAACTTATCATGAACAAGTAGAAGTAGAAGCATACACTTTATTGAATACTAGCAAACTATGTTCTCAGTCAACTTTGCAACCACAATTCATCATATTTTCAGGAAGGGTCACTTGTTGGAGCGTTTTGGCAAGTCCACATACTCAAGTATCATTTAGTCTTCTATGATTGCTAGCACTCACAGCATACCCATGCGCAAAAAGTTTCAACCGGACAAATAGAAAGACAGGGGCTTATAGTTTTGCCTCCCAACATATTTACCTCAAGGGTGCAGTCAACAATAATAACTCATGCTCAGTCATATCCAACTGGATGTATGTGCCTAGATCTTTCCCCACCACATGATGCTTGCAAAAAGATAAAATAAAAAGGAATAGGGAAGAATACTTTGACTCTTGCATAAAAGTAAATACATGAAATTAAAAGATAAACCCTTCGTAGAGGGAAGCAGAGGTTGTCTCGCGCTTTTTTGTTACATGTTCAATCCCTTAATGTAAAAGAACGTTACATTATATTGCCCCTTATGATAGTAACCTTTATTATGTAGCCCATCGCTTATTACTTTGCTATCACAAGTTTGTACAACGCTCAATTTTCTCTTACACTAAATGATCAAACACATTTAGAAGCAATTTTTATTGCCTTATTGCACCGATGACAACTTACTTGAAGGATCTTACTCAATCCATATGTTGGTATGGTGGACTCTCAAATAATGAGTTGGATTTAGGGTTTTTGGATGCACAAGTAGTATCTCTACTTAGTGCGGTATTATTTGGCTAGAAAAGATATTGAGCAAGCACCAAATGTTGAAGGATCTATGACAATATAACTTCTATGTGGATAAGAACAAACATAACTCATTACGTTGTCTTCCTTGTCCAGCGTCAATAATTTTGACATGTAATAATTAACGGGGTCTCACAATCATAAAAGATGTCCAAGATAGTGTATTTGAATATGAATCTTCTCTTCCTTTATTAATTCTTTCATGAGTTGCATCATTGACCAATGCTATGTTTGTCAACCTTCAACAAATTTTACCACTTATACTTTTCCTTATGTGATGTCATCACTTCCCATAAGAATAGCATATGATCTTTTTGTTTATTTCTTTTTATTTGATTACAACTTAAAAATAAAGAGAGAAAACTCAAACTAAACTTTATTATATAGCTGTCACTTGATTACATAGATAGATAGATCATGAAACTAACACTCGAAAATAGATCATACTAAACTTTGTATTCAACTAAATCACAAAATCACTAAGGATGGAACTAAGATAGGTAAAGGTAAATAAAAGTGATGGTGATATGATACCGGGAATCTCCCCCCAAGATTGGCAGAAGCCAAGGGGAGTGCCCATACTCGTGTAGTCAAGTCTCCTTTGGTGGTGAAGAGGAGGAAGGTAGTGATGAGGTAGTGTCACACTTCATGCTCAATAGGTACTCCAATCTACGAATGATGCTCCGGAGGGCGATGATTTGCTCCTGCAATAGAATATTTTCACGAGTGAGATATTTATTTTGAACACGAACCGTTTCAATGGTCCTAAAGGCTTCAATTTCAGTAGGGGTGAGGTAATCATACTATGGTTGAAGGATATCTTCTTCTTCTCCTTCTGGAACAGCCTGTCGTGGCTTCCTTGCTCTTGTAACCCTTTATGGCTTCCTTTGGTTCCTCTCTCTTAAGTTCTATCCTCATCAACCAAGCATCCTCTTCTAGGTTGTTGGAGGAGGGAGAAGACATGATGCCTGGCTTGACAGGTCTAACAGAAAAATAGCACAAAACAAGAACAGAGGATTTTCTGCGATACGGTGGTCAAATCGTCCGGGGGTATATATAAAGTTTTTTTATCTTGGGAAACAAGAATATGGGAGGAAATCAGAGTCAGGAAGGTTCCCGAGTGGGACACAACCCACCTGGGCGCGCCAGGCAAGGCAGGCACACCCTGGTGTATCGTACCATACTCGGTTGCCTTCCTGGTTGTTTATTATTTTCCTAATTTTTGTAATATTCCAGAACTGGCAAAAAAATATTTTTGCGGATTTTTCGAAGTCTGTTTACTTACCGTATCACGTACCTCCTCTTTTCAGGGTTCTGGAGTGTTCTGGAAGGTTTCTTTTATATGTTCCTCCGGTGTCATGGTTTGGATAACATTGCTTTCAACATTAATAGGTGTTCCTAAGATATAGTGTTTAATCCTTTGTCCATTGAGCACCTTCAGGTTATTACCTTCTGCATTATTAATTTTGATATCTCCAGAGCTATAAACCTCTTCGATAATATAAGGTCCATTCCATTTGGAAAGAAGTTTTCCTGCAATAAATCTGGAACGAGAGTTGTACAAAAGAACATATTCCCCAACTTTGAACTTCCGCTGTTGGATTCCTTTGCCATGCCATCTTTAAATTTTTCTTTGAATAACTTGGCATATTCATTTGCTTGGGTTCACCATTCATCTAGCGAGCTAATATCAAATAGCCTCTTTTGACCGGCAAGTTTGAAGTCATAGTTGAGTTCTTTAATTGCCCAAAATGCTTTATGGTCTAACTCAAGAGGCAAATGACAAGCTTTTCCATGCACCATTTTATATGGAGACATACCCATAGGATATTTATAAGCTATTCTATAAGCCCAAAGTGCATCATCTAGTTTCTTAGACTAGTTCTTTTGGGGCCTATTGACGGTTTTTTGTAATATAAGTTTTATTTCTCTATTGCTAAGTTCAACTTGACCACTAGATTGAGGATGATAGGGTGATGCAATTGTATAGCTAACATCATATTTAGCAAGCATTTTCTGGAAAGCACCATGAATAAAGTGTGAACCACCATCAGTCATTAGATATCTAGGGACTCCAAACCTTGGGAAAATAACTTCTTTAAGCATTTTAATGGAAGTGTTATGATCAGCACTACTAGTTGGAATAGCTTCTACCCACTTAGTGACATAATCAACAGCAACCAAAATATGTGTATACCCATTAGAGGAAGGAAAGGTCCCATATAATCAAAACTCCAAACATCAAATGGTTCGACAACAAGTGAATAATTCTTAGGCATTTCCTGATGCTTACCGATATTAGCAATTCTTTGGCATTCATCACAAGATAAGACAAACTTACGGGCATCCTTGAAGAGATTAGGCCAATAAAAACCAGATTGCAATACCTTGTGAGCAGTTATATCTCCCGCGTGGTGTCCTCGTTAGGCTTTGGAATGACATTTCCGTAGGATTTGTTCATGTTCATGCTCAAGTACACAACGTATAATAATGCCATCTACTCCCTCTTTATAAAGATGTGGGTCATCACAAAAGTAATGTCTTAAAACATATAAGAATTTTTTCTTTTGTTGGTTTGTGAAACTAGGTGGAATGTATTTGGCAACTATATAATTAACATAGTCAGCATACCAAGGAGTATTACGAGAAACATTTATTGCAACTAGTTGCTCATTAGGAAAGCTATCATCAATAGGTAGTGGGTCATCAAGAATATTTTCTAACCTAGACAAGTTATTTGCTACGGGATTCTCAGCTCCTTTCCTATAAGTAATATGTAAATCAAATTCTTGTAGCAAGAGAACCCACCAAATGAGTCTAGGTTTAGCATCTTTCTTTTCCATAAGATATTTTATAGCAACGTAATCGGTGTGAACAATTACTTTGAAATCTATGATGTAAGATCTGAATTTATCACAAGCAAACACAACTGCTAAAAATTCTTTTCATTGGTAGCATAATTTCTTTGAGCAATGCCTAGAGTTTTGCTAGCATAATGGATCATTTAATTTCTTATCAACTCTTTGTCCTAGAACAGCAGCAACAATATAATCACTAGCATCACACATAATTTCAAATGGCAAGTTCCAGTCAGGTGTTTGAACAATAGGTGCGGTGGTTAAAGCTTTCTTAAGTGTTTCAAAGGCTTCTATGCAATCATCATCAAAAACAAAAGGAACATCCTTCTGTAATAAATTGGTAAGAGGCCTAGAAATTTTAGAGAAGTCTTTAATAAACCTCCTATAGAAACCAGCATGCCCAACAAAACTACGAATACCTTTAATATCTTTAGGATAAGGCATTTTCTCGATTGCATCAACTTTAGCTTTATCGACCTCAATACCTCGTTCAGAAATTTTATGCCCCAAGACAACACCTACATTAACCATAAAGTCGCACTTCTCCCAATTCAAGACGAGATTAGTTTGCTCACATCTCTGCAAAACTCGGTCAAGGTTGCTTAAGCAATCATCAAAAGAAGTTCCGTAAATGGAGAAATCATCCATGAAAACTTCAACAATTTTTTCACAAAAATCAGAGAATATAGCAGTCATGCATCTTTGAAAAGTAGCAGGTGCATTACATAAACCAGAAGGCATACGTCTATAAGCATAAGTTCCAAAAGGACAAGTAAAGGTGGTTTTCTCCTCATCAGGTTGTGATATGGGTATTTGAGAAAAACCAGAATATCCATCAAGAAAGGAAAAATGTGTGTGCTTAGATAGTCTTTCTAGCATTTGATCGATAAAAGGCAAAGGGTAATGATCCTTCCTAGTATCTTTATTTAATTTTCTAAAATCAGTTACCATTCTACAGCCAGTAATAATTCTTTGTCGAATATGTTCATTTTTATCATTAGGAACGACAGTGATACCTCCCTTCTTAGGGACACAATGAATGGGACTCATCCATCTACTATCAGCTATGGGATAGATTATACCTGCTTCCAAAGTTTTAGTATTTCAGTTCTTACCACCTCTTTCATCTTAGGATTTAATCGGCGTTGATGATCAACAATGGGTTTAACATCAAGCTCCATATTAATCTTGTTCTCACGGAGAGTGGGACTAATGCCCTTAAGATCATCAAGAGTATGTCCAATAGCAGCACTGTGCTTCCTCAAAAAAATTAATAATCTTTCGTCTTCATGTTTTGAAAAGTTAGCACAAATAATAACAGGATATATCTTTTTCTCATAAAGATAAGCATACTTCAAAGTGTCTGGCGATTGTTTTAAAATAAACACAAGACCACCTTTAGGTGGAGGAGGACCTCCTAGAGTTTCAGTAGGAAAATTGTGTTTAAGGAGAGGTTGTTGTTCAAAGAATATTTTATCTATTTCATTTATTTCATGCATGCGCATATCATTTTCATAGTCTAGCAATTATTATTCTAGAGGATCAGTAGGTGGCACAACAATAGAAGCAAGACCAATTATTTCATCTTTACTAAGTGATTCTTCATTCGCGGTTGTCTATGAAACTTGGAAAAATTAAACTCATGAGACACTTCACCATAACTAACACTAACAGTTTCTTTTTTGCAATCTATTTTAGCATTGACAATGTTTAATAAAGGTCTACCAAAGATAATGGGACAAAAGTCATCTTGTGGGGAACCAAGAACTAGAAAATCGGTAGGATATTTAATTTCCCCACACATGACTTCAATATCTATAACTATCCCAAGTGGTGTGATGGTGTCTCGCTTTGCAAGTTTAATGGTAACATCTATGTCTTCTATTTCAGCGGGTGCTATGTCATTCATAATTTCTTGGTATAAGGTGAAAGGAATAGCACTCACACTAGCACCCAAATCACATAAGCCATGATAGCAGTCCAATTTTAACTGAGACAACAGGCATGCCAACTACTAGTCTATGTTTATCTTTCTCATAGGGTTTGGCAATTCTAGCAGGTTCACCAACAAAGCAAATAACATGCCCATCAATATCATCATCCAAGAGATATTTAACCATAGCAACACTAGGTTCTAATTTAATTTGCTCAAGGGTTTTTATGCTTTAATATCACTTTTTTGAACCACATCTGAAACCTTAGAATGTTCCTTCATCCTAATAGGAAAAGGTGGTTTTTCAATATAAGCATTAGGCACAACCATTGTTGATGAAATCGTTAACTGGTAGCTGCTCGATTGGCTGGCGAGTTGGGGATTAATAGGCTAATCAGCAAGTTAATCAGCCATTTAATCAATTAATCAGATGATTTATCAGTTTATCGGCTACTCGGTGACACTATGAGTAGGGATTAATCGGCAAGTTAATTGGTTAATCGGACGAATTCTTGAACAAGGGGCACAACTGGACCAACATTGTAAATGATGGTTTCATCTTTAGCTATTATCAGTTCTTTAAGTTCTTCTTTAATAGGGGGGTGATATTTTAACATGGGTAGCAAATGATTCACGGAAAGAGGCTACTATCTCAGAGTCAAGTCCATATTTAGTGCTAAACTTGTGAAAACGTCGGTATTCATAAAAGATTTAACACAATCAAATTCAAGCTTAATACCTGACTCTTTACCTTCGTTGAGTTCCCAATCTTAAGAGTTGTGTTTAATTCTTTCTAAAATGTCCCACCTGGATTTAATAGCCTTCTTCATAAAGGAATCAGCACAAGAAGTATCAAGCGTGGATTGATCATTACGAGAAAGCCGAGCATAAAAATTCTGAATGATAATTTCTCTCGGGAGATCGTGATTGGGGCATGAATATAACATTGACTTAAGCCTCCCCCAAGCTAGAGCGATACTTTCTCCTTCACGAGGCCAAATATTATGTATGTAATTCCAGTCACGATGAACTAGATGCATAGGATAAAAAATTTGGTGAAATTTCAATTTCAATCGATTCTAGTTCCAAGATCCAGTATCATCGCATAGCCCCAATCATGAGCTCCGGGCAAACCTGCAAGCTTAAATAATCCACTAATTTCATCCACATATATTAAGTGTACATCAGGATGTTCAGTTCTGTCTCCTGCATAAGGATTAGCTAGCAGTTGTTCTATCAAACCCGAAAGAATTACATAACCAATATTTTCAGTAAGTGTCATAGGATGAGGGCCAACTAATTGTGCTTCTGGTCGAGGTGAAGATACCCCGAACAAACCCCTCAAAGGATTGTTCTCCATAGTAACAAGTGACAATAAATTTCAACACGTGGTATAAATTTTTCATTATCGATTTCCACTTACCAAGAGCGCTTCACTCCCCGACAACGGCGCCCGAAAAGAGTCTTGACGACCCACAAGTATAGAGGATCAATCTTAGTCCTTTCGATAAGTAAGAGTGTCAAACCCAACGAGCACTAGAAGGAAATGATAAGCGGTTTTCAGCAAGGTAATGTCTGCAAGCACTGAAATTGTCGGTAAAAGATAGTTTGATAGCAAGGTAATTTGTAATGGTAACAGTAAATAAAGTGCAGCAAGGTGATATGTCTCCAACGTATCTATAATTTTTGATTGTTCCATGCTATTATATTATCCTTCTAGGATGTTTTATGGGCTTTATTATACACTTTTATATGATTTTTGGTACTAACCTATTAACCTAGAGCCCAGTGCCAGTTTCTGTTTTTTTCCTTGTTTTTTTCCTTGTTTTTGAGTTTTACAGAAAAGGAATATCAAACGGAGTCCAGTTGACGTGCCAATTTTTGATGATTTTTTCTGGACCAAATGAAGCCCCTGAAGTAAAAGGGTTGGGCCAGGAGAGCCACGGGCTACCCACGAGGGTGGGGGCGTGCCCTGGGCAGGTGGTGGCGCCGCCCTATCTCGTGGACGGCCCAGAGGGCCCCCTGACTTGTGCTTTACGCCAAAAAAACCTATAAATATTGAAACCTTCGGAAATTAACCTAGATCGGGAGTTCCGCCGCCGAAAGCCTCTGTAGCCACCAAAAACCAATCTAGACCACGTTCCGGCACCCTACAGGGGGGGGAACCCTCACCGGTGGCTATCTTCATCATCTCGGCGCTCTCCGTGACGAGGAGGGAGTAGTCCACCCTCGGGGCTGAGCGTATGTACCAGTAGCTATGTGTTTGATCTCTCTCTCTCTCTCTCTCGTGTTCTTGAGATGGCACGATCTTGATGTATCGCGAGCTTTGCTATTCTAGTTGGATCTTATGATGCTTCTCCCCCTCTACTCTCTTGTAATGAATTGAGTTTTCCCTTTGAAGTTATCTTATCGGATTGAGTCTTTAAGGATTGGAGAACACTTGATGTATGTCTTGCACGTGTTTATCTGTGGTGACAATGGGATATCATGTGATCCACTTGATGTATGTTTTGGTGATCAACTTGCGGGTTCTGTGACCTTGGGAATCTATGCATAGGGGTGGGCACACGTTTTCATCTTGACTTTCCGGTAGAAACTTCAGGGCACTCTTTGAAGTTCTGTGTGTTGGTTGAATAGATGTTTCTGAGATTGTGTGATGCATATCGTATAATCATGCCCATGGATACTTGAGGTGACAATGGAGTATCTAGGTGACATTAGGGTTTTGATTGATTTGTGTCTTAAGGTGTTATTCTAGTACGAACTCTATGATAGATTGAACGTTACTATGGACTCTTGAATAGATCGATCAGAAAGAATAACTTTGAGGTGGTTTCGTACCCTACCATAATCTCTTCGTTTGTTCTCCACTATTAGTTACTTTGGAGTGACTCTTTGTTGCATGTTGAGGGCTAGTAATATGATCCAATTATGTTATCCTCGTTGAGAGAACTTGCACTGGTGAAAGTATGAACCCTAGGCCTTGTTTCCTGTCATTGCAACACCATTTATGCTCACGTTTACCACTTGCTACCTTGCTGTTTTTACATTTTCAGTTTACAAGAACCTATATCTACCATCCATATTGCACTTGTATCACCACCTCTTCGCCAAACTAGTGCACCTATACAATTTACCATTGTATTGGGTGTGTTGGGGACACAAGAGACTCTTTGTTATTTGGTTGCAGGGTTGTTTGAGAAAGACCATCTTCATCCTACGCCTCCCACGGATTGATAGACCTTAGGTCATCCACTTGAGGGAAATTTGCTACTGTCCTACAAACCTCTGCACTTGGAGGCCCAACAACGTCTACAAGAAGAAGGTTGTGTAGTAGACATCAAGCTCTTTTCTGGCGCCGTTGTCGAGGAGGTTAGTGCTTGAAGGTATATCTTTAGATCCTACAATAGAATCTTTTAGTTTCTTGTTTTATCACTAGTTTAGTTTATAAAAGAAAACTGAAAAAAATGGAATTAAGGTTACCTCATATGCTTCATCTTTTTAAGATCTTTCATGAAAATGATGGGAAGGAAAATTGTGCTCAAGTACTAGAAGAAAAATTACATAGAATGCTTGGCACTAAAGACTTGAATGATGAGCTTGATTGCAATGTTGTTAGTACAAATTCCTTGAATATCCATGATGCTAATGATATGCAAAGCTACAAGCTTGGGGATGCTATGTTTGATGAAGATGATATTTTTAGTCCCCCAAGTTTTGATGAGGATACTTATTATGATGAAAGGATGCCCCCTATTTATGATGATTATATTGATGAAAGTGGATTTGGAGAGGTCATGACTTTATTTAGTGATGAATCCACTATTTTGGAAGAGGTTCCAATTGATTATGAGAACAAATTTGCTATCTATGATGATTATTGTGATGACTTGTATGCTATTAAGAATAATGATAACCATGAAACTTGTCATCATGATTTTAGTTTTCAATTGGATTATGCTTCACATGATAGTTATTTTGTTGAGTTTGCTCCCACTACTATGAATGAGAAGAATTTTGCTTATGCGGAGAGTAGTAAAATTTCTATGCAAGTAGATCATGAAAAGAATGCTTTATGTGCTGGTAATATTGTTGAATTCATTCATTATGCTACTGAAAATTATTATGAGAGAGGAGCATATGCTTGTAGGAATTGCAATAATATCAAGTTTCCTCTCTATGTGCTTAAAGTTTTGAAGCTATGTTTGTTTTCCCTTCCTATGCTAGTTGATTATCGTTCCCATAAGTTGTTTGCTCACAAAATCCCTATGCATAGGAAGTGGGTTAGACATAAATGTGTTATGCATATTCTTCATGATGCTCCCTTTATGTTTCAATTCTTATCTTTTATGCGAGCATCATTGAAATCATCGTGCCTAGCTAGGGGCGTTAAACGATAGCGCTTGTTGGGAGGCAACCCAACTTTATTTTATTTTATTTTATTTTGCTTATTTTTAGGAATAAATATTGCATCTAGCTTCTTTTTAGATGTGGTTTTGTGTTTTAATTAGTATTTGTGCCAAGTAGAACCTTTGGGAAGACTTGTGTGAAGTTTATATGATCGTGCTATGAAAAACAGAATCGTTAGTGCTCGCTAGAATGGTCACCAGATTTTACTGGAGCGTGCTATTTAGTTGATTCTTTTTGAAGATGATTAATAGACAAATTACTCACGTTTACCAATTTAGTCTGAATTTTTTGAAGTTACAGAAGTACGCGAAACCTGCAGATTATTACAGATTGTTCTGTTTTTGACAGATTCTGTTTTTCGTGTGTTGTTTGCTTATTTCAATGCATCTATGAGTAGTATTGGGAAGTATGAACCATAGATAAGTTGGAATAGAGTAGGTTTAGCACCAATATAAACAAATAATGAGGTCATTGCAGTACCTTTGAGTAGTGGTTTGCTTTCTCATACCAACGGAGCTCACGAGATTTTTGTCTGAGTTTTGTGTTGTCAAGTTTTCAAGTTTTGAGTATTGCTTTGATGGACTATGGAACAAAGAGTAGCAAGGGCCTAAGCTTGGGGATGCCCATGGCACCCCAAGTAAAATTAAAGGACAATCAAAAGCCTAAGCTTGGGGATGCCCCGGGAAGGCATCCCCTCTTTCGTCTTCATCCATCAGTAACTATACTCGGAGCTATATTTTTATTCACCACATGATATGTGTTTTACTTGGAGCGTCTTGTATAATTTGAGTCTTTGCATGTTAGTTTGCCACAATTATCCTTGTTGGACACACCTATTTGAGAGAGTTAAATATGGCCTAGGAATTTATAGAACACTCTATGTGCTTCACTTATATCTT
This sequence comes from Secale cereale, assembly GCA_902687465.1. Taxonomy (NCBI): domain Eukaryota; kingdom Viridiplantae; phylum Streptophyta; class Magnoliopsida; order Poales; family Poaceae; genus Secale; species Secale cereale. The sequence continues at coordinate 662,805,609 of LR738715.1, read as the reverse complement.
TTGAGTTGAATAGTTTTGCTCTAGATCTAGTGCTTCACTTATATCTTTTAGAGCACGGTGTTGATTATATTTTGTAGAAATTGTTGATCTCTCATGCTTCACTTATATCCTTTTGAGAGTCTATTAAAACAGCATGGTAATGTGCTTTGGCTATAAAACTATCCTTTGCATGATAGGCATCCAAAATCAATGTAGTAAAAACTTTCATACTAAGTGCATTGAATATGATGAGAAGTTGGATGCTTGATAATTGTTTTGAGATATGAGGGTAGTGATATTAGAGTCGTGCTCGTGGAGTTATTATGAAATTGAGAAATACTTGTGTTAAAGTTAGTGATTCCCGTAGCATGCACGTATGGTGAACCGCTATGTGACGAAGTTAGAGCATGAGGTATTTGTAGAGTGTCATCCTTTGTGTGGAGGTCGGGGGCACGCGATGGTTAACTCCTACCAACCTCCCCCCTAGGAGCATGCGTTGATTGCTTTGTTTTGATGACTCGTAGATTTTTGCAATAAGTATATGAGTTCTTATGACTAATGTTGAGTCCATGGATTATACGCACTCTCACCCTTCCACCATTGCTAGCCTCTATTTTATCGCGCAACTTTCGCCGGTACCATACACCCACCATATATCCTTCCTCAAAACAGCCACCATATATATTCCTCAAAACAACCACCATACCTACCTATCATGGCATTTCCATAGCCATTCCAAGATATATTGCCATGTAACTTTCCACCGTTCCGTTCATATGACACGCTTCATATTGTCATATTGCCATGCATGATCATGTAGTTGACATCCTATTTGTGGCAAAGCCACCATGCATAACTTTTCATACATGTCACTCTTGATTTATTGCACATCCCGGTACACCGCCGGAGGCATCCATATAGAGTCATACTTTGTTCTAGTATCGAGTTGTAATTCAATGAAAGTGTGATGATCATCATTATTAGAGCATTGTCCCATGTGAGGAAAGGCTAAATCAAGAAAGCCCCTCCAAAAAAAGGCCAAAGAAAAAAAGAAGGGCCAAAAAAAGAAAAGAAAAGAAAAAAAGGGGACAATTGCTACTATCTTTTTCCACACTTTTGCTTCAAAGTAGCACCATGTTCTTCATGATAGAGAGTCTCATGTTTAGTCACTTCCTTATACTAGTTGGAATTTTCATTATAGAACATGGCTTGTATATTCCAACGATGGGCTTCCTCGAATGCCCTAGGTCTTCGTGAGCAAGCAAGTTGGATGCACACCCACTAGTTTCTTTTGTTGAGCTTTCATACATAATGAGCTCTAGTGCATCCGTTGCATGGAAATCCCTACTCACCCACATTGATATCTATTGATGGGCATCTCCATAGCCCGTTGATACGCCTAGTCGATGTGAGACTATCTCCCTCCTTTTTGTCTTCTCCACAACCACCACTCTATTCCACCCATAGTGCTATGTCCATGGCTCACACTCATGTATTGCGTGAAAGTTGAAAGGTTTGAAAGAATAGAGTATGAAAACAAGTGCTTGGCTGAAACCGGGGTTGTGCATGATATGAATATTTTGTGTGATGAAGAGGGAGCATAGCCAGACTATATGATTTTGTAGGGATAACTTTCTTTATCCATAGTATTTTGAGAAGACATGATTGCTTTGTTAGTATGCTTAAAGTATTATTATTTCTTATGTCAATATAGACTTTTGTCTTGACTCTTTCAGATCTGAACATTCATGCCACAATTAAGAGAATTACATTGAAAATTATGTTGGTTAGCATTCCACATCAAAAATTCTGTTTTTATCATTCACCTACTCGAGGACGAGCAGGAATTAAGCTTTGGGATGCTGATACGTCTCCAACGTATCTATAATTTTTTATTGTTCCATGCTATTATATTATCCTTCTAGGATGTTTTATGGGCTTTATTATACACTTTTATATGATTTTTGGTACTAACCTATTAACCTAGAGCCCAGTGCCAGTTCCTGTTTTTTCCTTGTTTTTGAGTAATATAGAAAAGGAATATCAAACGGAGTCCAATTGACGTGCCAATTTTTGATGATTTTTTATGGACCAAAAGATGTTGGAAATATGCCCTAGAGGCAATAATAAAATGGTTATTATTATATTTCCTTGTTCATGATAATTGTCTATTATTCATGCTTGAATTGTATTATCCGGAAACAGTGATACATGTGTGAATACATAGACCACAACATGTCCCTAGTAAGCCTCTAGTTACTAGCTCGTTGATCAACAGATGGTTACGGTTTCCTGACCCTGGACATTGGATTTCATTGATAATGGGATCACATCATTAGGAGAATGATGTGATGGACAAGACCCAATCCTAAGCCTAGCACAAGATCGTGTACTTCGTATGCTAAAGCTTTTCCAATGTCAGGTATCCTTTCCTTAGACCATGAGGTTGTGCAACTCTCGGATACCGTAGGAATACTTTGGGTGTGCCAAACATCACAACGTAACTGGGTGGCTATAAATGTACACTACGGGTATCTCCGAAAGCATCTGTTGGGTTGGCACGAACCGAGATTTGGATTTGTCACTCCGTATGACGGAGAGGTATCTCTGGGCCCACTCGGTAAGACATCATCATAATGAGCTCAATGTGACTAAGGGGTTGGTCACGGGATGATGTATTACGGAACGAGTAAAGAGACTTTCCATGACGAGATTGAACGAGGTATCGGTATACCGACGATCGAATCTCGGGCAAGTACTATACCAATAGACAAAGGGAATCGTATACGGGATTGATTGAATCCTCAACATCGTGGTTCATCCGATGAGATCATCGAGGAGCATGTGGGAGCCAACATGGGTATCCAGATCCCGCTGTTGGTTATTGGTCGGAGAGTCATCTCGGTCATGTCTACGTGTCTCCCGAACCCGTAGGGTCTACACACTTAAGGTTCGGTGACGCTAGGGTTGTAGAGATATAAGTATGCAGAAACCCGAGAGTTGTTCGGAGTCTCAGATGAGATCCCGGACGTCACGAGGAGTTCCGGAATGGTCCGGAGGTAAAGAATTGTATATAGGAAGTCTAGTTTCGGCCACCGGGAAGGTTTCGGGGGACACCGGTATTGTACAGGGACCACCGGAAGGGCCCCGGGGGTCCACCGGGTGGGGCCACCTATCCCGGAGGGGCCCATGGACTGAAAGGGGAAGGGAACCAGCCCCTGGTGGGCTGGTGCGCCCCCCTTGGGCCTCCCCTGCTTAGGGTTGGAAACCCTAGGGGTGGGGGGCGCCCCACTTGACTTGGGGGGCAAGTCCCCCCTGGCCGCCGCCCCCCCTTGGAGATCAGATCTCCTAGGGCCGGCACCCCCCAGGGCCCCTATATATAGTGGGGGGAGGGAGGGCAGCCACACCCTATGCCCTGGCGCCTCCCTCTCCCTCCCGTGGACACACCTTCCTCCTCCCGCAGCGCTTGGCGAAGCCCTGCTGGAATCCCGCTACTTCCACTACCACGCTGTCGTGCTGCTGGATCTCCATCAACCTCTCCTCCCCCCTTGCTGGATCAAGAAGGAGGAGACGTCGCTGCTCCGTACGTGTGTTGAACGCGGAGGTGCCGTCCGTTCGGCGCTAGGATCATCGGTGATTTGGATCACGACGAGTACGACTCCATCATCCCTGTTCTCTTGAACGCTTCCGCTCAAGATCTACAAGGGTATGTAGATGCACTCCCCTCTCCCTCGTTGCTAGATGACTCCATAGATTGATCTTGGTGAAGCGTGGAATTTTTTTGATTTCTGCTACGTTCCCCAACAGTGGCATCATGAGCTAGGTCTATGCGTAGTATCTTGCACGAGTAGAACACAAAGTAGTTGTGGGCGTAGATTTGTTCAATTCTCTTGCCGTTACTAGTCTTATCTTGATTCGGCGGCATCGTGGGATGAAGCGGCCCGGACCGACCTTACACGTACGCTTACGTGAGACAGGTTCCACCGACTGGCATGCACTAGTTGCATAAGGTGGCTAGCGGGTGACAGTCTCTCCACTTTAGTCGGATCGGATTCGATGAAAAGGGTCCTTATGAAGGGTAAATAGAAATTGGCATATGATGTTGTGGTTTTGGCGTAGGTAAGAAACGTTCTTGCTAGAAACCTATAGCAGCCACGTAAAAACTTGCAACAACAATTAGAGGACGTCTAACTTGTTCTTGCAGCATGTGTCGTGTGATGTGATATGGCCAAAAGGATGTGATGAATGATATATATGTGATGTATGAGATTGATCATGTTCTTGTAATAGGAATCACGACTTGCATGTCGATGAGTATGACAACCGGCAGGAGCCATAGGAGTTGTCTTATTTTATTGTATGACCTGCGTGTCAATGAAAAATGCCATGTAATTACTTTACTTTATCGCTAACCGTTAGCCATAGTAGTAGAAGTAATGTTTGGCGAGACAACTTCATGAAGACACGATGATGGAGATCATGGTGTCATGCCGGTGACAATGATGATCATGGAGCCCCAAAGATGAAGATCAAAAGGAGCAAAATGATATTGGCCATATCATGTCACTATTTGATTGCATGTGATGTTTATCATGTTTTTACATCTTATTTGCTTAGAACGACGGTAGTAAATAAGATGATCTCTCACTAAAATTTCATGAATTGTGTTCCCCCTAATTGTGCACCGTTGCTAAGGTTCGTTGTTCCGAAGCACCATGTGATGATCGGGTGTGATAGGCTCTAACGTTCGCATACAACGGGTGTAAGCCAGATTTACACACGCAATACACTTAGGGTTCACTTGACGAGCCTAGCATGTACAGACATGGCCTCGGAACACGGAAGACCGAAAGGTCGAACATGAGTCGTATAGAAGATACGATCAACATAAAGATGTTCACCGTTGATGACTAGTCCGTCTCACGTGATAATCGGACACGGCCTAGTCGATTCGGATCATGTATCACTTGGATGACTAGAGAGATGTCTATCTGAGTGGGAGTTCATTAAATTTGTTTAGATGAACTTAATTGTCATGAACATAGTCTAAAATCTTTGCAATATGTCTTGTAGATCCAATGGCCCATGCTAATGTTGTCCTCAACTTCAATGTGTTCCTAGAGAAAACCAAGCTGAAAGACGATGGTAGCAACTATACGGATTGGGTCCGTAACTTGAGGATCATCCGCATAGCTGCCAAGAAAACATATGTCCTTGAAGCACCGTTAGGTGACGCTCCCGCCCCAGCGAACCAAGACGTTATGAACGCCTGGCAGTCGTGTTGTGATGATTACTCCCTGGTTCAGTGCGGCATGCTTTACAGCTTAGAATCGGGGCTCCAAAAGCGTTTTGAGTGGCATAGAGCATATGAGATGTTCCAAGAGCTTAAAATGGTTTTCCAAGCTCATGCCCGAGTCGAGAGATATGACGTCTCTGACGCATTCTACAGTTGTAAGATGGAGCATAATAGTTATGTCAGCGAGCATATACTCAAATTATCTGGGTTGCACAATCGCTTGTCTCAGTTGGGAATTAATCTCCGAGATGAAGCAGTCGTTGACAGAATCCTTCAGTCGCTCCCACCTAGCTACAAGAGCTTCGTGATGAACTTCAATATGCAAGGGATGGAGAAGTCCATTCCCGAGGTGTATTCAATGCTGAAATCAGCGGAGGTGGAGATCAAGAAAGAACATCAAGTGTTGAAGGTGAATAAAACCACTAAGTTCAAGAAAGGCAAGGGTAAGAAGAACTTCAAGAAGGATGGCAAAGGAGTTGCCGTGCCCGGTAAGCCAGTTGCCAGGAAGAAGCGAAGAATGGACCCAAGCCTAAGACTGAGTGCTTTTATTGCAAGGGAACGGGTCACTGGAAGCGGAACCGCCCCTAATACTTGGCAGATAAGAAGGCCGGCAACGTCAAAGGTATATGTGATATACATGTTATTGATGTGTACCTTACCAGTGCTCGTAGTAGCTCCTGGGTATTTGATACCGGTGCAGTTTCTCACATTTGTAACTCAAAGCAGGAGCTGCGGAATAAGCGGAGACTGGCGAAGGACGAGGTGATGATGCGCGTCGGGAATGGTTCCAAGGTCGATGTGATCGCCGTCGGCACGCTACATGTACATCTACCTTCGGGATTAGTTTTAATCCTCAATAATTGTTATTTAGTACCAGCTTTGAGCATGAACATTGTATCTGGATCTCGTTTAATGCGAGATGGCTACTCATTTAAATCCGAGAATAATGGTTGTTCTATTTATATGAGAGAAATGTTTTATGGTCATGCCCCGCTGGTCAACGGTTTATTCTTAATGAATCTCGAACGTGATGTTACACATATTCATAGTGTGAATGCCAAAAGATGTAAGGTTGATAATGATAGTCCCACATACTTGTGGCATTGCCGCCTTGGTCATATTGGTGTCAAACGTATGAAGAAGCTCCATGCAGATGGACTTTTGGAGTCTCTTGATTATGAATTATTTGACACGTGTGAACCATGCCTCTTGGGCAAGATGACAAAGACTCCATTCTCCGGAACAATGGAGCGAGCAACCAACTTGTTGGAAATCATACATACCGATGTGTGCGGTCCAATGAGTGTTGAAGCTCGCAGAGGCCATCGTTATGTTCTCACCCTCACAGATGACTTAAGTAGATATGGGTATGTCTACTTGATGAAACACAAGTCTGAGACCTTTGAAAAGTTCAAGGAATTCCAGAATGAGGTTGAGAATCAACGTGACAGAAAAATAAAGTTCTTACGATCGGATCGTGGAGGAGAATATTTAAGTCACGAATTTGGCATGCACCTAAGGAACTGTGGAATTGTTTCACAATTGACACCGCCTGGAACACCTCAGCGTAATGGTGTGTCCGAACGTCGTAATCGTACTCTGTTGGACATGGTGCGATCTATGATGTCTCTTACTGACTTACCGCTATCATTTTGGGGTTATGCTTTAGAGACTGCCTCATTCACTTTAAATAGGGCTCCGTCTAAATCCGTTGAGACGACACCGCATGAACTTTGGTTTGGCAAGAAACCTAAGTTGTCATTTCTAAAGGTTTGGTTATGCGATGCTTATGTCAAGAATCTTCAACCTGAAAAGCTCGAACCCAAATTGGAAAAATGCGTCTTCATAGGATACCCTAAGGAAACTATTGGGTACACCTTCTACCTCAGATACGAAGGCAAGGTCTTCGTTGCCAAGAATGGATCCTTTCTGGAGAAAGAGTTTCTCTCGAAAGAAGTGAGTGGGTGGAAAGTGGAACTTGATGAGGTGACAGTCACCCCTTCCGAACCAGAAAGTAGCGCAGCGCAGGAAGATGTTCCTGTGTTGCCTGCACCGACTAGGGAGGAAGTTAACGATAATGATCATGAATCTTCAGATCAAGTTACTACTGAACTTCGTAGGTCCACAAGGACACATTCCGCACCAGAGTGGTACGGCAACCCTGTCCTAGAAATCATGTTCTTAGACAATGGTGAACCTTCGAACTATGAAGAAGCGATGGCAGGCCCGGATTCCAACAAATGGCTTGAAGCCATGAAATTCAAGATCGGATCCATGTATGAAAACAAAGTATGGACTTTGGTGGACTTCCCGATGATCGGCACGCCATAGAAAATAAATGGATCTTTAAGAAGAAGACCGACGCGGATGGTAATGTGACCATCTATAAGGCTTGACTTGTCGCTAAAGGTTATCGACAAGTTCAAGTGATTGACTACGACGACACTTTCTCTCCCGTAGCGATGCTGAAGTCCGTCTGAATCATGTTAGCAATTGCCGCATTCTATGATTATGAGATATGGCAAATGGACGTCAAAACGGCATTCCTTAATGGCTTTCTCAAGGAAGAACTGTATATGGTGTAGCCGGAAGGTTTTGTCTATCCTGAGAATGCTAACAAGGTATGCAAGCTCCAGCGCTCAATCTATGGGCTGGTGCAAGCATCTCGGAGTTGGAACATTCGCATTGATGAGGTGATCAAAGCGTTTGGGTTTATACAGACTTGGAGAGAAGCATGTATTTACAAGAAAGTGAGTGGGAGCTCTGTAGCATTTCTCATATTATATGTGGATGATATATTGTTGATGGGAAATGATGTAGAATTCTTGGAAAGCATAAAGGCCTACTTGAATAAGAGTTTTTCAATGAAGGACCTTGGAGAAGCTGCTTACATATTAGGCATCAAGATCTATAGATATAGATCGACACGCCTCATTGGTCTTTCACAAAGCACATACCTTGACAAGATATTGAAGAAGTTCAATATGGATTAGTCCAAGAAAGGGTTCTTGCCTGTATTGCAAGGTATGAGATTGAGCACGGCTCAATGCCCGACCACGACAGAAGATAGAGAAAAGATGAGTGTCATCCCCTATGCCTCGGCCATAGGTTCTATTATGTATGCCATGTTGTGTACCAGACCTGATGTGAACCTTGCCATAAGTTTGTTGGGGAGGTACCAAGGTGATCCCGATATGGAACACTGGACAGCGGTCAAGAACATCCTGAAGTACCTAAAAAGGACTAAGGATATGTTTCTCGTTTATGGAGCTGACGAAGAGCTTGTCGTAAAGGGTTACGTCGATGCTAGCTTCGACACAGATCTCGATGACTCCAAGTCACAAACCGGATACGTGTATATTTTGAATGGAGGAACAGTCAGCTGGTGCAATTGCAAGCAAAGCGTCGTGGCGGCATCTACATGTGAAGCAGAGTACATATCTTCTTCCGAAGCAGCATAGGAAGGAGTCTGGATGAAGGAGTTCATCACCGACCTAGGAGTTATTCCAAGTGCGTCGGGCCCGATGACTCTCTTCTGTGACAACACTGGAGCTATTGCCATTGCCAAGGAGCCCAGGTTTCAGAAGAAGACCAAGCACATCAAGCGCCGTTTCAACTTCATCCGAAATTATATTCAAGATGGAGACACAGATATTTGTAAAGTGCATACGGATCTGAATGTCGCAGATCCGTTGACTAAACCTCTTCCACGAGCAAAACATGATCAACGCCAGCTATGGGTGTTCAATTCATCACAATGTAACTAGATTATTGACTCTAGTGCAAGTGGGAGATTGTTGGAAATATGCCCTAGAGGCAATAATAAAATGGTTATTATTATATTTCCTTGTTCATGATAATTGTCTGTTATTCATGCTTGAATTGTATTATCCGGAAACAGTGATACATGTGTGAATACATAGACCACAACATGTCCCTAGAAAGCCTCTGGTTACTAGCTCGTTGATCTACAGATGGTTACGGTTTCCTGACCATGTACATTGGATGTCATTGATAACGGGATCACATCATTAGGAGAATGATGTGATGGACAAGACCCAATCCTAAGCCTAGCACAAGATTGTGTTGTTCATATGCTAAAGCTTTTCCAATGTCAAGTATCCTTTCCTTAGACCATGTGGTTGTGCAAATCCCGGATACCGTAGGAATAATTTGGGTGTGCCAAACATCACAACGTAACTGGGTGGCTATAAAGGTACACTACGGGTATCTCCGAAAGCATCTATTGGGTTGGCACGAACCGAGACTGGGATTTGTCACTCCGTATGACGGAGAGGTATCTCTGGGCCCACTCGGTAAGACATCATCATAATGAGCTCAATGTGAGTAAGGGGTTGGTCACGGGATGATGTATTACGGAACGAGAAAAGAGACTTGCATTGACGAGATTGAACAAGGTACCGGTATACCGACGATCGAATCTCGGGCAAGTACTATACTGATGGACAAAGGGAATCGTATACGGGATTGATTGAATCCTCGACATCGTGGTTCATCCGATGAGATCATCGAGGAGCATGTGGGAGCCAACATGGGTATCCAGATCCCACTGTTGGTTATTGGTCGGAGAGTCGTCTCGGTCATGTCTACGTGTCTCCCGAACCCGTAGGGTCTACACACTTAAGGTTTGGTGACGCTAGGGTTGTAGAGATATAAGTATGCGGAAACCCGAGAGTTGTTCGGAGTCCCGGATGAGATCCCGGACGTCACGAGGAGTTTCGGAATGGTCCAAAGGTAAAGAATTGTATATAGGAAGTCCGGTTTCGTCCACCGGGAAGGTTTCGGGGGTCACCGGTATTGTACTGGGACCACCGGAAGAGTCCCGAGGGTCCACCGGGTGGGGACACCTATCCCGGAGGGGCCCATGGGCAGAAAGGGGAAGGGAACCAGCCCCTGGTGGGCTGGTCCCCCCTTGGGCCTCCCCTGCGCGTAGGGTTGGAAACCCTAGGGTTGGGGGCGCCCCACTTGACTTGGGGGGCAAGTCCCCCCCTGGCCGCCACCCCCCCTTGGAGATCAAATCTCCTAGGGCCGGCGCCCCCCCAGGGCCCCTATATATAGTGGGGGGAGGGAGGGCAGCCGCACCCTATGCCCTGGCGCCTCCCTCTCCCTCCCGTGACACACCTTCCTCCTCCCGCAGCGCTTGGCGAAGCCCTGCTGGAATCCCGCTACTTCCACCACCACGCCGTCGTGCTGCTGGATCTCCATTAACCTCTCCTCCCCCCTTGCTGGATCAAGAAGCAGGAGACATCGCTGCTCCATACATGTGTTGAACGCAGAGGTGCCGCCCGTTCGGCGCTAGGATCATTGGTGATTTGGATCACGACGAGTACGACTCCATCATCCCCGTTCTCTTGAACGCTTCCGCTCGCGATCTACAAGGGTATGTAGATGCACTCCCCTGTCCCTCGTTGCTAGATGACTCCATAGATTGATCTTGGTGAAGCGTAGAATTTTTTTGATTTCTGCTACCTTCCCCAACAAAAGAAGCCCCCGAAATAAAAAGGGTTGAGCCAGGAGAGCCACGGGCTGCCCACGAGGGTGGGGGCGTGCCTTGGGCAGGTGGTGGCGCGGCGCTATCTCGTGGACGGCCCGGAGGGCTCCCTGACTTGTGCCCTATGCCAAAAAATCCTATATATACTGAAACCTTCAGAAATTAACCTAGATCGGGAGTTCCGCCGCCGAAAGCCTCTGTAGCCACCGAAAACCAATCTAGACCCCGTTCCGGCACCCTGCCGGAGGGGGGAACCCTCACCGGTTGCTATCTTCATCATCCCGGCGCTCTCCATGATGAGGAGGGAGTAGTCCACCCTCGGGGCTGAGGGTATGTACCAGTAGCTATGTGTTTGATCTTTCTCTCTCATGTTCTTGAGATGGCACGATTTTGATATATCGCGAGCTTTGCTATTCTAGTTGGATCTTATGATGCTTCTCCTGCTCTACTCTCTTGTAATGGATTGATTTTTCCCTTTGAAGTTATCTTATTGGATTGAGTCTTTAAGGATTTGAGAACACTTGATGTATGTCTTGCACGTGTTTATCTGTGGTGACAATGGGATATCATGTGATCCACTTGATGTATGTTTTGGTGATCAACTTGCGGGTTCTGTGACCTTGGGAATCTATGCATAGGGGTTGGCACACGTTTTCGTCTTGACTTTCCGGTAGAAACTTAGGGGCACTCTTTGAAGTTCTATGTGTTGGTTGAATAGATGTTTCTGATTGTGTGATGCATATCGTATAATCATGCCCACGGATACTTGAGGTGACAATGGAGTATCTAGGTGACATTAGGGTTTTGATTGATTTGTGTCTTAAGGTGTTATTCTAGTACGAACTCTATGATAGATTGAACGTTACTACGGACTCTTGAATAGTTCGATCAGAAAGAATTACTTTGAGGTGGTTTCGTACCCTACCATAATCTCTTCGTTTGTTCTCCGCTATTAGTTACTTTGGAGTGACTCTTTGTTGCATGTTGAGGGCTAGTAATATGATCCAATTATGTTATCCTTGTTGAGAGAACTTGCACTAGTGAAAGTATGAGCCCTAGGCCTTGTTTCCTGTCATTGCAACACCGTTTATGCTCACGTTTACCACTTGCTACCTTGCTGTTTTTATAATTTCAGTTTACAAAAACCTATATCTACCATCCATATTGCACTTGTATCACCATCTCTTCGCCGAACTAGTGCACCTATACAATTTACCATTGTATTGGGTGTGTTGGGGACACAAGAGACTCTTTGTTATTTGGTTGCAGGGTTGTTTGAGAGAGACCATCTTCATCCTACGCCTCCCACGGATTGATAAAACTTAGGTCTTCCACTTGAGGGAAATTTGCTACTGTCCTACAAACCTCTGCACTTGGAGGCCCAACAAGGTCTACAAGAAGAAGGTTGTGTAGTAGACATCACATGGTATCCCAATAATTTTTTCGCAAAGGACAGGCAAAACGGTCTCTTATAATAAGAAAAGCGTTCTTGAAGGCACACGGGAATTTCATCTATTCACTTTCATCATATTGGTTTGATTTACATTCGCTACTTTGATGATTTGATATGTGGGTGGACCGGTGCTTGGGTGTTGTTCTTACTTGAACAAGCCTCCCACTTATGATTAACCCCCTCGCAAGCATCCGCAACTATGAGAAAAGTATTAAGCTAAAATCTAACCATAGCATTAACCATATGTATCCAAATTACTCCCTTACGAAGTAGCACATAAACTAGGGTTTAAGCTTCTATCACTCTAGCAACCCATCATCTAATAACTACTCCACAATGCATTGCCTTAGGCCCAAAGATGATGAAGTGCCATGTAATTGATGTTCACATGACACCACTAAGGGAATCTCAACATACATATCATCAAAATATCGAACACATATCAAATTCACATGATTACTTGCAACATGATTTCTCCCGTGGCCTCAAGATCAAATGTAAATTCTCACAAATAATATTCATGCTGAATATCAGTGGGGTATTAAATAGCATAATGGATCTGAACATGTAATCTTCCACCAAATAAACCATATAGTAATCAACTACAAGATGCAATGAACACTACTAGTCACCCACAGGTACCAATATGAGGTTCTGGTACAAACATTGAACACAAGATATGAACCAGGGTTTCAGAGGAGATGGTGTTGTCGAAGATGTTGATTGAGATTGGCCTCCCAAAGATGAGAGGGTTGTTGGTGATGACCATGGCTTCGATTTCCCCCTCCAGGAGGGAAGTTCCCCCGGCAGAATCGCTCCGCAGAGGGCAAAAGTGCTCCTACCCAAGTTTCACCTTGAAACGGTGGCGCTTCATCCCGAAAGTCCCCTCCTGATTTTTTCTAGGTCAAAAGACCTTAAGTACCAGAAGATGGGCTCCAGAGGTTGGTCGGGCTGAGCACAACCCACCAGGGCGCGCCCCCCAGGCGCGCCCTAGTGTATTGTGCTCACCAGGTGGCCCCCTCCGGTAGTTATTTGCTCCAGTATTTTTCATATATTCCAAAATAATTCTCCATAAATTTTCAGGTTGTTTGGAGATGTGCATAATAGGTATCCTGACGTAGCTTTTTCGGGTCCAGAATTCCAGCTGTCAGTATTCTCCCTCTTTGTGTAAACTTTGCATATTATGAGAGAAAAGGCATTAGAATTACTCCATAAAGCATTATTATGCATAAAAATATTATAAATAACAGTAGGAAAACATGATGCAATATGGACGTATCATGCCACTGTTGGGGAACGAAGCATGAAAGTCAAAAAAAATCCTACGAACATCAAAGATCTATCTAGGAGAAGCATAGCAACGAGAGGGGGGAGTGTGTCTATGTACCCTCGTAGACCGAAAGCGGAAGCGTATATAATGTGGTTGATGTAGTCGTACTCTTCACGGTCCGATGACGATCCAACTGATCTAGTGTTGAACGGACGACACCTCCAAGTTTAGCACACGTGTGGCTCGATGATGACTCCTGCTCCTTGGTCCATCAAGATAAGGGAGAGAAGTAGATGGGATCACAACTAGCACGATGACGTTGTGGTGATGGTGGTGGTGGAGTCAAAATACTAGCAGGGCTTCGCTAAGCGAAAAATCGTGGACGAGAACTGGGAGGGAGAGACGGGGCAGCAGCCAAGGCCAATGTATTGCGGGCCTTGTTGTGCCCCCTCCCCTATGTTTATATGCGTGGGAGGGCTGGGAGTCCAGCCCTACTCCTAATAGGAGTTGGGGCCAAAGGGGGAGAGGACGTGGACTCCAAGTCCAATCCTATTCCTACAAAGATTCCTCTTTTTCCTTTCCCTGGCCACATGGACTTTTGAGGACTTGGTGCGCCTAGCCCAATAAAGCCAGGGTGCCTCCCCTCAACCTATTCCAGATCTTGGGACATGGTGGACCCACTTGTGGACTTCCGGACCCCTTTGGAATCCACTAGAACCTTCTGGAAGCTTCCCAGTACAATACCAAAAAAATGCACCTTTTTCGGAACCCATAATATGACTTCCCGTATATAAATCTTTACATCTCGGTCATTCAGAGACTCCTCGTGGCATCCGGGATCTCATTCGGGACTCTGAACAACATTTGGATAATGTCAGGAAGATCCCGATTACACTGATATAGTTGTATTATCACAAGCCCAGTAGAATATGTACATGAGATTACAGCCCATGGAGGTTTAGGGCCCATGTGTAAAGGCCTACGATTTGTAAACGGTCATATCATGTAACTTGGGATGTAAGATAGAAAGAGTAGAGACCGAGGCAGACACGTTTATGAGCCGGCCTCGGGACTCTGTAAACCGGACCGGGCGTCGCCTCTTATATAAAGGGATGACCCGGCGACGGTTCAAGGACAAGAAACAACAGCGCGAAACACAGGCAAGCGATTCGCTCCCTGTTCATCGACGCCCAAGCAATACTACACCAAACTAGACATATGCTTTTACCTTCATCGAAGGGGCCGAACTAGTATAAACCCTCTGTGTCCTTTGTGTGCTTTAACCTCTTCAAGCTAACCTGCGCGATGGCCTCACACCTAAGTCCCCTAAACCGGACATCTGCCATGCTAATTCCAAGACAGTTGGCACCCACCGTGGGGCTATCGCACGATGGTTTCGAGTTCTTGAAGGGCATCTTTGAAGGACTCAAGGGTTACGCAGTTGGCCGGATGACCAAAAGTCGTCGCGGCCGGATCTACATCAACGATGCGGGCTGGGGCCCCGAGGCCGATTCAATTGAATACGGGTACCGGGTCCCCTTCGGCGGCATCCACGTCTTTATCGGCAAGATCGGCGAACTGGGACCTGGGCCGGACATCTTCCCCAACATCGTCCAGCCGGCTCAGCGTGCGAGATCGGCCCGGATTCAGCCGGCCGTATAGCGTGTTTTCGTTGGAGCGGTGCATGGAGTCCAAGCCGAGAACGGATCGGATTCTGGTGGCGAGACAGTTGTCTACTCTGACGATGAATCTTCATCCGGAGAGACCAAATCTTTGTATCTGTTGCAGGACGGCCGATCTGAGGGTGTGTCCGATGGTGATAGTATTCCGGACACCTTTGATCCGCCAAACCGGGTGGCTGTTTTCATGGCCGGATCACAGCCTGCGCAGCAGCCCTCGACGACCGGGGCGTTCACCTCAGAGGTAGCAGGTGCTGGGGCAGGCAACCAAACCCCGTCGCCCTCTAACGCCCTATCCACCTTGGTCGGAGAATTGACGGCACTTGCAATAGCAAAAGTGGCCCCTGCCGACAAGGCGCAACATGATGCGGAGATCCTTCAGCTGAAGGGCCGGATTGAGCAGGCTAAATGGGATCTGGATGCGGAGAAAGCCAGGATGGCTACGAGGCAAGCAGAGCTGGACTGTCAAGCTTTCCGGCTCAGGGTGGATCAGACTTCTGCACAGGAGGTAATGTACAGAAGACAGCAAACTCGTCTGCCGCGGGTTTACGAGGCGAGGAATCTCTTTGGCACACCAGGAGCGGGAGCCAGCAATCACCCAGAGGTAAGCCGGGGAGGAGCCCCGGGGACTGGCGCGTCGGTTCAGCCGCCGGCCGCAGAGCGAAACCGCCAAGTTGTGCCAACGCCGCACGTCCCCACCCCTCCCGGCAATTATTCTAACCCGTTGGACGACATTGTCGCCGCCGCTTCATGACTGGCCGCTTTACCCATTGAGGGGACATCCCCTGGGGCGATGGAAGCATGTCGGGCTAAGAAATTGCTTGACACGGCGCTGACACAGCAGCAGGCGTACTCTTATAGCAGGGAGAGGATTCATTCAACCCCCCGCCAAAGCCGGAGTTACACTAGGCACTGGGATGAACCGACTGTGTCTAGAAGTGAGCGGAGACGTCACCGTCATAGGCAGGATAATCCGGCGGGAGGAGAAGCACACGCCCAAGAGGCGATAAACCGAGCCAGACATACTGCCCATGAGGACACCCGTCAAACGACGCCGGTTCACCCAACCACAGCAGAAACGGGAGTCACGGCTAGTTCCTTTGGAGTACAGTGCCTCATCCCCGCTTTACGAAGCATGAAATTACCCAAAGACTTCAAAGGCCCGCGCAAGGTACCGAACTACACAGTGGATCTGGCTCCAGAGGTGTGGGTTGAAAGTTATGAGATGGCTATGGAGATGTTGGATGTGGATGAAGTGGCAAGCGCCAAGTACTTTACCATGATGCTTGAGGGTACAGCCCGGACATGGTTAAAGGGCCTACCGCCTAACTCCATCGGATCATGGGGTGAGTTGCGTCGCTAGTTTATCAAAAATTTCAAAGACACGTGCAAGCAGCCAATGTCGGTGGTAGACTTAGCAGCATGTGTTCAAGGAGAGCAGGAACCCACGAGCAGCTGGGTGCGGCGAGTATCAGAAATTCTGCACTCTTCCAATAGCATCAACCCTAGTACGGTGATAGTGACGTTGGAAAACAATTGCCGGTTTGAGTCTCTGAAGCTGAAGTTAGGACGGCTCAAGCGTGATTGCAATGACATGGGAACGCTCATGAGCGCTCCGGTGAAATATGGGGATTCTGATAACACCAAGTACCCAGATGCAGACGGAGACAAGTCCGGAAAAGCAAACAAGGCTGGTAAACCGGTGCAAGCTAATCCGGTAGGAACGGGTTACAATGGTAAGCGAAAAGCGGAGGGCAGCTCTGATTTTGTGGCCAATACCAACATTTAGGGAAACGGGCAGCGCCGCAAGGGTAGACCGCCTCCGCGTGGCGAGGGGCTGTCTTTCAATCTAGATCAACAGTTAAACGCGGCTTGCCCTAAACACAGTACGGAGGGAAACCCGGCTAAGCATTTATCGAAGGACTACCAGATCATGATAGAGGCCATGAAACAAGCCACATATAACCACGGACCCCCCGGCGGCGGATCAAGTTCCGGTTTTCAGGGTCTGGGTTACGAAGGTAATGGTTCCGGGTCAGGGTATCATGACGGTAGCAATAACTACAACAGCAACGGTCAGCATCAACATAACCAGCAGCATGGTCAGGGTGGTTACAACAACCAAGGCAATCAGCAGCGCCAGCAGCAGCAGCAATCCGGATATCAGAGTAATCCGAAGGAGCTAAGCAGTGGACAGTATCATGTTTTCACCACAAGTTTGTGCAAGTGAGATCAAAAGGTTCTGAAGCGGGCAGTACAAGCAATTGAACCGGCGATGCCACGTTTTCTACGTTGGTCGGAACAACATATTGTGTGGAGCAGAGAGGATCACCGCCACGGGTTGATAATCCGGGCCAGTTGGACCTAGTGGTGGCACCACAGGTGGGTGGCTACAAGTTCACAAAGGTACTCATGGACGGCGGCAGCAGTATCAACATCTTATACTATGAGACTTTCCGGCGTATGGGGTTGACAGATAAGAAGTTGAGGCAGTCCAACACAATATTCCATGGAGTGGTGCCAGGTAAATTGGCTTACCTAGTTGGGAAAATTGATCTGGAAGTCACCTTTGGGGATGAGCAGGATTCTAGGTCTGAGACAGTGACCTTTGAGGTCGTAAAGATCAGGAGCCCATATCATGCTCTGTTTGGGAGACCGGTTTACGCCAAGTTCATGGCTAGACCATGCTATGTTTATCTACAGCTCAAGATGCCGGGTCACAAGGGAACCATCACGGTTCATGTAAGTCGCAAGATGGCATTGGAATGCGAGGAAGGAGACGCAGCCTATGCGGAGGCAGTGTGTGCTACGGAGGAGTTGAAGTTCTACAAAGACAATGTTGATCCGGCGGACATGTCCCCATTAAAAAAGCCAACTACAGAGCATGATCCGGTGTTGAAGTTTAAACCGGCGGAGGAAACCAAGCAGGTTGACTTTGTTCCAGGCGATTCTTCCAAACATTTCACTATCAGCGCTAACCTAGACCCCAAATAGGAAAGCGCGCTCATCGAGTTCATCCGTGAGAACCGGGATATCTTTGCATGGAAATCTTCTAACATGCCAGGTATACCGAGGGAACTCGCTGAGCACAGTCTTAATATTGATCCGAAGTTTAAACCGGTCAAACAGTACTTGCGCCGCTTCAATGAGGAGAGGCGCAAGGCTAGAGGTGAAGAGGTGGCCAGGCTTTTGGCCGCGGGATTCATAGTTGAGGTATTTCATCTAGAGTGGTTGGCTAATCCAGTGCTAGTATTGAAGAAAAATGGAACTTGGAGGATGTGTGTTGATTACACAAACTTAAACAAGGCTTGCCAACTGACCCTTTTGCTCTCCCCCGTATTAATCAAATTATTGATGCTACGGCAGGATGCGAGCGGCTAAGTTTTTTGGATGCATATTCAGGGTATCATCAGATCAAGATGGCAGTTAAGGACCAGGAGAAGACAGCTTTCATAACTCCTTTTGGAGCCTTCTGCTATGTATCCATGCCTTTTGGGCTCAAGAGTGCCCAAGCAACTTATCAGCATTGCATGCAGAACTGTTTCAAAGGACAGATCGGAAAAAATGTCCATGCTTATGTTGATGACATTGTGGTGAAGTCAAGGAAGGAGGAGACGCTGATAGAGGACC
Source organism: Secale cereale (assembly GCA_902687465.1). Classification (NCBI taxonomy): domain Eukaryota; kingdom Viridiplantae; phylum Streptophyta; class Magnoliopsida; order Poales; family Poaceae; genus Secale; species Secale cereale. Next base: position 662,786,790 of record LR738715.1, on the reverse strand, counting down.
TAAAAGAAACCTTTGACAACCTCCGGGTTTATAAGATGATGCTTAATCCGGAGAAGTGCGTTTTTGGTGTTCCGGTAGGCAAGCTCCTTGGATTCTTAGTATCAAACAGAGGAATAGAGGCTAATCCGGAGAAGATCAAGGCGATCACATCCTTGACTAAACCGGCTTGTATCAATGATGTCCAGCGCATAGCAGGCCGCATTGCAACATTGAGCCGATTCATCAGCCGTTTGGGAGAGAAGGCAATTCCGCTTTATCAGATGCTGAAAAAGACAGATCGGTTTATATGGAGCAATGCTGCAAACGCTGTGTTTGAGGATTTGAAGTGGCAATTAGCAGATCCGCCAGTTCTTGCTGCCCCCTGTTGACAATGAGCCGCTGCTGTTATACGTGGCCACCAATGCTCGTGCAGTTAGCGTGGCAATTGTGGTGGAACGCAAGGAAGCAGGCAAGGAATATCCGGTTCAGCGCCCGGTTTACTACATCAGTGAGGTTCTCATTGAGTCAAAGCAAAGGTATCCGCACTGGTAGAAGTTGGTGTACGGTGTGTTCATGGCAAACCAAAAGCTGAAGCACTATTTCCAGGGCCACCCAGTCACTGTTGTCAGCTCAGCTCCATTAGGGGATATAATCCAGAACAGAGAAGCCACTAGCAGAGTGGCAAAGTGGGCCATTGAGCTTAGGCCACACGGATTGAAGTATGTACCCCGTACTACTATAAAATCCCAAGCGCTGGTAGATTTCATCAATGATTGGACAGAATTGCAAGCACCAGAGGAGAAGCTGGATCATACATACTGGACTATTCATTTTGACGGTTCAAGGCAATTAGAAGGCTCGGGGGCTGGAGTCGTGTTAACTTACCCACGAGGTGACAAGTTTTGTTATGTCCTCCGACTAATGTTCCCTTGTACTAACAATGCTGCTGAGTATGAAGCTCTCCTTCACGGCCTACAGATGGCGGAGGAGGATTTGGATGTTCCTAATCCGGAAGCACAGCTAGTTGCAGCACTTCATGTTATTCCGGATTGGACACTCCCTTACTTGGCATACCTGAGCCGAGGAGAGTTGCCAGAGGATAAGATTGAGGCTAGGCAGATAATCCGGCGATCCAAATCTATGACCATCGTCAACGGAGAACTTCATCACCGCAGCATTTCTGGGGCATTTCAACGATGTGTATCATCGGAAGAAGGCTGTGATATTGTTCAAGAGATACACGAAGGAGATTGTGGTCATCACGCTGGTTCAAAGTCATTGGTATCCAAAGCCTTTCGTCATGGGTTCTACTGGTTAACGGCTCATGCTGATGCAGAGGATCTAGTCCGGAGATGCGATGCTTGTCAGAAATTTTCACGGCGTGCTCATGTTCCGGCGCAGGAGCTACGGATGATTCCAATTACTTGGCCGTTTGCAACCTGGGGGCTTGATATGGTTGGGCCCTTTAAACTATCCCAAGATCAGAAAACCCACTTGTTGGTTGCAGTGGACAAGTTTACAAAGTTGATTGAGGCAGAGCCTGTCAGTAAGTGTGATGCAGCAACAGCGGTTAAATTCATCAAAAAGGTAATTTTCCGATTTGGCTTTCCACACAGCATCATTACTGATAATGGAACCAACCTATCTAAAGGAGATATGGAAGAGTTTTGCCAAAGGGAACATATTCGCTTGGATGTAGCTTCAGTAGCTCACCCTCAGTCCAATAGCCAAGCTGAGAGGGCCAACCAAGAGATCTTGAGAGTTATCTAGCCCCGGCTTATGGTTCCTTTGCAGAGAACACCAGGTTGCTCGGTAGCGGAGTTACCTTTTGTCCTCTGGAGCATCAACACTACACCTAATAGGTCTACAGGTTATACACCCTTCTTCATGGTATATGGTGCTGAAGCGGTTCTCCCTAGTGACATCCGGCACGACTCGCCACGGGTGGCAGCTTATGTTGAAGCGGCTAATGAGCAAGCAAGACAAGACAGCTTAGACCGGCTGTGAAAGTGCCGCATATCGACTAGAGGGGGGTGAATAGGCGATTTTTATGAAATGCTTCAAAACATGGTAGTTTCGAAGACAAATGACAAGCTCAAGCCTATTAGTATGCAGCGGAAAGTGGACTACACTAGATAAGCCATAGTCGTGTATTCAATGAAGTGAAAGCATGAAGACTAATAGCAACTAGGCAGTAGTGATCATAAAGGAAGAAGGAATGAAGCCAATCACAATAAGTAGATACTCAGTGAAGACAATCAGATAGGCAAGCATGCAATGTCTTCACAACATGGAGCAGTAAGTAAAGGGAAGAAAAGGATAGAACCAGTAGCTCGGGGAAGACAGTGATTTATTAGACCAGTTCCAGTTGTTGTGACAACTCTACGTCTGGTTAGGGAGGCTGAGATTTAACTCAGAAGACCGCCTCTTCACCTTGTTCCCCTTGAGCTAAGAACACCTAGTCCTCGCCCAATCACTCTGGTAAGTCTTCAAGGTAGACTTCCAAACCTTCACAGACTTCGTTCACCGGCAATCCACAATTACTCTTAGATGCTCAGAATGCGACGCCTAACCGGCTGGAGGAAACACAGTCCTCAAGTGTAATAAGTCTTCAGGTCACACAGATAGAAAGACTTCAGTGATGCCTAACACTCTCTGGCTCTGGGTGTTTGGGCTTTGTCCTCGCAAGGATTTCTCTCTCAAATGCTTCGGAGGTGGGTTGCTCTCAAACGACAAAAGCCGTGCAATAACTCTGAGCAGCCACCAATTTATGGTGTAGGGGGTGGGCTATTTATAGCCACTAGGCAACCCGACCTGATTTGTCCGAAGTGACCCTGGGTCACTAAGGAACTGACACGTGTCCCAACGGTCAGATTTCAAACACACACGGCAACTTTACTTGTGCTCCAAGTAAAGCTGACTCATCCACCTCTCGATAAGATTTGCTCTCATAGTCTTCGCTCGAAGACATAGGATTTGGTTGAGCATCACATCAGTCACTCTGACTTAGTTCACTTGGACCCCACTTAACAGTACGGTGGTTCCTATGACTCAACAAAGAAGAAAAGGAAATAGCGACAAATCTACGTCTTCGCTTTCCATAGTCTTCACACAATGTCTTCTCATGTCATAGTCTTCAATATGATTATCTTCATATACCACCACTGATATCAATGTCTTCATATATTTTTAGGGGTCATCTCCGGTAGGTTAACCGAATCCATGAGGGACTACTACATGTGTTATCCTGGAATTCTCACAAACACATTAGTCCCTCAACCAGGTTTGTCGTCAATACTCCAAAACCACTAGGGGTGTCACTAGATGCACTTACCATCTCCCCCTTTTTGGTGATTGATGACAAACTGGTTGAAGTTTTCAACGGGGATAGAGATATGTGAAATTGTAAAGGATAAAGTATTGTCTTCGTAAGTAGCAAAAGGCTCCCCCTGAAGATGTGCATATAATTGATTTTCCTTTGAATGCAAATGCACATGGCAGGTTGTTCTTGTGGAGATCCTCTTCAACTTATGAAGACAATTCATCATGCATAATAGATATGTCGAAGATAATGACATGCATAATGAAAAATGAACGTCTGCAATAATGACTAAGTGTGGGATATAAGATAGCAGATGCGGAATTTATCATTGCATTACAAAGTAGCATAAAAACTTAGCAGACGACCATCAGTTTGAGTGTTACAACTCAAAGAACCAAATGTAGAAAAACGAGAGTAGTAAACACTAGGCAAATTATAAAAGCACCCGCCCATATGGACCCGCTTGAAGACTATCAACTCATATGCTTCTCCCCCTTTTGTCAGTAAGGACCAAAAAGGTTTGAAGACATAGAGCCTCTACTCGTTCCCAGGTGGAGCAGAAGAGGATGCAGGGTCAGTGTTGTGGTTTGGCGGTGCAGAGGTGGTTGGTGCAGTGTCGATGCGCGCTGAAGTAGGAGGCGGTGAAGTAGCATCATCCTAATCATCGATCACCCTGGCGTCAATTGTTGCAGTGAGGAGGAGTACTCAAAGTCTTCAAGGGATGGAGTTCGACGCATAACAGCAGTCCTTGGAGGAGTGTTGTCAAACTTGAATCTCTCAGTGAAGCCATCGTTTTGAAGATCCGCTTCAGCACTCAGTAAAGTCAAACTCTTCCAAGACCGCCTGCATGTTTCATGAGCAACAAAAGCATTCTTGGCGGCAAGATTGCGAATGCGATTGACATCCACCAAGAGGCTCTGCATCTGACGCTTCAACCAGAGGTGATGCTTGTCTTGTTTCTGATGAAGGGCTACCAGAAGCTCTCGGTTATTCAGGACACGAGATCGCTTCTGAGGCCTTTGAGCGATGGTGCTTTCAGTGGCTTTGGTTTCAGCGTGTCGAGGTAGACGAGTATGGCCAGCCAGAGGATAGACGCGAGAGACTGCTGGGACCCCTTCAATCTGCTGAGTGAAGCTTTGATTATCAGTGTTGTGAAGACTAACTGGCTCCTTAGTAGGCTCTTGGTAAATGGCTTCAGCTGACATATCAACCTCAGGCAAGAAAGTCTGATGGTTGCGAGCTGAGGGTTGATAAGTGACATCTGAGTGCAACTTGATGAGGCGCATTATCCAAGGGGCATAAAATTTCAGTCCAAATAGATCAGCTCCAGACGTGGCCAGTTGCCTGATGAAGAAATCTTGAGCATTGAAGTTGATGCCATTGAAGATATAGAAGACCAAAGTCTTCATAGTGCCTTCAAGCTTGGCTGATGAAGAATGTCCTTTGACAGGCCATAGAGTACGCCTTATGATGTGATAGATGGTGCGTGGCAGGTACTCAAGGTCTTCAATAAAGAATTCTTTAGGATATTCAGCATCACTTGGCAGAGGCTTCATCATGCTGAGCATTTGGCTCATGTTGGGCTTGCGTTTTTGAAAGATACTCTCCAAGGCTTCAGTGTGCAGTTCACAGCCAGGTTCATATAGATCTCCTGGAGTGGGCAGGCTAGTAAGCTCAATGAGATCAAAGGCTTTTGCTTCATGATGCACATTGCATGTCATCCACTCAAGGACCCATGTCTTCGGATCTCTGTTGTGGCCTCGGATGTGAAGTGTGGCATAGAATTGCAGAAGCAGCTCTTCATTCCAATGCTCTTTATCTAGGACAAAGTTGAGTAAGCCAGCATCACGGAAGCAGTCAAGAGCTTCCTCCAATCAGGGTAGGCCAGCAATAGCTTCAGCGTCAAGACACGTATGAGGGAAAATGCGGCCTTGTTCATAGAGTACTCTTGAGTAGTAGCTGCACTGTTGATGGCTCCAGAACCTATCTGATGATATTCTTGGCTTGGAATATGGGTTCTTGGCGCTGTCAAAGAAGGTGTTGTGCGCAGTGAAGCTATTGGCATTGAATGATCCTGAAGATGTTGCAATACCTGGAAGCCTTGACAGTCTTGTCTTAGGCTTCTGAACTTGGGGCTTGTGCGCAATATGATGATCAAACTGAGGACCAGCAGCACGTGGTTCAGTTGTAGGTGGTGGAATCAGAATTGGCCACCGGACAGTAACAAGCTGATCATCCTTATTGTATGCTTGCTCAATTGTGTGAGGCCGTGGAGGCGCAACAGGAGCAGAAGCATTGTCTTCAAGCTGCAGATTGGCGTCAAGTGCAGCATTAGCTTCAGGCACAGCACTGGCTTCAGGCACAACACTGACTTCAGGAGCAGCAACTTCAGGTGCCACAAAAGCTTCAGCCATGACCACGTCATTGGCTTCACTGTTGGTGGTGGCAGCCTCTGAGTTTGTTACCTCCACTTCAGGAGCTGGAGGGTCGGACACGTTCTCATCGAGAACAGGTGGTGCGGCAGTACTTTTTTCAGCAACTTGGGGCTGTTCTTCTTCTTGTTGGGGTGGTTCTTCTTCGGCTGATGCAGCCGGAATATCTTCAGCCACTTTGGCTTCAGATTCTGAGTGGCTTCCAGTAGGAGCAGCATCAGGTGCATATGGTTGCTCTACTCCTTCTGGAGCACTTGAGGCAGTGACTTGAGGCCTTGGTCCTTTGCGAAGCCTGCGAAAAGCGGGCGACGCCTAAGGAGATGGAGGTTGTTGGGCCTCAAAGTCTTCGTCTTCAAGCACCATACTGGTGTCTTGAGTTTGCTGGGGGAGTGTCTAGGGTTTCCTGTGGTTGATCAGCCCACGAGTCATCCTGAGCAATTGGCGTCAATGGACGACCAATGCTGATGCGTTCGCTGTTTGTGACAACAGGCAAAGAGTCGATGTTGTACTCGATCTGAGGAAGGATGGCATCATCTTCAACATTGTCTTGAGGACCAATGTCTTCAGCTGCGGTGGGGTCGACAACTGGTATGTCTTTAGCCTTTGTGGGAGCAGGCTCATGAACAGTCAGTCTTCTTTCTCTCTGGGCAGATGCAGGGCGAGCAACTAAGATTGTCTCGACGAAGATAGGCTCTTTGGAAGCAGCCTTATCCTTCTTGGTCTTTCGCTTCTTGGTGGGTGGAGCTTCATCAGTAGATTGCTTACGCTTGCGAGCATCAGCTTCAGCCACCTTAGTCTTCCTGATCGTTGAAGCGGTTGGAGTTGCCTTAGGCTTCGTGCCAGTCATGCTAGCAGGAAAGACTATGCGAGGCATTTCCTGCCCAGATGCTTCAGCTTCGGGCACAGACTGCTTCTTCTTCTTCTTGGCAGCCATTCTTGGATCAATGCCAGGACGCCCAAGTGCCTTGTGCTTTTCAGCTTCATTGAATGCTTGAACGCATTTTGCAGCCAAGTCCTTGATGCGCTCACGTGAACCTTTAGCTTCTTCACGCCGCTGGAGAAAGGCTTCCTTGAGCTCTTGCATCATAACTTTGAAGTTTTGAACTTCTTGCACGCTGAGCTTGTCCATATGCTTCTTGAACTGAGCTTTTTCATAATCTATCTTCTGCTTCAGTTCAACAATTCTTTGAGCCAGAGCCAGCTCAGAAGCAATGGCGCCATGGAAGGAGACGCTGAGACCAACTGGAAGTTGAAGATCGTCGAAGCTCAGGTTGGGTGTGTCAAACCATTCATCAATGAAGTTATTGAGCACTTCAACGTCAAAGAGTGGCAAATCATTGAAGATTTCAGCATCCTTCTTGCTCTTGATCAATAGCTCCAGAGCATCATCACCAAGATCTTCATCACTTGAGAGATCAAGGACGTCATTGGCAGTCTTCAGTACTGCATCAGGAGTGAGAGCTGGACTGGGGTTGCGCATTGGCTTCCTCTTTAGCTGTCTGCTCTTGGAGATTCTAGAGTGTTCCTCAGATTGCACACTTAGTGCAGGTGGAGCAGTGGCCAAAGGCTTCACTCTTGAAGCTCTTGGTGGAGTAGCCTTTGAAGCCTTTGATTTCTTCTTCTGAGGCTTCGGCGTGACAGGTGCTTCTTCAGAGTCATCATCTGCTTCAGGATGATCTACATCTGCCCCTTGAACCCTTATGTGACTGATGAGGCCCTCTAGGTTGTAGAAGGGCCCAACCAGATTTGGTTCAGCTTCGCGCGAGCCATCCGCGCGGGGTGCAGAGGGGCCAGGATTGAAGTCTAATCCCCACAGCTTCTTGTGTTCCTTGGCCGAGTTCTTGGCGAATTGAAGATTTCGGTTAAGCAGATTGTCGTCACGACACCAGAGCAGAGAGCTTGGATCAGCATCAGTAGGATGTGGCCCTCTAACCATGCAAGGATAGAAGCCTTGAGCAATGGCTTCAGCACGAGTCTTGGGGGAAGATTCTTATCAGTGATATCTCCCCACGGATGATTGATGGCATTTTTCTTGGCATACTCTGGGGTCACGCACCTATATTTGAACCATTGTTTAGCTCAGTATCTTCGAATCCATTGGATTCGGGTCTTCCTCTAATTGTAATCCTTCTCTGGATCAGTCTTGTACATCTCACTGAGATCAGGGGGCAAATCACGGGAGGTGTTGCCATGGCGCTGTCTGCCACCCTTTCTTACTGTCTTGTCAGTTGTCATTTGCTTCAACCTGAATGGCTTCAAATTGAATGGCTTCAAAACTGGCAAATGCTTCGGTTTGCTGGTCAGACAGGAACTAGCTTCAGGAGAATGAATGTGATGCTGCAAAAACTCATTGGCGTCGGGACCCAGATGATGTTTAGCAGGCATTGGTGTCGAGTACCCTTTGCAGTCTTGCATTCCAAACTTCTTCATGCAGTCTTTAAGATACTTCTCTTGAGATATGAAGATGTCGTTGCTTTGCTGACGAATTTGAAGACCAAGGAAGAACTTCAGCTCACCCATCATAGACATTTGATATTGTTCTTGCATCATGTGACCAAACTCATCACTGTATTTCTTGTCCGTGCAGCCGAAGATAATGTCATCCACATAGATTTGGCAGACAAATAGCTCATCATCATATGTCTTCGTGAAGAGTGTGGGATCTAGGGATCCAGGTTTGAAGCCTTTGCTCTTCAGGAAGTCTTTGAGGGTGTCATACCAAGCACGAGGCGCTTGTTTGAGGCCATACAGTGCGTTGTTGAGCTTGTATACCATATCAGGATGTTTTGGGTCTTCAAAGCCAGGTGGTTGTGCAACATACACTTCTTCTTCAATTCTTCCATTGAGAAAGGCACTCTTTACATCCAGTTGATATAGAAGTATGTTGTGATGATTTGCATAGGCTAGCAGTATGCGAATAGCTTCAAGTCTAGCCACAGGAGCAAATGTTTCATTGAAGTCAATCCCTTCAACTTGAGTGTATCCTTGAGCAACGAGACGAGCTTTGTTTCTGACCACTTGACCATGCTCATCTTGCTTGTTGCGATAGATCCATTTTGTGCCTATTATGTTCTGCTTTCGAGGATCAGGACCCTTGACAACTTCCCACACATTGTTCAGCTCAAACTGTTGAATCTCATCTTGCATTGCTTGAATCCATTCAGGCTCCATAAAAGCTTCAGCAACTTTCTTGGGTTCAGATATTGAGACAAAAGCAAAATGCCCACAAAAATTTGCAAGTTGTGTTGCTCTCGAGCGAGTGAGTGGACCAGGAGCATTTATGCTATCAATTATCTTCTCAACTTGTACTTCATTTTCAACACGAGGATGAGTTGGACGAAGATTTTGCTCTTGTTGTGCATTGTCTTCATCAGGAGGATTGTCTTCGGGCTGAGCATTGTCGTCAGGTTGATTTGGAGCAGAGATGATGAGTTCCTCGTCAGGTTGTGCTTCAGAAGGCATGATCTCACCAGTTCCCATTAGCTTGATGGATTCATTTGGTGAAGCTTCATCTAGCACATTTGGTAGGGATTCTCTTTGTGATCCATTTGTCTCATCAAACCTCACATACATAGTTTCAACAGTTTTATAGAGAAAAATGTTGAAGACTCTGTAGGAGTGTGAGTCCTTTCCATATCCAAGCATGAAGCCTTCATGAGCTTTGGATGCAAATTTTGACTTGTGATGAGGATCCTTGATCCAGCACTTAGCTCCAAATACTCTGAAGTAGCTTACATTTGGCTTCTCTCCAGTGAGGAGTTCATAGGATGTTTTCTTCAGAAGCTTGTGAAGATAAACACGTTTGATGACATGGCATGCAGTGTCCATAGCTTCGGGCCAGAATCTTCTTGGTGTTTTGTACTCATCGAGCATCGTTCGAGCCATCTCAATTAGACTTCTGTTCTTGCGCTCAACGATCCCATTTTGCTGAGGTGTATATGGGGCTGAAAATTCATGAGTGATTCCCATCTCATCCAGATAAAGATCGACGCCAGTGTTCTTGAATTCAGGGCCATTGTCACTTCTGATATGTTTGATCTTGATGCCATAGTTGTTCATGGCACGGTTGGCGAAGCGTCTGAAGACATCTTGCACTTCAGTCTTGTAGAGTATTATGTGTACCCATGTGTATCTTGAATAATCATCAACAATGATGAAGTCATAAAGACAGGCTGTGGTAGAGAATGTGGAGTAGTGAGTAGGGCCAAATAAGTCCATGTGAAGCAGCTCGAAGGGTTTGGATGTCGTCATGATTGTCTTCGAGGGGTGCTTGGCTCTAGTCATCTTCCCAGCTTCACAGGCACCACATAGATGATCTTTCTTGAATTTGACTTCCTCGATGCCTATGACATGCTTCTTCTTTGCGAGTGTATGCAAGTTCCTCATGCCAGCATGTCCTAGCCTCCGATGACAGAGCCAGCACTCTGAAGCTTTTGCCAGAAGACATACTACCATCTGAGGTCCAGCTGAGAAATCTACCATATACAGATCACCTTTTCTGTATCAGTAGAGTCCATGAGAAGATTTCGATTACCAGTCATATGATTTGTGCATCATCTATCCATAATCCATTCTAAAGACTTTGGTGTCACTCCCTACAATGCAGTTAGGAGGATAGGCTTCACCAAAAGTGAAAGTGCAGTATATCGACTAAAGGGGGGTGAATAGGCGATTTTTATGAAATGCTTCAAAACATGGTTGTTTCGAAGACAAACGATAAGCTCAAGCCTATTAGTATGCAGCGGAAAGTGGACTACACTAGATAAGCCATAGTCATGTATTCAATGAAGTGAAAGCATGAAGGCTAATAGCAACTAGGCAGTAGTGATCACAAAGGAAGAAGGAATGAAGCCAATCACAACAAGTAGATACTCAGTGAAGACAATCAGATAAAGCAAACATCTAATATCTTCACAACATAGAGCAGTAAGTAAAGGGAAGGAAAGGATAGAACCAGTGGCTCGGGGAAGACAGTGATTTGTAGACCAGTTCCAGTTGCTGTGACAACTGCACGTCTGGTTAGGGAGGCTGAGATTTAACTCAGAAGACCGCATCTTCACCTTGTTCCCCTTGAGCTAAGAACACCTAGTCCTCGCCCAATCACTCTGGTAAGTCTTCAAGGTAGACTTCCAAACCTTCACAGACTTCGTTCACCGGCAATCCACAAATACTCTTGGATGCTCAGAACGCGATGCCTAACCGGCTGGAGGAAACACGGTCCTCAAGTGTAATAAGTCTTCAGGTCACACAAACAGAAAGACTTCAGTGATGCCTAACACTCTTTGGCTCTGGGTGTTTGGGCTTTGTCCTCGCAAGGATTTCTCTCTCAAATGCTTCGGAGGTGGGTTGCTCTCAAACGACAAAAGTCGTGCAATAACTCTGAGCAGCCACCAATTTATGGTGTAGGGGTGGGCTATTTATAGCCACTAGGCAACCCGACCTGATTTGTCCGAAGTGACCCTGGTTCACTAAGGAACTGACACATGTTCCAACGGTCAGATTTCAAACACACACGGCAACTTTACTTGAGCTCCAAGTAAGGCTGACTCATCCGCCTCTGGATGAGATTTGCTCTCATAGTCTTCGCTCGAAGACATAGGATTTGGTTGAGCATCACATCAGTCACTCTGACTTAGTTCACTTGGACCCCACTTAACAGTACGGTGGTTCCTATGACTCAACAAAGAAGAAAAGGAAATAGCGACAAATCTACGTCTTCACTTTCCATAGTCTTCACACAATGTCTTCTCATGTCATAGTCTTCAATATGATTATCTTCATATACCACCACTGATATCAATGTCTTCATATATTTTTAGGGGTCATCTCCGGTAGGTTAACCGAATCCATGAGGGACTACTACATGTGTTATCCTGGAATTCTCACAAACACATTAGTCCCTCAACCAGGTTTGTCGTCAATACTCCAAAACCACTAGGGGTGTCACTAGATGCACTTACCATCTCCCCCTTTTTGGTGATTGATGACAAACTGGTTGAAGTTTTCAACGGGGATATAGATATGTGAAATTGTAAAGGATAAAGTATTATCTTCGTAAGTAGCAAAAGGCTCCCCCTGAAGATGTGCATATAATTGATTTTCCTTTGAATGCAAATGCACATGGCAGGTTGTACTTGTGGAGATCCTCTTCAACTTATGAAGACAATTCATCATGCATAATAGATATGTCGAAGATAATGACATGCATAATGAAAAATGAACGTCTGCAATAATGACTAAGTGCGGGATATCAGATAGCAGATGCTGAATTTATCATTGCATTACAAAGTAGCATAAAATCTTAGCAGACGACCATCAGTTTGAGTGTTACAACTCAAAGAACCAAATGTAGCAAAACGAGAGTTGTAAACACTAGGCAAATTATAAAAGCACCCGCCCATATGGACCCGCTTGAAGACTATCAACTCATATGCTTCTCCCCCTTTTGTCAGTAAGGACCAAAAAGGTTTGAAGACATAGAGCCTCTACTCGTTCTCAGGTGGAGCAGAAGAGGATGCAGGGTCAGTGTTGTGGTTTGGCGGTGCAGAGGTGGTTGGTGCAGTGTCGATGCGCGCTGAAGTAGGAGGCGGTGAAGTAGCATCATCCTAATCATCGAAGACATAGGATTTGGTTGAGCATCACATAAGTCACTCTGACTTAGTTCACTTGGACCCAACTTAACAGTGCGGTGGTTCCTATGACTCAATAAACAAGAAAAGGAAACAGCGACAACTCTACATCTTCGATTTCCATAGTCTTCACTCAATGTCTTCTCATGTCATAGTCTTCAATATGATTATCTTCATATACCACCAATGATAGCAATGTCTTCATACATTTTTAGGGGTCATCTCCGGTAGGTTAACCGAATCAATGAGGGACTATTACCTGTGTTATCCTGCAATTCTCACAAACACATTAGTCCCTCAACCAGGTTTGTCGTGCATACTCCAAAACCAACTAGGGGTGGCACTAGATGCACTTACAATCTCCCCCTTTTTGGTGATTGATGACAAACTGGTTGAAGTTTTCAATGGGGATAAAGATATGTGAAATTGTAAAGGATAAAGGTATCGTCTTCGTAAGTAGCAAAAGGCTCCCCCTGAAGATGTGCATATAGTTGATTTGCCTTTGAATGCAAATGCACATGGCAGGTTGTACTTGTGGAGATCCTCTTCAACTTATGAAGACAATTCATCATGCATAATTGATATATCGAAGATAATGATATGCACAATGAAAAATGGACGTCTGTAGAAATGACTAAGTGCGGAATATAAGATAGCGGATGCGGAATTTATCATCGCATTACAGAGTAGCATAAAAAAGTAGCAGACGACCATCAGTTTACGTGTTACAACTCAAAGAACCAAATGTAGCAAAACGAGAGTTGTAAGCACTAGGCAAATTATAAAAGCACCCGCCCATATGGACCCGCTTGAAGACTATTAATTCATATGCTTCTCCCACTTTTGTCAGTAAGGACCAAAAAGGTTTGAAGATATAGAGCCTCTACTCGTTCCCAGGTGGAGCAGAAGAGGATGCAGGGTCGGTGTTGTCTTTTGGCGGTGCAGAGGTGGTTGGTGCAGTGTCGATGCGTGCTGAAGTTCCAATGGTGCTTTCAGTGGCTTCGGTTTCAGCGTGTCGAGGTAGACGAGTATGGCCAGCCAGAGGATAAACGCATGAGACTGTTGGGTCCCCTTCAATCTGCTGAGTGAAGCTTTGATGATCAGCGTTGTGAAGACTAACTGGCTCCTTAGCAGGCTCTTGGTAAATGGCTTCAGCTAACATATCAACCTCAGGCAAGAAAATCTGATGGTTGCGCGCAGAGGGTTGATAAGTGACAGCGGAGTGCAACTTGATGAGGCGCATTATGCAAGGGGCATAAAATTTTAGTCCAAATAGATCAGCCCCAGACGTGCCATTTGCCTGATGAAGAAATCTTGACCATTGAAGCTGATGCCATTAAAGATATAGAAGACCAAAGTCTTCATAGTGCCTTCAAGCTTGGGTGATGAAGAGTGTCCTTTGACAGGCCATATAGTATGCCTTATAATGTGATAGATGGCGCGCGGCAGGTGCTCAAGGTCTTCAACAAAGAATTCCTTAGGATATTCAGCATCACTTGGCAGAGGCTTCATCATGCTGAGCATTTGTCTCATGTTGGGCTTACGCTTCTGAAAGATGCTCTCCAAGGCTTCAGTGTGCAGTTCACATCCAGGTTCATATAGGTCTCCTGGAGTGGGCAGGCCAGTGAGCTCAATGAGATCAAAGGCTTTTGCTTCATGATGCACATTGCGTGTCATCCACTCAAGGATCCATGTCTTCGGATCCCCGCTGTAGCCTCGGATGTGAAGTGTTGCATAGAATTACAGAAGCAGTTCTTCATTCCAATGCTCTTTATCCAGCATAAAATTGAGAAGGCCAGCATCACGGAAGCAGTCAAGGGCTTCCTACAAGCAAGGCAGACCAGCAATAGCTTCAGTGTCAAGATGCATATGAGGGAAAATGCAGCCTTGATTATATAGTACTCTTGAGTAGTAGTTGCGCTGTTGATGGCTCCAGAACCTATCTGATGATATTCTTGGCTTGGAATATGGGTTCTTGGCGCTGTCAAAGAAGGTGTTGTGCACAGTGAAGCTATTGGCATTGAATGACCCTGAAGATGTTGCAATACCTGGAAGCCTTGGCAGTCTTGGCTTAGGCTTCTGAACTTGGGGCCTGTGCGCAATATGATGATCAAACTGAGGACCAGCAGCACGTGGTTCAGTTGTAGGTGGTGGAATCAGAATTGGCCACCGGACAGTAACAAGCTGATCATCCTTGTTGTATGCTTGCTCAATGGTGTGAGGCCGTGGAGGCGGAACAGGAGCAGAGGCATTGTCTTCAAGCTGCAGATTTGCTTGTGGCACAGCATTAGCTTCAGGCATAGCACTGGCTTCAGTAGCAACACTGGCTTTAGGAGCAGTAGCTTCAAGCGCAGGTTCTTCAGGCGCCTCAGTATCTTCAGGTGCCACAAAAGCTTCAGCCATGACCACATCATTGGCTTCAGTGTTGGTGGTGTCAGCCTCTGAATGTGTTACCTCCATTTCAGGAGCTGGAGGGTCGGACACGTTCTCCTCGAGAACAGGTGGTGCTGCAGTACTTTCTTCTTCAACTTGGGGTTGTTGGGGTGGTTCTTCTTCGGCTGATGCAGCCGGAATATCTTCAGCAACTTGGGGTTGTTCTTCTTAGGCTGATGCAGCCGGAATATCTTCAACACTTTGGCTTCAGATTCTGAGTGGCTTCCAATAGGAGCAGCATCAGGTGCAGATGGTTGCTCTACTCCTTCTGGAGCTGTTGGGGCAGTGACTTGAGGCCTTGGTCCTTTGCGAAGCCTGCGAAAAGCTGGCGACGCCTGAGGAGATGGGGGTTGTTGCGCCTCAAAGTCTTCGTCTTCAGACACCATACTTGTGTCTTGAGTTTGCTGGGGAGTTTCTTGGGTTTCCTGTGGGTGATCAGCCCACGAGCCATCCTGAGCAATTGGCGTCAATGGATGACCAATGCTGATGCGTTCGCTGTTCGTGAGAACAGGCGAAGAATCGATGTTGTACTCGATCTGAGGAAGGACGGTATCATCTTCAACATTGTCTTGAGGACCAATGTCTTCAGCTGCGGTGGGGTCGACAGCTGGAATGTCTTCAGCCTCTGTGGGAGCAGGCTCATGAACTGTCAGTCTTCTTTCTCTCTAGGCAGATGCAGGGCGAGCAACTGAGATTGGCTCGACAAAGATAGGCTCTTTAGAAGCAGCCCTATCCTTCTTGGTCTTTCACTTCATGGTGGGTGGAGCTTCATCAAAAGATTGCTTACGCTTGCGGGCATCAGCTTCAGCCACCTTAGTCTTCCTGAGCGTTTAAGAGGTTGGAGTTTCCTTAGGCTTCGTGCCAGTCATGCTCGCAGGGAAGACTATGCGAGGCATCTCCTGCCCAGATGCTTCAGCTTCGGGAACAAATTGCTTCTTCTTCTTCTTCTTGGCAGCCATTCTTGGATCAATCCAGGACGCCCAAGTGCCTTGCGCTTTTCAGCTTCATTGAATGCTTGGACGCATTTTGCAGCCAAGTCCTTCGTGCGCTCACGTGAACCTTTAGCTTCTTCACGCCGCTGGCGAAAGGCTTCCTTGAGCTCATGCATCATTATCTTGAAGTTTTGAACTTCTTGCACGCTGATCTTGTTCATATGCTTCTTGAACTGAGCTTTTTCATAATCTATCTTTTGCTTCAGCTCAACAATTCTTTGAGCCAGAGCCAGCTCAGAAGCAATGGCCCCATGGAAGGAGACGCTGAGGCCAACTGGAAGTTGAAGATCATCGAAGCTCAAGTTGGGAGTGTCAAACCATTCGTCAATGAAGTTATTGAGCACTTCAACATCAAAGAGCGGCAAATCATTGAAGATTTCAGCATCCTGCTTGCTCTTGATCAATAGCTCCAAGGCATCATCTCCAAGATCTTCATCATTTGAAAGATCAAGGGATTCATTCGCAGTCTTCAGTACTGCATCAGGAGTGAGAGATGAACTGGGATTGCGCGTTGGCTTCCACTTCAGCTGTTTGCTCTTGGAAATTCTGGAGTGCTCCTCAGATTGCACACTTGGTGCAGGTGGGACAGTGGCCAAAGGCTTCACTCTTGAAGCTCTTGGTGGAGTAGCCTTTGAAGCCTTTGATTTCTTCTTCTGAGGCTTCGGTGTGATAGGTGCTTCTTCAGAGTCATCATCAGCTTCAGGCTGATCGACATCTGCCCCATGAACCCTTATGTGACTGATGAGGCCCTCTAGGTTGTAGAAGGGCCCAACCAGATTAGGTTCAGCTTCGCGCGAGCCATTAGCGCGGGGTGCAGAGGGGCCAGGATTGAAGTCTAATCCCCACAGCTTCTTGTTTTCCTTGGCCGAGTTCTTGGCGAATTGAAGATTTCGCTTGAAAAGATTGTCGTCGCGACACCAGAGCAGAGCGCTTGGATCAGCATCAGCAGGCTGTGGCCCTCTAACCATGCAGGGATAGAAGCCTTGAGCAATGGCTTCAGCACGATTCTTTGGGAGAAAATTCTTGTAAGTGATATCTCCCCACGGATGCTTGATGGCGTTTTTCTCGGCATACTCTAGGGTGACGAACTTGTATTTGAACCATTGTTCAGCCCAGTATCTTCGAATCCATTCGATTCGGGTCTTCCTGTGATTATAATCCTCCTCTGGATCAGTCTTGTATATTTCACTGAGATCAGGAGGCAAATCACGTGAGGTGTTGCCACGGTGCTGTCTGCCACCCTTTCTTACTGTCTTGTCAGTTGTCATTTGCTTCAACCTGAATGGCTTCAAATTGAATGGCTTCAAAACAGGCAAATGCTTCGGTTTGCTGGTCAGACAGGAACTAGCTTCAGGAGAATGAATGTGATGCTGCAAAAACTCTGCAAATGAATGCAGACTATGAGAACCAAGGGATTCTCCCACAGACATGTACCTGTGACAGCATTAGAGATGCGATGGAAGGGGAAGAGGTCATATGCATTCTCAGAAGTTTTGAAGATTAAAACAGTTTTGAAGACTTTGACCTCATAGTGCGAAGACATTCACTCATGGGAGTTGGTTCCAGATTTGTACGAATCCATGAATAAGTACAAGTGAGGAATCTAACTATAGTTGAAGCATATGTGAATGTACTAGGCAAGATATGATATGCAGACATGATAGATCTGTATATCTAAGTAGGCAGAAACCTCTTGTGGTAAAGTATATGAATCTTTATGGATCTAGAAGATGGTAAAAAGTGAGTTTATTTACCACACGATGAACTTCTTAGACGGGGTAGGAGTTGGATGCCCAGCAGTTTGGTCGTCCGTGCCCTAACTTGGCGACGGAGGACAGCTACGGCGACGGCGGAGAGGAAGATGTCCGCGGCCGGCGTGAGGACGGCGTCGACAAGGTTGCGGCAGCGAAGCGCTTCGTCGCCGGCGTCGTCGAAAGCTAGCAGAGGCGCTAGGGTTGTTCGAGGTGGAGAGGTGGTGGAAGAAACTTTTGACCGTGATGGGACGTGCATTTATAGGCATGGGAGATGGCACAGCGTAATTACTCAGGTGCCCCTGACGGTTCACGTACGAGTGACACGTGGCAGTCATGTAATGCATTGGGAGTTGTCCCATGATCCCACGTACACCACGACTGTCAGAGTAGTCGTTCCGGCTTCTCCGGGTTTCAGGCATAACGGATGGAGCATTAAAATCAGATTTAAAGTTTGTATCCGTATCTTCTGCTGACAAGGATGCGGAGAAGATATTCGACTGTTTCACAGAATGCATATGATTTGGACACACAGAGTGAGATGAGAAAGCATAAAGAGGTTAGGGTCCGATCACATTCACTTAGTCCAAAAGATTCAAATATGAAGACATAGCTATAAGTGAATGCTGTTGAGGACAGAACACAACTCTATATATATATATCCTATGTGAAGACAAACCAAGTGCGAAGACTTTGCAAATGTAACGCCACGAGAAAAGCTTCAAACAAGAATTTGGTGGTGGCGTTACCCACCGTATAGGAAGTATTAGACCCAGACACGACGCACAATTATCGTGGCGCTCCGAAGTCAAATTCCATGTTAATGTATTCACACTTAGAATGTAAGTCTTCATTGATTGAAGATATACTTTACTTCGTGTGTTGCACATCCAAGTCATCAATATGCATAAGTGTTAGGATGTGTGCCTGATTACAAGACATTTGAGGATTCTAATATATTTAGCTCACACCGCAACTTGCAAAACCTTTTCTCATCCAAGGGCTTTGTGAAGATATGTGCCAGTTGCTCTTCAGTGTTGACGTGTATGATATCAATATCTTCCTTCATAACATGATCTCTGAGAAAGTGATGACGAATTTCAATGTGCTTTGTCTTCGAGTGCTGAACTGGGTTGTTGGCAATCTTGATGGCTCTTTCGTTATCACAGTAGAGTGGCACATGCTTCAGATGGACTCCATAGTCCTTGAGTGTTTGCTTCATCCAGAGAAGCTGAGCGCAGCAAGATCCAGCAGCAATGTATTCAGATTCAGCAGTGGAGAGTGATACAGAGTTCTACTTCTTTGAAGACCAACAGACAAGTGATCGTCCTAGAAAGTGACATGTTCCAGATGTGGACTTGCGATCAACTTTGTTACCAGCATAATCAGCATCTGAAAATCCTACTAGATCAAACTCTGAGCCCTTTGGATACCATAATCCTAGTGTTTGGGTGTAAGCCAATTATCGAAGTATTCGCTTCACAGCTAAGTGATGCGACTCTTTTGGTGCCGCTTGATATCGAGCACACATGCAAACACTAAGCATAATATCTGGCCTAGATGCACATAAATAAAGTAAAGAACCAATCATGGAGCGGTATACCTGTTGGTCAAACTCTTTACCATTAGCGTCGGGACCCAGATGATGTTTAGCAGGCATTGGCGTCGAGTACCCTTTGCAGTCTTGCATTCCAAACTTCTCTAGGCAGTCTTTAAGATATTTCTCTTGAGATATGAAGATGTCGTTGCTTTGCTGACGAATTTGAAGACCAAGGAAGAACTTCAGCTCACCCATCATAGACATTTGATATTGTTCTTGCATCATGTGACCAAACTCATCACTGTATTTCTTGTCAGCGCAGACGAAGATAATGTCATCCACATAGATTTGGCAGACAAATAGCTCATCATCATATGTCTTCGTGAAGAGTGTAGGATCTAGGGATCCAGGTTTGAAGCCTTTGCTCTTCAGGAAGTCTTTGAGGGTGTCATACCAAGCACGAGGCGCTTGTTTGAGGCCATACAGTGCCTTGTTGAGCTTGTATACCATATCAGGACGTTTTGGGTCTTCAAAGCCAGGTGGTTGTGCAACATACACTTCTTCTTCAATTCTTCCATTGAGAAAGGCACTCTTTACATCCATTTGATATAGACGTATGTTGTGATGATTTGCATAGGCTAGCAGTATGCGAATAGCTTCAAGTCTAGCCACAGGAGCAAATGTTTCATCGAAGTCAATCCCTTCCACTTGAGTCTATCCTTGAGCAACCAGACGAGCTTTGTTTCTGACCACTTGACCATGCTCATCTTGCTAGTTGCGATAGATCCATTTTGAGCCTATTATGTTGTGCTTTCAAGGATCAGGACGCTTGACTAGTTCCCACACATTGTTCAGCTCAAACTGTTGAAGCTCTTCTTGCATTGCTTGAATCCATTCAGGTTCCATAAAAGCTTCAGCAACTTTCTTGGGTTCAGATATTGAGACAAAAGCAAAGTGCCCACAGAAATTTGCAAGCTGTGTTGCTCTTGAGCGAGTGAGTGGACCAGGAGCATTTATGCTATCAATTATCTTCTCAACTTGCACTTCATTTGCAACACGAGGATGAGCTGGACGAAGATTTTGCTCTTGTTGTGCATTGTCTTCATCAGGAGGATTGTCTTCAGGCTGAGCATTGTCGTCAGGTTGATTTGGAGCAGAGATGATGAGTTCCTCGTCAGGTTGTGCTTCAGAAGGCATGATCTCACCAGTTCCCATAAGCTTGATAGATTCATTTGGTGAAGCTTCATATAGCACATTTGGTAGGGATTCTCTTTGTGATCCATTTGTCTCATCAAACCTCACATCCACAGTCTCAACAGTTTTATAGAGAAAAATGTTGAAGACTCTGAAGGAATGTGAGTCCTTTCCATATACGAGCATGAAGTTTCATGAGCTTTGGGTGCAAATTTTGACTTATGATGAGGATCCTTGATCCAACACTTAGCTCCAAATACTCTAAAGTAGCTTACATTTGGCTTCTTTCCAGTGAGGAGTTCATAGGATGTTTTCTTTAGAAGCTTGTGAAGATAAACACGGTTGATGGTATGGCATGCAGTATCAATAGCTTCGGGCCAGAATCTTCTTGGGGTTTTTTACTCATCGAGCATCGTTCGAGCCATCTCAATTAGAGTTCTGTTCTTGCGCTCAACGATCCCATTTTGCTGAGGTGTATATGGGGCTGAAAATTCATGAGTGATTCCCATCTCATCCAGATAAAGATCGAAGCCAGTGTTCTTGAATTCAGTGCCATTGTCACTTCTGATATGTTTGATCTTGATGCCATAATTTTTCATGGCACGGTTGGCGAAGCGTCTGAAGACATCTTGCACTTCAGTCTTGTAGAGTATTATGTGTACCCATGTGTATCTTGAATAATCATCAACAATGACGAAGCCATAGAGACGCGTTGTGGTAGAGAATGTGGACTAGTGAGTAGGGCCAAATAAGTCCATGTGAAGCAGCTCGAAGGGTTTGGATGTCGTCATGATTGTCTTCGAGGGGTGCTTGGCTCTAGTCATCTTCCCGGCTTCACAGGCACCACATAGATGATCTTTCTTGAACTTGACTTCCTCAATGCCTATGACATGCTTCTTCTTTGCGAGAGTTTGCAAGTTCCTCATGCCAGCATGTCCTAGCCTCTGATGCCAGAGCCAACACTGTGAAGCTTTTGCTAGAAGACATACGGCCATTTGTGGTCCAGCTGAGAAATCTACCATATACAGATCACCTTTTATGTATCCTTCAAATACTAAAGATTTGTCAGATTCCATTAGTACAATGCAACGAAATTTACCAAAGATCACAATCATGTTTAAGTCACAAAGCATTGAGACAGACATTAAGTTGAAGCCAAGAGATTCAACAAGCATGACTTTGTCCATGTGTTGATCTCTTGAGATTGCAACTCTACCTAGACCCAACACTTTGCTTTTACCAGTATCAGCAAATGTGATGTGACTCTTGTTGGATGGACGTAAAGTTGAGTCCATGAGAAGATTTCAGTCACCAGTCATATGATTTGTGCATCCGCTGTCCATAATCCATTCTGAAGACTTTGGTGTCACTCCCTACAATGCAGTTAGGAGGATAGGCTTCACCAAAAGCCAGCATAAACAATTGATGCATAAGTGGATTATGAAAGCTTTAGATGTAAGTTAGGACTGATAAGATCTACAACAAGTGATTTATGGATAGTATGAGCAGTAAGTCATTTTGGGCATTTGATCTTGTGCCCTACAAGTGTTTTAGGTCCCCAGCAATAGCATCAAAAGCCTTTGATTACAGGCTGGAGACCTTTCCCTGCAAGAGAAAGTTAGTTCTTCTTAACCACCCACATCTTTAGGGGTGGCTTAGAAGCAATGAGTCTAAGAGCAGCATCTGAGAATTTTGGCTTTGGGGCCCTAGCAAATAGTCTTGCAGGAGGAGAATAATACTCATAAGAATAGGCAGAAAAGTTCTTTGATTTATGAACATAGCGGTTTGAAGAAACACGCTCATACTCATGAGTCTGAGTATGATTTCCCTGCAAAACATCTGTGTTAGGGTGACTCATGTGAGTCCCTTGTCTGTATGAAGCCTTAGGACCATATGAAGCCTTTGGTCTGGGATTTGTCTTCATCCCAGGAGATGTCATGATAGTATTTGCTGGAAGCTTCTCAAGACAACCTTTGGGTACCCAGACCTTCTTCATATGTGGTCCATTCCTGCAGTTAGTACCAATATACCTGGCAAACACTTCACCATTTTGATTCTTGAACAGTTTATAGTTTGCATCAAAGGAATCATCAATAATAATAGGATTAGCACAAGTGAAGCCAGATAAGGTAGATGGATCCACTGAAGGTCCCTTTGCAGCAACCCATGTGGTTTTGGGATACTGCTCAGGCTTCCAGTATGAACCATCAACATTCATTTTCGTGTCGAACCCAACACCCTCTTACCTAGGGTTTCGGTTCAGTATCTGCTTTTTGAGGACATCACATAGAGTCTGATGCCCTTTGAGGCTTTTGTACGTCCTTGTTTCAAGCAAAGTCTTCAACCTAGCATTTTCATCAGCAATAGTAGTGATTTCCTCAGCAAAGGAATTAGTGACCACATCAATAGTTGAAGATATTGCAACAGTGGCAGCAGTAGAGCATTCAGCAACAGATGTAGCATTATCACGTTCAATGCATTTTAGACATGGTGGTTCAAACTCTTCGTGAGTGGAGCTGATCAGTTGTGCGCGGAGTGACTCATTCTCCTTTTGAAGATCTTCATGAGCCGCTTTCACTTTCTCAAGTTCTCGCTTCCTTTGAATGTAATCATGGGAAAGCTTTTCATGAGTTTTTGAAAGCGATTCATAAAGCACTTCAAGTTCTTTGTACTTACCATGAAGATTTTTTGTGTCTTCAATTAAGGACTGAGAACGGGTCATTTCCGCGTCCAACAGATCATCGCTTTTGTCTAACAGTTTTTGAATATGTTCCATGGCTTTCTGTTGTTCAGTGGCAATTTTAGCAAGTGTTTTGTAGCTAGGTTTTGATTCACAATCAGAGTCATCTTCACTAGATGTTTGAAAGTAAGCATCGCGTGATTTTACCTTGGCACCGCGTGCCATGAAGCAGAAGGTGGGTGCAGAGTCGTCGTCCTCATCATCATTGTTGTTTACGGGGCCATTGTCTTCAGTGTTGAAGATAGACTTGCCCACGTAAGCAGTGGCTAAAGCCAGACTTGCAGCACCAGAATCAGACTCTTCCTCCGACTCCACCTCCACCTCTTCAGAAGCAGACTCTTCCTCAGAATCCATCTCCTTGCCAACAAAAGCACGAGCCTTGCCAGATGAATTCTTCTTGTGTGATGAATACTTTGATGAAGACCTTGAAGAAGACTTTGAGTATTTCTTCTTTTTCTTGTCATCAGAATCATATTCCTTGCTCTTCTTCTTCTTGTTCTCATTGTCCCACTGAGGACACTCAGAGATATAGTGACCAGGTTTCTTGCACTTATGACATGTTCTTTTCTTGTAGTCATGAGCAGATGCTTCATCATTTCTTGAGCTGGATCTTGAAGACTTTCTGAAGCCTTTCTTCCTAGTGAATTTCTGGAACTTCTTCACAAGCATGGCAAGCTCCTTTCCAATGTCTTCAGGATCATCAGAACTGTAATCAGATTCTTCTTCAAATGAGGAAACAGCTTTTGCCTTCAATGCGCGATATCGGCCATAGTTGGGACCATAGATGTCACGCTTCTCAGACAGCTGAAATTCATGTGTGTTGAGC
This sequence comes from Secale cereale, assembly GCA_902687465.1. Lineage (NCBI taxonomy): Eukaryota > Viridiplantae > Streptophyta > Magnoliopsida > Poales > Poaceae > Secale > Secale cereale. The sequence continues at coordinate 662,762,952 of LR738715.1, read as the reverse complement.
CTCTCAAGTATATCAGATGGATCGAGAGTCTTGAAGTCAGGGCGTTATTGAATCATCAATGCAAGGATATCAAATGAGCTGTCGAGTGATCTTAGAAGAGTCTTGACGATTTCATGCTTGGTGATCTCAGTGGCGCCAAGTGCTTGAAGCTCATTTGTGATATCAGTGAGATGATCAAAAGTGTGCTGGACATTCTCATTGTCATGTCTCTTGAAGCGATTGAAGAGATTGCGAAGGACGCTGATCCTTTGATCTCTCTGGGTAGAGACTCCTTCATTGACCTTTGAGAGCCAGTCCCAAACTTGCTTTGACGTGTCCAGAGCACGCACACGACCGTACTATCCTTTGGTCAGATGACCACAGATGATGTTCTTGGCCGTTGAATCCAATTGAACGAGCCTCTTAACATCAGCAGCGGTGACGCCTTCACCAGTCCTGGGACGCCGTGCTTGACGACAAACTAGAGGTCCACGTCAATGGCTTCAAGATGCATGCGCATCTTGTTCTTCCAGTAGGGATATTCGGTGCCATCGAAGACAGGGCACGCAGCGGAGACTTTGATTATCCCTGCATTCGACATAACTAAAACTCCAGGTGGTTAAACCGAATCACACAGAACAAGGGAGTACCTTGCTCTGATACCAATTGAAAGTGCAGTATATCGACTAGAGGGGGGGTGAATAGGCGATTTTTATGAATTGCTTCAAAACATGGTAGTTTCGAAGACAAACGATAAGCTCAAGCCTATTAGTATGCAGCGGAAAGTGGACTACACTAGATAAGCCATAGCCATGTATTCAATGAAGTGAAAGCATGAAGACTAATAGCAACTAGGCAGTAGTGATCACAAAAGAAGAAGGAATGAAGCCAATCACAACAAGTAGATACTCAGTGAAGACAATCAGATAAAGCAAACATGCAATGTCTTCACAACATAGAGCAGTAAGTAAAGGGAAGGAAAGGATAGAACCAGTGGCTCGGGGAAGATAGTGATTTGTTAGACCAGTTCCAGTTGTTGTGACAACTGTACGTCTAGTTAGGGAGGCTGAGATTTAACTCAGAAGACCGCGTCTTCACCTTGTTCCCCTTGAGCTAAGAACACCTAGTCCTTGCCCAATCACTATGGTAAGTCTTCAAGGTAGACTTCCAAACCTTCACAGACTTCGTTCACCGGCAATCCACAATTACTCTAGGATGCTCAGAACGCGACGCCTAACTGGCTGGAGGAAACACAGTCCTCAAGTGTAATAAGTCTTCAGGTCACACACACAGAAAGACTTCAGTGCTTCCTAACACTCTTTGGCTCTGGGTGTTTGGGCTTTGTCCTCGCAAGGATTTCTCTCTCAAATGCTTCGGAGGTGGGTTGCTCTCAAATGACAATAGCCCTACAATAACACTGAGCAGCCACCAATTTATGGTGTAGGGGTGGGATATTTATAGCCACTAGGCAAGCCGACCTGATTTGTCTGAAGTGACCCTGGGTCACTAAGGAACTGACACGTGTTCCAACGGTCAGATTTCAAACACACACGGCAACTTTACTTGAGCTCCAAGTAAGGCTGACTCATCCGCCTCTGGATGAGATTTGCTCTCATAGTCTTCGCTCGAAGACATAGGATTTGGTTGAGCATCACATCAGTCACTCTGACTTAGTTCACTTGGACCCCACTTAACAGTGCGGCGGTTCCAATGACTAAATAAAGAAGAAAAGGAAACAGCGACAACTCTACATCTTCGCTTTCCATAGTCTTCACTCAATGTCTTCTCATGTCATAGTCTTCAATATGATTATCTTCATATACCACCAATGATATCAATGTCTTCATACATTTTTAGGGATCATCTCCGGTAGGTTAACCGAATCAATGAGGGACTACTACCTGTGTTGTCCTGCAATTCTCACAAACACATTAGTCCCTCAACCAGGTTTGTCGTCAATACTCCAAAACCAACTAGGGGTGGCACTAGATGCACTTACAAAAAGCCATTATGAAGCATAAACAATTGATGCATAAGTGGGTCATGAAAGCTTTAGATGTAAGTTAGGACTGATAAGATCTTCAGTGAGTGATTTATGAATAGTATGAGCAGTAAGTCATTTAGGGCATTTTATCTTGTGCCCTACAAGTGTTTTAGGGCCCCAGCAATAGCATCAGAAGTCTTTGATTATAGGCTGGAGACCTTTCCCTGCAAGAGAAAGTTAGTTCTTCTTAACCACCCACATCTTCAGGGCTGGCTTAGAAGCAATGAGTCTAAGAGCAGCATCTGAGAATTTTGGCTTTGGAGCCCTAGAAAACAATCTTGCAGGAGGAGAATAATACTCATATGAATAGGCAGAAAAGTTCTTTGATTTATGAACATAGCGGTTTGAAGAAACACGCTCATATTCATGGGTCTGAGTATGATTTCCCTGCAAAACATTCGCGTTAGAGTGACTCAGTTGAGTCCTTTGTCTGTATGAAGCCTTAGGACCATATGAAGCCTTTGGTCTGGGGTTTGTCTTCATCCCAGGAGGTGTCATGACAGTATTTGCCTGAAGCTTCTCAAGACAACCTTTGGGTACCCAGATCTGCTTCACAGGTGGTCCATTCCTGCAGTTAGTACCAATATACCTGGCAAACACTGCACTATTTTGATTCTTAAACAGTTTATAGTTTGCATCAAAGGATTCATCAATGATAACAGGATTAGCACAAGTGAAGCCAGATAAGGTAGATGGATCCACTGAAGGTCCCTTTGCAGCAACCCATGTGGTTTTGGGATACTGCTCAGGCTTCTAGTATGAACCATCAACATTCATTTTCCTGTCGAACCCAACACCCTCTTTCCTAGGGTTTCGGTTCAGTATCTGCTTTTTGAGGACATCACATAGAGTCTGATGCCCTTTGAGGCTTTTGTACATCCCTGTTTCAAGCAAAGTCTTCAACCTAGCATTTTCATCAGCAATAGTAGTGGTTTCCTCAGCAGAGGGGTTAGTTACCACATCAATAGTTGAAGATATTGCAATAGTGGTAGCAGTAGAGCATTCAGCAACAGATGTAGCATTATCACGTTCAATGCATTTTAGACATGGTGGTTCAAACTCTTCGTGAGTAGAGCTGATTAGTTGTGCGCGAAGTGACTCATTCTCCTTTTGAAGCTCTTCATGAGCCGCTTTCACTTTCTCAAGTTCTCGCTTCCTTTGAATGGAATCGTGGGAAAACTTTTCATGAGTTTTTGAAAGCGATTCATAAAGCTCTTCAAGTTCTTTGTACATAACATGAGGATTTTTTATGTCTTCAATTAAGGACTGAGAACGGGTCATTTCCGCGTCCAACAGGTCATCGCTTTTGTCTAACAGTTTTTGAATATGTTCCATGGCTTTCTGCTGTTCAGTGGCAATTTTAGCAAGTGTTTTGTAGCTAGGTTTTGATTCACAATCACAGTCATCTTCACTAGATGTTTGAAAGTAAGCATCGCGTGATTTTACCTTGGCACCGCGTGCCATGAAGCAGAAGGTGGGTGCAGAGTCATCGTCCTCATCATCATTGTTGGGGATGGGGCCATTGTCTTCAGTGTTGAAGATAGACTTGCCCACGTAGGCAGTGGCTAACGCCAGACTTGCAGCACCAGAATCAGACTCTTCCTTCGACTCCACCTCCACCTCTTCAGAAGCTGACTCTTCCTCAGAATCCATCTCCTTGCCAACAAAAGCACGAGCCTTGCCAGATGAATTCTTCTTGTATGATGAATACTTTGACGATGACTTTGAAGAAGACTTTGAGTATTTCTTCTTTTTCTTGTCATCAGAATCATATTCCTTGCTCTTCTTCTTCTTCTTCTCGTTGTCCCACTGAGGACACTCGAAGATGTAGTGACCAGGTTTCTTGCACTTATGACATGTTCTTTTCTTGTAGTCATGAGCAGATGCTTCATCATTTCTTGAGCTGGATCTTGAAGACTTTCTGAAGCCTTTCTTCCTAGTGAATTTCTGGAACTTCTTCACAAGCATGGCAAGATCCTTTCCAATGTCTTCAGGATCATCAGAACTGCAGTCAGATTCTTCTTCAGACGAGGAAACAGCTTTTGCCTTCAAAGCGCGAGATCGGCCATAGTTGGGACCATAGATGTCACGCTTCTCAGATAGCTGAAATTCATGTGTGTTGAGCCTTTCAAGTATATCAGACGGATCGAGAGTCTTGAAGTCGGGACGTTCTTGAATCATTAGTGCAAGGATATCGAATGAGCTGTCGAGTGATCTCAAAAGGGTCTTGATGATTTCATGCTTGGTGATCTCGGTGGCGCCAAGTGCTTGAAGCTCATTTGTGATGTCAGTGAGTCGATCAAAAGTGTGATGGACATTCTCATTGTCATGTCTCTTGAAGCGATTGAAGAGATTGCGAAGGACGATGATCCTTTGATCTCTCTGGGTAGAGACTCCTTCATTGACCTTTGAGAGCCAGTCCCAAACTTGCTTTGACATGTCCAGAGCACTCACACGACCGTACTGTCCTTTGGTCAGATGACCACAGATGATGTTCTTGGCCGTTGAACCCAATTGAATGAGCCTCTTAACATCAGCAGCGGTGATGCCTTCACCAGTCTTGGGAGCGCCGTGCTTGACGACAAACCAGAGGTCCCCGTCAATGGCTTCAAGATGCATGCGCATCTTGTTCTTCCAGTAGGGATATTCGGTGCCATCGAAGACAGGGCACGCAGCGGAGACTTTGATTATCCCTGCAGTCGACATAGCTAAAACTCCAGGTGGTTAAACCGAATCACACAAAACAAGGGAGTACCTTGCTCTGATACTAATTGAAAGTGCAGTATATCGACTAGAGGGGGGTGAATAGGCGATTTTTATGAAATGCTTCAAAACATGGTAGTTTCAAAGACAAACGATAAGCTCAAGCCTATTAGTATGCAGCGGAAAGTGGACTACACTAGATAAGCCATAGTCATGTATTCAATGAAGTGAAAGCATGAAGACTAATAGCAACTAGGCAGTAGTGATCACAAAGGAAGAAGGAATGAAGCCAATCACAACAAGTAGATACTCAGTGAAGACAATCAGATAAAGCAAACATGCAATGTCTTCACAACATAGAGCAGTAAGTAAAAGGAAGAAAAGGATAGAACCAGTGGGTTGGGGAAGACATTGATTTGTTAAACCAGTTCCAGTTGCTGTGACAACTGTACGTCTGGTTAGGGAGGCTGAGATTTAACTCAGAAGACCGCGTCTTCACCTTGTTCCCCTTGAGCTAAGAACACCTAGTCCTCGCCCAATCACTCTGGTAAGTCTTCAAGGTAGACTTCCAAACCTTCACAGACTTCGTTCACCGGCAATCCACAATTACTCTTGGATGCTCAGAACGTGACGCCTAACCGGCTAAAGGAAACACAGTCCTCAAGTGTAATAAGTCTTCAGGTCACACAGACAGAAAGACTTCAGTGATGCCTAACACTCTTTGGCTCTGGGTGTTTGGGCTTTGTCCTCGCAAGGATTTCTCTCTCAAATGCTTCGGAGGTGGGTTGCTCTCAAACGACAAAAGTCATGGAATTACTCTGAGCAGCCACCAATTTATGGTGTAGGGGGTGAGATATTTATAGCCACTAGGCAACCCGACCTGATTTGTCCGAAGTGACCCTGGGTCACTAAGGAACTGACATGTGTTCCAACGGTCAGATTTCAAACACACACGGCAACTTTACTTGTGCTCCAAGTGAAGTTGACTCATCCGCCTCTGGATAAGATTTGCTCTCATAGTCTTCGCTCGAAGACATAGGATTTGGTGAGAATCACATCAGTCACTCTAACTTAGTTCACTTGGACGCCACTTAATAGTACGGTGGTTCCTATGACTCAACAAAGAAGAAAAAGAAACAACGACAAATCTATGTCTTCGCTTTCCATAGTCTTCACACAATGTCTTCTCATGTCATAGTCTTCAATATGATTATCTTCATATACCACCACTGATATCAATGTCTTCATACATTTTTAGGGGTCATCTCCGGTAGGTTAACCGAATCCATGAGGGACTACTACCTGTGTTATCCTGCAATTCTCACAAACACATTAGTCCCTCAACCAGGTTTGTCGTCAATACTCCAAAACCACTAGGGGTGGCACTAGATGCACTTACAGGCTGGATGAGGAACGGGACGCAGCAGTACGATTAGCAATTTATCAACAAGACCTGTGCCGATATCACAGCCGCCGGGTTAAGACCAGGACGTTCCAGGAGGGGGATCTGGTGCTCCGGCTCATCCAAGACCATACAGATATGCATAAGTTATCCCCACCTTGGGAAGGACCCTTTGTGGTCAGCAAGAACCTACACAATGGTTCATACTACCTGGTTGACGTTCGAGAGCATAAAGACTCACGTACAGCAGAGGAAGAGATGAAGCGGTCGTGGAACATCGCTCTTCTGCGACCTTACTACACTTGAGCCATTGGCTCTGCTTCATGTATCCTGTACATATTATGGTTAATAAATAAACCAGCGCCCCCGGTAAACCGGGGAATCAGCCATTTTCTTCGGAAAAAAAGTATCATATGGGAATTCGCTCAGGTGATATCCATATAAAATTTATTTCTATTGATATATATCATTTTCATCAAGAAAACAAATTGCTTTGATCTATATGTTTTGACGTGCAGGGAAATTATTCATTAAGGGACCAAAGAGGGTTTGTCGCATAGCGCAACTCAAACATAGGTACCCGGCCTCTTAAACCGGCGCCCTTGATACGTCAAATATGGAGCCTGCCAGCTCGTAAAAAGCCATTGACAATCATCAAGTCGATCACCTAAAGACAAGAGCCCTCAGAGGACTTGAAACATTGGGTAGTATTGATGACAACGTCAATTATAGAGCTTAAAGGCTGCTCACAAAAAGCCTGGAGCCTGGCAGCTCGCAAAAAGCCAAGAGCTTAAAGGCAGCTCATAAAAAGCCTAGAGCTTAAAGGCCGCTCACAAAAAGCCTGGAGCCTGGCAGCTCGCAAAAAGCCAAGAGCCTAAAGGCAGCTCATAAAAAGCCTAGAGCTTAAAGGCCGCTCACAAAAAGCCTGGAGTCTGGCAGCTCACAAAAAGCCAAGAGCCTGGCAGCTCATAAAAAGCCTCGAATTTGGAGCCTGGCAACTCGTAAAAAGCCTCGACTACTTGGTCTTATTTGCAAAAATGCTTTGTTTCTGTGATTTTACAAGTTTTGTTTTTAGCCAAGTCTATTGATCCGGGATTGGGCAACTGCAAAGTTGACCATATATCTGCAAAATTAAAAGTCTGGGTCATCAACACCAGCATGAGTTAAAAGTCCGGGTCATGAACACCAGCATGAGTTAAAAGTCTGGGTCATGAACGCCAACATGAGTTAAACCGGCATTCATTATAACTCGGATCAGTCATCAGGCAAACACCAAGAGAGCCAAGAGCCTCATCAGCATCTACGCTTTCAGTTATGCCTACCGGATTAAGGACGTCAGGCACACTTAATCAGAGGTATGAGGTATCTTTGGTATAAAATAGATATTCCTTTGATATATATATATTGGAACAGTGTAATAGGTCCGGTGGTAAACCGCCAGGATATCTTTTTAGCATCGTTTACGCAGGCATAGATAACATAAACGGATCAACCATGGCAAAACAAAGGATTAAATTGGCAGTTCCCAAGTCAAGCTGTGACATCCATATTGGGACAAAGTCAATGTTTCAACTATACTATTACAAGGCACCTGCAGGCCCGAATAGATTAAAGTTTTTGGCAAAGTGTTCAGCAACTACAAATTAAACCAGACGGTTTATGATTCCTCTTCACGCTGCGAAGGCTGAGGTCGACTTGTTCCGGGTCTTCTTCATCTTCAGGTAGTGGCTGGAAATCAGGAGTGCGCCAATAAATCTTGGAGAGTGCACGGAAGTACATTTCCTCATTAATAAGATCTGACGGATCAATATCTGGAGCAAAAGTATGGCCACGCACTGGTGGGATCAGATTCTCGGTGTCGTAAACCGGCCGATCTACCCTCTCATTTTCTAAATCATAGGTCGGATGATACCTTGTCAAATCCGCTTCATTGGCAAGCTTACTAGCAAGTGGGCGCATGTCCTTAGTCAGAGCACGAAGATCTTCGGCGGAAAAGGCTGACCCATCCTCTTTGTTGCTGGGATAGCCGTTCATGGCTTCGGCCGGGTCAAAGTCAGGGACCCATGCCTTGGCCCGGGTCAGCGCCATAAGAGAACCAGCCCGTGCAGCAGATTTCTTCACTTCGACCAGACGCACAGGCAGGACAGATACCTTCTCCAAAGTGCCTTGGATGGTAGTTGGGGCCGGTTTGTTATGGGACATTGCACTAATAACCCTTTGAGCATCGGAATAAAGCTGCTCTACAAGGGTATAAGAAGCCTTGAGCTTCTTCCGGACATCATCTCCAAGATGAGATATCCGCCCCCCTATATATGTTCGTCGAGTTAAACCGGAGCTGAACAAAGTTTGCAAGGATTAAAAACATATACAGATGGGTACTCATCGAAGATAGCAGAGGTCATGAGTTCTATTTGCTGTTTTAAACCGGTCAGCTCCTGTGTAACCGGATTAAGGACAGCTTCAGGGTCCTTTGCTCTTTTTGCAAGAGCATAACTCTGTACTTCCCAGGTGGACCGCTCCGCTTCAAAGTCCTTTTTTAATTTCTCCATGTTGTTCAAGGTAAGCACAAGTTCTTCCTTGGCTTTGGCAGAGGCAGCTTCATTAACAGCCAAGCTATTCCGGAGTTCAGTTACCTCCGAAGCCCTCCGGGTCAAGTCAGCCTACAAGGAAATCAAACGAATTAGAAAGACAGATCAATCAAGTCTCAAGCATATAACAAGTTATACACTTGACACTTGGGGGCTAATGTGCAATTGAAGTAACGAACGAGAAATTCAGACAAGTTCCAAGCGCATAAAACAAGTTATACCCCTGGCACTTGGGGGCTAATGTAAGTTCATTCTTAGACACAATGGAAGTCCTGGTTCACCTACAATGAAGCTAAACCGGCACTTGGGGGCTACTATGGCCTGAAGACAGGATTGCAAGAACACAAAACAGAGGCAAGTAAAAGGTAAGAAAGTTACCTCGTACTTATCCTTCATCATATTAGCCAATCCGGCTTCATACTCGCGGCTGGTAAAGAGCCGGTTCAGATACCCGGAATGAAGTTCCTGTGCACTCAACTGGGCATAGTTGGATAAGTCTGTGCTCCACTTGCCTTTGTCTTGTTGAAATTTTTCCTCCTTGGCAGTATGCCTGGCCAAGATGACAGTCTCGGTGGGAGCAGTGAAGCCTAACCCGGTTATCTCAACGTCCACGGAGGAAGCGGCAGTTGGCTGGAGAGGGACAGCAGTAGGCGCCGGGCTGACAGGAGCCGGGCTAGCCCGAGGAGGGCTAACCCGGACAGGGCTCGCCGGTTCAGCCGCATTATCATCTCCCGGAGCGGCATCGTCACAATCCATAGGGATAGGATCATCAAACTAAGCTTCAGGGATATCTTCTGGAAGAATAGCCGCTTCAGGGTCATCAGCCGGTTCAGCGGCAGTGGTTTCAGCAGCCGCTTTATTTGCTTTCGCCTTCTTACTAGGCTTCGGCTTTCTGGTAAAAGATCAAAGGAACAATAAGAATCATGAAGTTATAAACATAAAGGTAGACCGGATGTTTGAGAAAGGGACTTAACCAGGCACGGTCTTCAGCACGGGGACCTGCGTGGCAGTTGACTCGCCGGAAGAGGACAAAGGGGCCTCCTGGTAGTTAGGATCAGACGGTTTGAGTGGTTTATGAAGGAAATATGCCCTAGAGGCAATAATAAAGTTGTTATTTATATTTCCTTATATCATGATAAATGTTTATTATTCATGCTAGAATTGTATTAACCGAAAACTTAGTGCATGTGTGAATACATAGACAAAACAGAGTGTCCTTAGTATGCCTCTACTAGACTAGCTCATTGATCAAAGATGGTTATGTTTCCTAACCATAGACATGAGTTGTCATTTGATCAACGGGATCACATCATTAGGAGAATGATGTGATGGACAAGACCCATCCATTAGCTTAGCACTATGATCGTTTAGTTTTACTGCTATTGCTTTCTTCATGACTTATACATGTTCCTACGACTATGAGATTATGCAACTCCCGAATACCGTAGGAACACCTTGTGTGCTATCAAACATCACAACGTAACTGGGTGATCATAAAGATGCTCTACAGGTGTCTTCGAAAGTGTTCATGGTGTTGGCATAGATCAAGACTAGGATTTGTCACTCCGAGTGTCGGAGAGGTATCTCTGGGCCCTCTCGGTAATGCACATCATAATAAGCCTTGCAAGCAAAAGACTAATGAGTTAGTCACGAGATGATGTATTATGGAACGAGTAAAGAGACTTGCCGGTAACGAGATTGAACTAGGTATAGAGATACCGACGATCGAATCTCGGGCAAGTAACATACCAATGACAAAAGGAACAACGTATGTTTTTATGCAGTTTGACCGATAAAGATCTTCGTAGAATATGTAGGAGCCAATATGAGCATCCAGGTTCCGCTATTGGTTATTGACCGGAGATGAGTCTCGGTCATGTCTACATACTTCTCGAACCCGTAGGGTCCGCACGCTTAACGTTTGATGACGATCGGTATTATGAGTTTATGAGTTTTGATGTACCGAAAGAGTTCGAAGTCCCGGATGAGACCGGGGACATGACGAGGAGTCTCGAAATGGTCGTGACGTAAAGATCGATATATTGGACGACTATATTCGGACATCGGAAAGGTTTCGAGTGATTCGGGTATTTTTCGGAGTATATGGGCCTTATTGGGCCATACGGGAATAGAGGAGAAAGGCCAAAAGGAAGGAGGCTGACGGTGTACTAGAGTAGGGGTACCCCTAGTATCCCGAACTTGTGCACGGGCAGTTGCAGCGCCCCACGGCAAGGCTTGCCGGGTGACCGCCAAGGTCCTCTGTGGTTCCTTTGGAGCCATTCACGAACAAAGTATTCAAGCTAAGGAGACAAGGACCCGGCAAGAGGAGCTTGCCGGGAAGGCCACTTAAGGCACAAGACCCCGGCGAGAGGAGGTTGCCGGGAAGGCCAACCAAGGCATCTCAAGGAACTTGCCGCGACGCGCCACGTGTCCCGGCAAGGCCCGGTGGGCGACAAGCTCCCGGACGCGACAAAACAGCGACCGCGGCAAGGCGCTTGCCGCGGCAAGCTACCACTCTGTACCCGCGCTCCAGCGCATCCACCCATGTGTCACTCTGGGACCCTTTCAGGCGTACGTGGCGGGAGGCTGTGCAGCCAGGGGTACGCGGTGACAAGCGGCGCTGACAAGGTTGCCATCGTGGCGAATGGTGGCGCCCCTGACAGACCCTTTTTGCACTGTTTGGGCGACATCGATAGGCATTTAATGCCCTTGTCCCCTGCCGTCAGGGTTAGGTATGGAACACTGTACAGGTAGCTGTACCAACCACAATACTTTTCCCTTTTTACCCTCAACTGCGTTGCCACCTGTCGGTGACCCCTTGAGCATATAAAAGGAGGCACATGCGCAACGTAGAGGGGGATTCGAACACTCTCACGCTCGGTCTCGTTAGCTGCTGAAGTGTACTGTAGCTTCCAGCGCTCCCGAGCCAAGAACTCAATACGAACCACAAAGCAGGAGTAGGGTTTTACGCATCCGTGCGGCCCTAACCTGGGTAAACTGCTCGTGTGCCTCGCCTCGATCTGCTCTTCGTGCGACCTCCGCCCCCTGCCGTACCGAAAGGGGCTCCGTCCCCATAGGTGTTCGTGGGTGGATCAGTTTCCCCGACATCTTTGGCGCGCCAGGTAGGGGTGCATCAAGGTTGTGTGAACCTGATCCGGCGTCCACACGAGCTAGATCATCATCATCTTCATCGACATGCCACCGAAGAAGAAGGCTTCGGAGGCATCTGTTCCGTCCGCGTCAAACCCACCACCGCCGGAGCCAACGGCTGGTGGAGTAGACGCCGGCGGAATAACGGGCGCCGACGAGGGAGCTCACGGTGCCGCCAAGTCCAAGGACAAAGCTGCGCTGCCCATCGGCCGCGTAGTCGACTCCCACAACGACCGGGCGCACTCCAAGACCTCGGCGTCCGTACATGCACCACGCCCATCTCAGGAGGCGCGGGACCGGCAGCGTCATGGTACTCACGGTACCATACGCTTGTTGGACCAAGATCGAGCTGGTGGATCTCGGGATGCTCAAGACCAGCATGCACGCCAACATGCCGGCACGAGCAAGGCACGGTCGCTTGGACGGGATACTGCTCCTTCTAACGTAGTTAGAAGTCCGAGCATATCCCGCTCCTCGCACCGTTCGCCACCGCTACCCGCCACTCCAGCAGAAGCTCTGGCACGAGCTCAACTACTCCTAGACTACCCTCCAATGGCAGACAAGGCCGACGACTGGAGGGCCACCATTCAGAGTCTCATCGCCTTCGCCAACGGCGACACTCCACGGCAGCCGAGTACATCGCAGCCGCGGCAAGTCAGCCAGGCACGGGCCGATGGGGACAAGACCGGTGGGGGTGCAACCACCGTGCACTCCCCACCCCGAAGGCCAAAATCACCGACTCGCCGGATCCACCTCGACAGCGACTCCACCGCGTCATCGGATCCACGAGCTCGTCGCGATCAGCGCCAAGTTCTTCACGAACGACAACAAGAGGACGCTCGCACTCGCATCGAGCGCCGAAGAGAAGCGCGGCGTCAATCAGACCAGCGCGCTGGGCCCGCTGTCGACATGCATGCGCCAGGGGAACCAGGCGACTTGCCGTACACGGTAGGTTGTCCTGCGTTTACTCGTGAGCTGCGGCAAGTCCAGTGGCCCAGCATGAAGAATTTCAAGCCAGACGTACCAGAGAAGTACGACAGCAAGACGCATCCGTCGGAGTTCCTCAGCATCTACACCATCGCGGTGCAAGCTGCCGGGGGGCGGGACGACAAGATCCTTGCCAACTACTTCCCGCTGGTACTCAAGCCCAACGTCAGGTCCTGGCTCATGCACTTGCCGGACAACTCCATATCCTCCTGGGCTGACCTGTGCCATCAGTTTGTCGGCGCCTTTACAGGCGGCCACAAACCTCATGGCCAAGAGAGTGACCTTCATCTGCTCGCCCAGAAGGAAGGAGAACCCCTGCGCAAGTATATCCAGAGATTCAGCCGTGTACAACACAACATCCCAGATGTCCACCCTGTCGCTGTTATCAGCGCGTTCCATCAGAACATGCGTAACCGCAGGATGAGGGAGGAGATGGCGATGTGCAAGATCAGGGACGTCAGTGAGCTGTACGCCCTGGCCGACAAGTGTGCATGTGCTGAGGAAGGGAGGAAACTCCCCGGAGAGGATACAGGAGCAGGAGGATCTGACAGCGAGGATGCTGCCCCGGCAAAGAAAAACCGGCGGCGGAACAACAGGAAGAAGAAAAACAAAGACGTGCTAGTCGTTGAGCAGTCCGGCAACGGAGGTGGCGCCGAGAAAGCCAAAGTTGGTAGCTCCGGCAAGGAGATTGCCGCATGCACCAACTGCCAGGCTGTGGCGGCAGCCGACAAGCAGTACTGCAAGATCCACCGCACCAAGGGTCATGACCTCCAAAACTGCAAGAGGGTCGAGCAGCTTGTTGAGCAGCAAAAGGCTGAATACGAGCGGCGCGACAAGGAGAAGGCCCAAGGAGGTGATGGAGGATCTGGCAAGAAGCGGTCATTCAACGGCCGGGGAGGACGCTGCGGCAAGGCCAAGCAGCGGAAAGGAGATAGACGTCCCCGCGGCCGCGACAAGGATGAAGACGACGACGACGACGAAGACATGGAGGATGTCGAGAACAGTGAGCAGGAGTTCCAGAAAGCCACGGAGGTCTTGTGCGTTGACGGCGGTGCTTCTCTCGTTGACGGCGGTGCTTCTCTGCATACTTCACACCGCCAACTCAAACAGTGGGTGCGGGAAGTTAATGCGGCAGAGCCACCTGTCGAGTCGCGCAAGCTAATGAAATGGTCCAGCACGCCTATCATCTTTGATATTGAGGACCACCCTGATCTCACAACTGCGGTCGGGTGCTTGCCGATGTTGGTTTCACCAACTATCCGCAACCTCAAAGTCACAAAGATGTTAGTTGACGGTGGGGACGGCTTGAACCTGATCTCCTCTGCTGTACTCCAGAAACTCCAGATCCCTGACAGCAAGCTCGAAGAGACCGGCACATTCCAAGGAATCAACCCGGGAAGGATCAAGCCGAAGGGGAAGATCACGTTGCCAGTGACGTTTGGCGGCGAGCTGAACTTCAGGACTGAGAGAGTCACTTTTGACGTTGCCGATTTTCCATTGCCTTACAATGGGATACTCGGCCGTCCAGCACTCGCAAAATTCATGGCAGCCTCTCACTACGCCTACAACATGCTGAAGATGCCAGGCCTGATAAGTGTCATCTCTGTCCCTGGCGACAAGAAGGATGCTCTTATCTGCGCCGACAAGATCTACCGGGAAGTAGCAGCCGCAACAGATCGCAAGTCACTTGCCGCTGAAGCTCCCGGGGGGGGAGAAGAAGACCAAGTCCGGCAAGAGCTCTGATGCCCACTCCGGCAAGCGCACCTCTTCGGAGTGCTGCGCTACCGTCGAGGACGCACCATCGAGCTCCACCGACAAGTGTAAGAAGGCAATGGCAGCTCCACCAGCGACAAAGAAGGTGACCGCCAAGGAGGACGGCACTGATGGTACCTTCACCATCAGTGCCACTCTTGACCCTAAATAGGAAAGCGCGCTCGTTGCTTTCTTGCGGGCGAATGTCGACGTGTTTGCGTGGCAACCGTCTGACATCCCCGGTGTTCCCAGGAAAGTAATTGAGCACCATCTTGCCGTCTGTCCTCATGCGCAGCCTGTCAAGCAGAAAGTCAGGAAGCAAGCAGTGGAGCGCCAAGAATTCATCGCAGAAGAGATCAAGAAGTTGGAAGAAGCAGGCCTTGTCAGAGGTTTGCTCCATCCTACGTGGTTGGCCAATCCTGTAGTCGTGCGTAAGGCAAACGGGAAATGGAGGCTTTGTATCGACTTCACCGATGTGAATAAAGCTTGTCACAAAGACCCATTTCCCTTGCCGCGCATCGACCAGATTGTTGACTCCACAGCCGGATGTGATTTGTTTTCATTTCTTGACGCATACTCAGGATACCATCAAATCTTCATGGTAGAAGAGGATGAGGAGAAGACCGCATTCATCACTCCATGTGGCACGTACTGTTTCATATGGATGCCTTTCGGTTTGAAGAATGCTGGTTCAACATTTGCAAGGGTAGTCCATACAGCTTTTGAGCCACAAATACACAAAAATGTAGAAGCATACACGGATGACATAGTTGTCAAGAGCAAGGACAGGGCGACCCTGATTCAAGATTTAGACGAGACCTTTGCAAATCTGCGCAAGATCCGGCTCAAGCTCAACCCCGAGAAGTGTGTGTTTGGAGTCCCTTCCGGCAAGCTTCTCGGGTTCTTCGTGTCTCAGAGAGGAATTGAAGCCAATCCCGACAAGATCAAGGCCATTGAGCAGATTGAAGCACCAAAGCGCGTCAAGGATGTGCGAAGACTTGCCGGTTGCGTGGCTGCTCTTAGCAGGTTTATATTTAAGTCTGCTGAGCGCGCCCTGCCATTTTTCAAAATTTTGAAAAAGGCAGGTCCAATGAAATGGACTCCGGAAGCGGAGGCTGCGCTGCAAGACTTGAAGAGGTACCTGTCCTCCACTCCAATACTTGTCGCACCTAAGCCACAAGAGAAGTTGCTGCTGTATCTAGCGGCAACCAATCAAGTGGTTAGTGCTGCGTTAGTAGTGGAGAGGGAGGCAGATGATGAGCCAGCAACCGCGGCAAGCGCATCCAGCGACAAGCAGGGGGCCTCCCCGACAAGCTCTGGTCCCGACAAAGGTGGATCTGCGCAGACGCAAGAGGAGATACGGAAGAAAATGGTACAGCGCCCAGTTTACTTTGTCAGCTCCCTTCTACAGGGGGCTAGGTCAAGGTACTCTGGTGTGCAGAAATTGCTTTTCGGCCTCCTCATGGCCTCGAGAAAGATGCGCCATTACTTCCAAGCACATGAGATCACAGTTGTCACTCGCTTTCCGCTGAAGAGGATACTGCAGAATCCAGAAGCAACAGGCAGGATTGTTGAGTGGGCACTGGAACTGTCAAGCTTTGGCCTCAAGTTTGAGAGCACTTCGACTATCCAAAGCAGAGCATTCGCAGAATTCATAGTAGAGTGGACGCCGACACCAGATGAAGAGATTCCAGAAACGAGCATCCCCGTCAAGGAAGCAAGCAAAGAGTGGCTGATGTACTTTGATGGTGCCTTCTCACTACAAGGCGCCGGTGCTGGCGTGCTGCTTGTCGTGCCCACCGGAGAACACCTCAAGTACGTAGTCCAGATGCACTTTCCCAAGGAGCAAGCAACAAACAATACTGCAGAGTATGAAGGTTTGCTTGCCGGTCTCAGGATCGCGGCAGACCTTGGGATCAAGAAGCTCATTATCAGGGGTGACTCGCAGCTTGTCGTCCGCCGAGTGAACAAGAATTATCATAGTCCATTGATGGAGGCTTACGTCGATGAAGTGAGAAAGCTTGAAGAGCACTTTGACGGCCTACAGATGGAGCATGTTCCAAGAGCTCAGAACGACATCGCCGATGGCCTGTCAAAGTGCGCCGCACTTAAGTTACCTGTGGAACCAGGGATCTTTGTGCTCAAGCTGACTCAACCATCCGTGACACCGTCAACTGGACAAAGCAAGAAGAGGAAGTTGATTTCTGGTGACTATTTTCCGGCAGAGCTTCCCGAAGCCGCCGCCAAGAAGGTCCCCAAGATCAACACCAAGAGTGCTGAGGAGCAGTCTGCTCCGGCAAGCCCTAGGGTTTGTTCCGTTGAAGCAAACGCTCCCGACAAGTTTTGCTCCGGCAAGCTTGCCGGGGAACATCAAGCTCCGGCTGAGCCACAGGTTCTCGCCGTAGAAGCGGATGTTCCCGCAGCAGCAGATGTGCCTATGGTCCTTGTTGTCGAGCCACAAGCTCCAGCATGGGCACAACAGTTTGTCCGTTTCCTTCAGACAGGAGAACTTCTCGAAGAGCAAGAAGAAGCGGAAAGAGTAGCCCGGCAGTCAAGTATGTACCAGTTTGTCGACAACACACTGTACAGAAGAAGACTCAACGGTGTGAAATTGAAGTGTATTCCCCGGGAAGACGGACAAAAGCTGTTGGCAGAGATACATGGAGGCATATGTGGTCACCACATTGGCGCAAGAGCACTTGCCGGCAAAGCATTCCGACAAGGTTTCTCTTGGCCGACAGCCCTCCAGGATGCAACTGCACAAGTAACCAAGTGTGAAGCGTGCCAGTTCCATTCCAAGCAGATACACCAGCCAGCTCAAGCTCTCCAGAAGATCCCTTTATCCTGGCCATTTTCGGTCTGGGGGCTCGACATCCTCGGCCCCTTTCCCCGCGCAGCCGGGGGCTTTGAGTACTTGTACGTTGCAATCGACAAGTTCACAAAGTGGCCGGAAGTGGAACCAGTGAGAAAGGTGACAGCACAGTCAGCAGTCAAGTTCTTCAGGTCGATTGTTTGCCGCTTCGGGATCCCTAATAGGATCATCACCGACAATGGTACGCAATTCACGAGCCGCACCATCATGCAGTACGTCCAAGATCTTGGCGCCAAGGTCTGCTTCGCTTCTGTTGCTCACCCGAGGAGCAACGGTCAAGCGGAGAGGGCAAATGTTGAAGTGCTGCGTGGACTCAAGACCAGAACTTTCGACAAGCTGCACAAGTGCGGAAGAAACTGGATCGAGGAGCTGCCGGTGGTTCTTTGGTCGATCAGGACGACGCCAAATCGAGCCACTGGACAGACACCTTTTGCTCTAGTCTATGGAGCAAAGGCAGTTCTCCCCACGGAACTCGTATACGGGTCACCTCGAGTGCTCACTTATGATGAGCTCGAGCAAGAGCAGCTGCGACAAGATGACGCGCTGCTCCTTGAGGAAGACTGTCTTCAGGCTGCTGTACGAGCTGCTCGCTACCAGCAAGCTTTGCGCCGCTACCATAGCCGCAAAGTTAACGCCAGAAGTCTCGAGGAAGGCGACCTTGTTCTTCGGCGCGTTCAGTCCGCCAAGAATTCCAACAAGTTGACGCCGAAGTGGGAAGGCCCTTACCGGGTGAAACGAGTCACTAGGCCTGGCGATGTCCGCCTTGAGACCGAAGATGGCTTTCCGGTGAGCAACTCCTGGAACATCGAGCATCTTCGTAAGTTTTACCCGTAAGGCGCGATTGCCGGAACCCGTTTCGGTAACCACCTTTTGTACAAGTCTTGCCGCTGTTGCATGTAATCCTTTGTACAAAGCCGGGCGCAGACCCCGTGCATAAGTAAAGCTCATGTGCTCCGCACACCTTGTCAATTTCATGCTTTCCATTTTTTGCATGAGTTATCTGACACTTTGTGCAGCACCTACCCCCAGTAAGCAATAACGAGCCAAAAGGTTCAATATCTGTATTTTCTCTTCTTTCTTTTTTTCTCTCAAGGAAAGGAAGGTTCCCTCGCGCACAAGTTTGCCCGGGGGGGAGGAGGAGATAGTGGTATGGACCAAGCGCCGTTCAAGAAAGCTTCGCCTTGCCGGGAAGCAAACAACAGAAAAGCCAAGTTGCCAAAGCTTGAGCAACTAGATTTTTTAATTTTTAAGTTATCTTTCTTGAACGACCGTACTTTGTATTGGAAAACCTATGCGCGGAGGAACCAACTCATGGCTAGTTGCGCCCTTACTTTGTTTCGAGTCCGCTCAACGACTTAAGTGTGCTGCGACTAGTGTCGCGCCCTTACTTTGTTTCCGAGCCCGCTCAACAACTTAAGTGTGCTGCAACTAGTTGCGACAAGGTTTCTTGTCGGTAACGGCACCGCCAGCAGGCTGCTGAAGTTCCGCACTCAGCGCTCGCGGCTAAGGTGCCTGCGCCGGCAAGTACCCTAAAAAGCGTAGGGCAGAAACATACAAAGGAAGGAGTCAAGTAACGGAAATAACATTGCAATTACTACCCAAAATAGAGTTGTATTACAAGATAGCTTGTCGCAGCTCTAACAGATTGTTCCCATAACATGATTGGCAGCGACAAGGAAAGAAGAAAATGGGCGGCCTAATCTACGCGATCGCCCTCAACCCTCTTGATCCCGCTCACCTTGTCCACAATGGGTGCGACAAGGGCCTTGAGCGCGTCCAGATCAGCGTCCGATGGCAGGGACTTGAGGACGTTGGTGAGGTTGAGGCATGGATTGCAGAAGGCCACCTTCACCAACACCTTTTGAAGGGCTCCTGCGCAGAGCTTTCGCGACTCGTCCGCCAGCTGCTTTGGGATCCTCTCCCGGAGTTGCTGGAGGGCCGTCGCCACGCCTCTGAAGAAGAAGGTGAGCTTGGCGCTGGGGTGGAGGTTCTCATCGGAGGAAATCACGAGATACTCCGCCCCCAGCTGCGCCAGCTCCCTGTCGATATCTGCGGCAGCATTGACGAGACCCTCCGTCCAGTGCTCCACAGTCTCCCTAAAGGTGTTCTTGGTGACAGCAGCACTCGCCAGCAGCGCCTTCTCGGCCTTGACCTCCTCCTTCAAGGCCGCCTCCCGCTCCTTGGCGCCGTCCAGCGTCTTGGTCAAAGTGGTCAGCTTCAACTCAAGATCCGCATTGGAGTCCTTGGCGGCGGCAAGCTCCTTGCCCTTCTCGGCGAGACGAACCTGCAGCTCTGAGTGGCTGTGGGCGTCCTTCTCCCGCTCAAGCTTGAGCGCGGCGATCTCTTCTCCTCTCTCCTTGAGATCGGCCTCCAGCTGCGCCACCTTCGCCTCCAGTTCCTTCTTGGCGGTCTCGGCAGCTGCGGCAGCGTCCTTTGCTTCCTGGAGGGCCCCGCCAAGTGATTGCTCGCGCGTGGCAAGCTCCTCCTCGTGGCTGTCGAGGTTGACCTTCCGCTGCGCCAGCTCACCCTGCCGCGTGGATAGCTTCTCGGCGGTAAGCCGTTGTTGCTCTTCGACTTCGGCCTTCTCGAGGAAGAAGGCTGTCTGCTCTTCGGCAAGTTGCTCCCGCTCCTCTGCCAAGGACCGGAGAGCTGCCTGGTTGAGGGCCCGGAGCTCCTCTGCACGCTTCTCAATGTCGGTGTAATGCCCAGGATGGGACTATATCTCCTACGTGTCGAGGCACGACTTGAAGATATAAGCCCATTCTGGAATGATCGCAAGTTTGGTACCTTTGCACATCTCATGTAAAAATAGGGATGGAAAACTGAAAAGATAGGTGGCTTACACTCGCCACGTCACACAAATACATTACATGTTCAAACATCATTCAGATAAACATCACAGCCCATCTAAGGGTAAAGATCCAAATGACAAGATACCAAACATAACATTAAACCACAGGTCTAGATCGAATCCTAGTAGAAGCTCTACTGATCAGCCGGATAGTTCACGTAGTAACGGCTACGCTCCTCGTCGTACTCCCAGTCTAGCTCAGTGCCATCGCCTGTGTAGCTCACCATCGTACCTGCATGTGGGGTGTTGAAGTAACTGTGAGCCACAGAGGACTCAGCAATCCCGTTCCCGGGTAACACGACTATTCAAGCCTTGGGTGTGGAACAAGGCTGAAGAAAGAACAAGAGGTTGCAGCAGCACTAGCACTAGCTTACGTAAAAGAGAGCGAGACGAGAAGGTGCCTCGGTCGAGAGATGATCACGAAGTGATCCTAACTAAAACAAGTCAAACATAACCCCACCGTGTTCATATCCCGAATCCCTTTAGGAAAATGACCGTCATGGTACTCACGCTGGTAGTGTATTCGAACATGGTGTCAAGTTTTCTACAACCGGATATTAACAAGCTCCCATCTGCCACATAACCGCGGGCACGGCTTTCAAAAGTTTAAAACCCTGCAGGGGTGTTCCAACTTGGCCCATGACAAGCCCACGATCCGCGGAGTCGCAACTCCAAGGTGGGAAGGCCCGAGTATTCTCGGAATCCCGTGCTCAAGATACTCCGACTAAGGTAAGGCTAATCTAACAAATCCTCCCGGCGTGCCGACACCCTGACAGTAGCCGCGCGTATCTAGTCTCAGGCCACGACCGAATGAGACATCCTACAGGTGTATGCCAGATACCTCGGGTTTCCCCAAGGCGGCTCGGCAGTCTGCTCGTTTCGGACCAACACTCATGAGGAGCACTGGCCCGGGGTTGTTGATTAAAATAAAAGGGATAGCTAGTCCCTATGCAAGTTTTTAGTTATTAGGCGAATAGTACCGATGTTGGGACTTGCTGGAAAAGACTTAGCACTTAGTGGTTTATCGAGGGGGTCCCATAACCCCAACCGTGTGAGGAACACATAATCAAGGAACATAACACCGGTTTATACGGTTCCTAAGGCGGCATGAGTGGAACAAATCACCAAGCAAAAGGCTTAGCCTTCCACCCATTACCAATATATAGGTGATTTCACTTAATAATTAATATAGTGTGATATCCCAACAAGCTTCAACAAGAAGCAAGAATCTTCAATCTTCACCTGCTGCTAACAATGTATAAGAGGGGCTGAGCGAAGCATACTTATAGCCAATCAAGGGTTTGCATAGGTAGGGTGGTTAAACAGGTTCATGGTTACAATAGGAGGCTGACAGGAAAAACATGGGCATCGAGGCAAAACTATAGATCGAGACTTCTAGCAAGAGGCAAAGATAGTAATGGTATCCGGGTTCGGTCATCTTGCCTGAAGAGTTGTCGATGGGATCGTAAGAGGGGTCCTCGTTCTCAACCTCGGTAGTAACCTCGTGCTCGTACTCGTACTCGGTCTCAGCTTCCGGCTCTACTCAAACACAAGAACACAAGGCAACGAATCAAACAAGATGCAATGCGCAGAAAAATTACTGGATGCATGACTGATGCACTATGGAAGCAAAACAGATGCACTATGGAAGCACAAAAAGTCTACTTAGGAAGCACAGTGTTACAGCACAACAATATGCATCAAGCAAAATGCTTCAAAACATGATAACAATATGATAATATGAATCTACATGCAAAAACACACAAGTTTCATATAGGACTTGCTCAAAACGGAGCTACGGGCTAAAAGTTACACCCGAAACACTAAACATGCACAAGCTGAAAATAACAGCCACATAGCAACTTCGGGGCAAGAGATAAATGGCCTACAGCACTCAAACATCATGGCAAGGAGCATGGACATAAACTAGACATATCCTACAGCAAACAAATCCTTTGGAGCATCTCCAAAGGAGCCATGGATCAATAGCAACAAACTATGACATATTGAACTTGACACCAAAATCCTGACAGCACTAATTTGTTGCAACTTGGGAGCAAGAGTTAAATATGCTACAGCCACTCAAATAAGCATGTGGGAGCATGAATGGATAGCCAACAACTTATACAACAGGGAATCATCAAGAGTCACCCCAAAACTATCATGGATTGGCATAGAACAACAAGCAAACATGGCATCTGGATATTACAGATTCCAGACTTAGTGAAATTTCACTAAGTGTTAAAACAGTAGTAACATCATGGCATCTTTGAGAGCAAGTTTAAGTCACCTCAAAGCATATCAAGACAAGTGGTAAGCACCACAGCAAAGTACACATGATGGTGAATCCAAAACATCTAAGCATGCATCAAGGGGACAAACACATCAATAGCAATGAGCTCCTCTACGAGGCATCTCGTAACAAGTTTAACGACATAACAGCCACATAGCACTTTGCAAAGGAGATAAACATGGCAAGATGAAATCTATCATGCAAGCTAAAGCAATCAACATGTAGAGCATTTCATGACGAACACGTGGACATATCATTTACATCATTTGGATAAACATGCAATAAGTTATCACATTGCAAAGATGGCATGAAAACAACTACTAACAACAGTTTATAACAAGAAGCACTCTTGCAACAGATATTTAAACATCTAGATGACCTCAAACATTCATGGCACAATGGAACAAAACGTAGTACAAGTCTCCACGATCATTTTGCCATATCATTTGCTCAAAACGGACCATCACACAAAAAGTTATCCGCGTTGCAAAACAGCATCAGACAACTAAATTACCCAAGGAATTAGAGAAAAAAACAGACTACCTCAGTCAACGGCGCGGTCAAACGGGCCCCGCGGTCAACGGCGCTGGCGGGCTAACGGATCGGGCGTGATGGAGCGGGCTAACGGGCTCCGGGCGCCGGATCCACCGGGCGGTGCGGCTAACGGGCCGCGGGGGAAGCGGATCGGGCCCCGCGGGTCGGGCTCAGCCCGTTAGCCTCCTGGCCGGTCGGATCGGAGAGCTGGGGCGCGGGGCACCTCGAGCGCCAGGAACGGCGGCGGCTGGGCGATTCCCGCGGTGGCTCGAGGGCCTCCTTCGATGCGGGCAGGGGTGGCGACCTGCCCCGGCGAGGAGGGAGGCCGGCGGGGCCTGGCCGGGTCGGCGGTGAGGACCGGCGTGACGGCGGCCTGAGGGGCGGCGGGGCGGCGCGGCCGCCCGGCCGGGGCGGCGAACGGCGGCAGAGAAGGCCGGGAGGCGTGGAGGCGGTTGGCGGCGTGGTGAGCCCGCCTGAGGCCGGCGGCGGTGAGGTCCGGCGCGGCGGGCTGCCGGAGTTGACAAAGACGGCGGCAGCTGGAGGTTGAAGAAGAAGCAGTCGCGGTCCCGAGCGTCGGAACGGAAGCACGGACGCGGAACTACGGAAGCACGGCGACGATCCTCAGAAGCATGGTTTTCTGGGACGTCGGAAGCACGGATTTTCAACGGTGGAAGCACCGCGGATCAACGGTGGAAGCACCGGCGGTGAACTGTGGAAGCATTAGGGTTTCAGACGCGAAAATTGGGGGAGTTGGACGTTTATATAGGCACAAGGAGCTAGGGTTGTCCAAATGAGGTGAGGTTTTCGGCCACACGATCAGAATTGGATGGCCTAGATGAAGGGAGGGGTTTGGGTTGGTTTGGTGGGCTGTTGGAGGGGTGTCTTGGGCCTCAAAGAGGTGGTACTTTCAGCCCACGAGAATAACTGTTGGAGTAGCAAACGAACTCCAAACGCGACGAGATTTGACAGGCGGGTTACACACACCAAAACAACAACACACGACAAGTCTCACGCCAAATCGGAAACGTTACACGGCCAAACACCAAAGTAGGCCTCGGGGATGCCACGGACACGTGAGAGAGCTCCGGAACGCGAAACGGACAACGGAAAAAGGAACGAGTGGGACCGGATGCAAACAGCAACACAAATGCAATGTGATGCACATGACTACATGATATGGATGAATGCACGCACGCAACACGACAAAAAGACGAAAAGCCGAAAGACGAAGAACCCGGAAATGGAAATAGATGGAGCCAAAGATATATATTGCTCAAAAGGGAAAGTATTACATCCGGGGCATTACAATCGGCTCCCGCCTTGGCGGCCAGCGCTTCGCGGGACTCCAGCTTGGCCTGCCGAGCGCGGTAGAGCGGCAGCAGCTTCCGCAGCAGCCGCTCCTCCTCAGGCTCGCCGCTGCTGCTGCTCGGCGCGTCGACCAGCGTCAACCCGGCGGAGGCAAGCACCTCTCCGTCGAAGATTTCTCCCTCGACCGGCGCCCTGGAGCTTGAGGCCCAGGGGAGTTTGATGAAGACGTCGTCGCCGGCCTTCAAGTAGGCGCCTGGCTCGGGCTCTTCGGAGCCTGGGGCTGCGGCAGCGGCGGAGGGCTCGGTGGTCGGTGTAGCGCCTAGCGCTCCTACGGCCTCAGGGCCGTCAGTGCGATCGCCGGACCTCTCGCCAGCTGCTGCGGCGGCAGCCTTGGCGGCCTCGTCGCCGGCGGGATCGTCAGCACCGGCCGCCTCTTCGGTGGCAACGGCGTCGCCGGTGTTGCCGCGCGCGTTCTCTTCATCAGCAACCTCCGTCTCCATCGGCTCCGCAGCAGATGGATCTGACGGCCGGAAAGGGGAGAAAAATAGTCAAGCAAATATCCAAAAAAGAAGAATCAAAAGAAGAAAAGCCCAAGGGAAGTTTGAAGCAAGGGGATTACCTGCGCGGGCCGGCTCCTCGGTAAGGTTCCTTGCCGGGGAACTCTCCCTTGGCGGCGTAGTTGTAGTCCCCGCCGGCGGAGGGCCGCTGGTACTGTCCCTCGCCGGAGAGATCCCCCTTGCCGAAGGACTCTCCCTTGCCGGGGAAACCCTTGCCGGAGAGCTTTCCCTTGGCAGCGTAGTTGAAGCAGATGGCACGTCAGGGGCGGTCTCCGGGCGCTCCTGGTGTGGGTGCTCTGCTCCTACACAAATCAACAAACAAATATCAGCAAAGAAAGAACGCCCACGCGCGCCTAACAGCAGAAAGTGAACCATACACTTATGCTGGGGGCTGCGCTGGGGGCTGCTCTGAAGATCAGTTGTCGGGTCCGGCAAGTTTGTCGCAGGCGCACCCCCTGCTGTCACGGTGGGCTCGTCCTCGATGACAATCACCGGGACCTTGGCTCTCTTTGCCGCCCTCTGGGCCAGAGTTCTAAAAAGGAACAAGTTCAGAGTAAGGCAAAAGAGATACAAGACAAAACAGCAAGAATTGAAGCAATGCAAGAACAACAAGAATCTTACTCTTCTTCTTCCTCGTCGGAGCTGAGCGCGGAGAAGTCGAAGTCAGGCTCACGCCCGGCGTGAGGAGGCGGAGGAGTGGGCTCCCTTGGCCGCTTGGCGGGAGTAGTGGTGGTGGTCTGAGACGACCCCGCTCCGGCTGCCGCCGAGGCGTGAGGAGCGGCAGGAGCAGAAGCGGCGGTCTGGGAAGACCCCGCTCCAGTTGCAGCAGATGCGCGAGGTGCTCCCGCAGCAACCTTGCTTGCCGCGGTGGAGCGTGTCGCGCGGCGCGGTGGCTGTTGACCCGTCTACCGCACCGTTACGTCCCCGGCCTTGTGGAGACACCTTCTTGGTGGAGCTGGAGGCTCTGCTGGTGGCGAGCTGCCTGAAGACGAGGAGGAAGAGGAGTCGACCTCCAGCGAGCCGCTCGTATCCTCGGCGGGCTCGCTCGACCCGACACCCTGCTCGGCGGGCTCGCTCGACTCGGCGTCTTGCCCGGTAGGCCCCTCCTCGCCGGCAAGCTCCCCTCGCTCGGCAAGGCTTGCCGCCTTTACTGCATCTGCCTCCTCCACGGTGAACCCGAACTCGCCCGCGGCTGCGGCTGCCGCTGCCTCTTTCGGCCTAGTCGCGATGTACGCCATCTCCTTGTCAGTGGTGTCGCGGGTGAGGCCTTTCTTCTCGTTGGAGCGAATCGGCACTTCTTCCAAGCCATCGAAGAATGCCTGCACGGCATCGTCGGCAGGCTCTTGCCAAGTTGGGTCAATCCCATGAGAGTCGCACAGCGGCATCATTGCACGGATGCGGCTGAGCGCGGAGTTGTTGCACAGCGGGACGACACCCCTCGGCAACCTGAACACTTCAGGATGATCGGGGTCGTACTTGAACAGCTCCTGAAGCATCACGTTGAGCTCCAGGACAGTGAAATTGAAGTTGAGTCCCGGGCGCAGCCTCATGATATCCGCCGCATTCTCGAACTCCCAGGCGGGCCTCTTCCTCTCCTGCAAGGGGGCGATGCGGCGGCGAAGGAAATCTGCGCCAACTGCGCCTACAGTGAGCCCGGCAAGCCTGAGGCGTCGGATCCGGGCAGTGGCAATCTTCAGTCTACCATCTTCCGGGGCCAGGTCGCTCCAATCGTTGCCGCGCACTACTGGGGCTTGGCGCCGGGCGGTAAATGGCTGCGGGTTCTCCTCGACAATCCAACACCAATTGGCTCTCCATTCCTCCCATTTGCTGCGGAGCTCTCCCTGCAGATAAGCTTCCTTCTTGTGGGCCCTCGAGATCCAGGAGACTCCGCCGGACAAAGGCTCTCCTCTCTCAGCTCGAGGCATAAAGAAGTGGCGGAAAAGGGCTACATTGGGATGGACTCCGAGAAAGTTTTCGCAGAGATGTGCGAAAACTGCCATGGTCAGAACGGCGTTGGGGGTAAAGTCAAGGAGGTGGAACCCGCAGGTGTTCATAATGTCGCAGAAGAATTCAGAGAAAGGCGGGCAGAGCCCATAGTAGAACAACAAGGCGAAGAACGCATATCCGTTCGGAGCCATTTTACAAGCAACGGCTGGGAGTACCTTGGTGCGCGGATGCGCCTGCGTCTCCCCCGACCAGAAGAGGTAGTAGTTCTCCCTCAGCTTCCTCGCGGCAAGCTTTGGGGGGGAAGACAGCCCACTCCTTTCGCAGCGCCGCGAGCCGCAGCGCCTCGGTCGACTTCGCGGCCTTCCCCTTCTCGCCTTTCGGAGCCATGGCGGAAGCGGTGAGGGAGGTCGATGGCGCTGGTAGTGCTGGTGGCGATGGGGGGCGGAGCGCTGCTCTCTTTCGACTTTGGGAAGAAGGGGAGCGGCGGAGGTTGAAGTAGCAACGGGCGGATGGACGAACTGCTCCTGTTTCCCCTGCTTATAAGGAGGGAGGGGGCGGACGTTCCGCATTTACGAATAAAGAAAACCACCCACGATCTCTCCCACGACGCTGCAGTTAACGCGTGTCGTTAAGGGAGGGCGCGGTGGATATGGAGTAAGATATGGCGTGGCCCGGGCCGCGCGTGCCCGTGCACTGTTTTGGGCCTAGCCCAACAGCGCTCGGCACCGTGTATGGCCCAGGCCCGGGGGCTCCTGTCGGTTTACTAGAGTAGGGGTACCCCTAGTATCCCGAACTTGTGCACGGGCAGTTGCAGCGCCCCGCGGCAAGGCTTGCCGGGTGACCGCCAAGGTCCTGTGTGGTTCCTTTGGAGCCATTCAAGAACAAAGTATTCAAGCTAAGGAGACAAGGCCCCGTCAAGAGGAGCTTGCCGGGAAGGCCACTTAAGGCACAAGACCCCGGCGAGAGGAGCTTGCCGGGAAGGCCAACCAAGGCATCTCAAGGAACTTGCCGCGACGCGCCACGCGTCCCGGCAAGGCCCGATGAGCGACAAGCTCCCGGACGCGACAAAACAGCGACCGTGGCAAGGCGCTTGCCGCGGCAAGCTACCACTCTGTACCCGCGCTCCAGCGCATCCACCCACGTGTCGCTCTGGGACCCTTCCAAGCGTACGTGGTGGGAGGCTGTGCAGCCAGGGGTACGCGGTGGCAAGCGGCGCTGACAAGGTTGCCATCGTGGCGAACGGTGGCGCCCCTGACGGCCCCTTTTTGCACTGTTTGGGCGACGTCGGTAGGCATTTAATGCCCTTGTCCCCTGCCGTCAGGGTTAGGTATGGAACACTGTACAGGTAGTTGTACCAACCACAATACTTTTCCCTTTTTACCCTCAACTGCGTTGCCACCTGTCGGTGACCCCTTGAGCATATAAAAGGAGGCCCATGCGCAACGTAGAGGGGGATTCGAACACTCTCACGCTCGGTCTCGTTAGCTGCTGAAGTGTACTGTAGCTTCCAGCGCTCCCGAGCCTAGAACTCAATACGAACCACAAAGCAGGAGTAGGGTTTTACGCATCCGTGCGGCCCGAACCTGGGTAAACTGCTCGTGTGCCTCGCCTCGATCTGCTCTTCGTGCGACCTCCGCCCCCTGCCGTACCGAAAGGGGCTCCGTCCCCATAGGTGTTCGTGGGTGGATCAGTTTCCCCGACAGAGGCGCACGCCCCCCCTCTGGTCCGAATTGGATAAGGGGTGCAGCCCCCTTTTCCTTCTCCCTTTCCACCTCTTTCCTTCTCTCCTACTCCGGAAAGGAAAGGGGAATCCTACTAGGACTTGGGAGTCCTAGTAGGACTCCCCACACTTGGCGCGCCCCCTCTAGGGTCGGCCTCTCCCTTGCTCCTTTATATACGGGGGCAGGGGGCACCCTAGGACACACAAGTTGAATTGTTTTAGCCGTGTGCGGTGCCCCTCTCCACAGAAACACACCTCAGTCATACCGTTGCAGTGCTTAGGCGAAGCCCTGCGCCGGTAGATACATCATATCTGTCACCACGCCGTCGTGCTGGCGAAACTCTCCCGTGAATCTCAACTAGATCAAGAGCTCGTGGGACGTCATCAAGCTGAACGTGTGCTGAACGCGGAGGTGCTGTACGTTCGGTGCTTGATCGGTTGGATCGTGAAGAAGTTCGACTACATCAACCGCGTCACTTGACGCTTCCGCTCCCGTTCTACGAGGGTACGTAGACACACTCTCCCCCTCGTTGCTATGCATCTAGTACATAGATCTTGCGTGATCGTAGGAAATTTTTGAAAATACTACGTTCCCCAACAGTGGCATCATGAGCCAGGTCTATGCGTAGATGATATGCACGAGTAGAACACAATGAGTTGTGGGCGATACTAGTCATACTGCTTACCAGCATGTCATACTTTGCTTCGGCGGTATTGTGAGATGAAGCGGCCCGGACCGACATTACACGTATGCTTACGCGAGACTGGTTTCACCGTTATGAGCACTCGTTGCTTAAAGGTGACTGGCGGGTGTCTGTCTCTCTCACTTTAGTTGAATCAAGTGTGCCCACGCCCGGTCCTTGTGAAGGTTAAAACAGCACATACTTGACGAAACATCGTTGTGGTTTTGTATGCGTAGGTAAGAACGGTTCTTGCTAAAGCCCGTAGCAGCCACGTAAAACTTGCAACAACAAATTAGAGGACGCCTAACTTGTTTTTTCAGGGCATGTTGTGATGTGATATGGTCAAGACATGATGAGTTATACGGTTTTGTATGAGATGATCATGTTTTGTAAAGTTATCGGCAACTGGCAGGAGCCATATGGTTGTCGCTTTATTGTATGAAATGCAATCGCCATGTAATTGCTTTACTTTATCACTAAGCGGTAGCGATAGTCGTAGAAGCAATAGTTGGCGAGACGACAACGATGCTACGATGGAGATCAAGGTGTCGCGCCGGTGACAAAGGTGATCATGACGGTGCTTTGGAGATGGAGATCAAAAGCACAAGATGATGATGGCCATATCATGTCACATATTTTGATTTGCATGTGATGTTTATCTTATTATGCTTCTTATTTTGCTTAGAACGACGGTAGCATTATAAGATGATCCCTTACAAAATTTCAAGGTACAAGTGTTCTCCCTGAGTATGCACCGTTGCGAAAGTTCTTCGTGCCGAGACACCACGTGATGATCGGGTGTGAGAACCTCTACGTTCAAATACAACGGGTGTAAGACAGTTTTGCACACGTAGAATACTCGGGTTAAACTTGACGAGCCTAGCATATGCAGATATGGCCTCGGAACACTAGAGACCGAAAGGTCGAGCGTGAATCATATAGTAGATATGATCAACATAAGATGTTCACCATTGAAACTACTCCATCTCACGTGATGATCGGACATGGTTTAGTTGATTTGGATCACGTGATCATTTAGATGACTAGAGGGATGTCTATCTAAGTGGGAGTTCTTAAGTAATATGATTAAATTGAACTTTAATTTATCATGAACTTAGTCCTCATAGTATTAGCATATCTATGTTGTAGATCAATAGCTCACGATGTTGCTCCCCGTTTATTTTTTATATGTTCCTAGAGAAAACTAAGTTGAAAGATGTTAGTAGCAATGATGCGGAATTGTTCCGAGATCTGACGATTATCCTCATTGCTGCACAGAAAATTATGTCCTTGATGCACCGCTAGGTGACAGACCTATTGCAGGAGCAGAAGTAGACGTTATGAACGTTTTGGCAAAAGCTCGGTATGATGACTACTTGATAGTTTAAGTGCACCATGCTTTACGGCTTAGAACCGGGACTTCAAAAATGTTTTGAACGCCACGGAGCATATAAGATGTTCCAAGAGTTGAAATTAGTATTTCATACTCATGCCCGTGTCGAGAGGTATAAGACTTCTGACAGTACTTTGCCTACAAGATGGAGGAGAATAGCTCAACCAGTGAGCATGTGCTCATATTGTCTGGGTACTACAATTACTTGAATCAAGTGGGAGTTAATCTTCCAGATAAGATAGTAATTGACAAAGTTCTCTAGTCACTATCACCAAGTTAGTAGAACTTCGTGATGAACTATAATATGCAAGGGATGACAAAAGGAATTCCCGAGCTCTTCGCGATGCTGAAGTCGGCGAAGGTAGAAATCATGAAAAAGCATCAAGTGTTGATGGTTAACAAGACCACTTGTTTCAAGTAAAGGGCAAAGGGATAGAAGGGGAACTTCAAGAAGAATGACAAGCAAGTTGTCACTCCCGTGAAGAAACCCAAAGCTAAAACTCAAGCCTGAAACTAAGTGCTTCTACTGCAAAGGAAATGGTCACTGGAAGTGGAACTGCCCTAGATACTTGGCGGATAAGAAGGATGGAAAAGTGAACAAAGGTATATTTTGATATACAGATTATTGATGTGTACTTTACTAGTGTTCATAGCAA
This sequence comes from Secale cereale, assembly GCA_902687465.1. Lineage (NCBI taxonomy): Eukaryota > Viridiplantae > Streptophyta > Magnoliopsida > Poales > Poaceae > Secale > Secale cereale. The sequence goes on along the minus strand of LR738715.1, from coordinate 662,731,533 downwards.
CCCCTGGGTATTTTATATCGGTTCAGTTGCTAAAATTTGTAACTCGAAACGAGAATTGCAGAATGAACAGAGACTAGTTAAAGGTGAAGTGACGATGTGTGTTGGAAGTGGTTCCAAGATTGATATGATCATCATCACACACTCCCTATACTTTCGGGATTAGTGTAAAACCTAAATAAATGTTATTTGGCATTTGCGTTGAGCATGAATATGATTTGTTCATATTTGTTGCAATACGGTTATTCATTTAAAGTCATAGAATAATTGTTATTCTGTTTACATGAATAAAACCTTCGATGGTCATACACCCAATGAAAATAGTTTGTTGGATCTCGATCGTGGTGATACACATATTCATAATATTGAAGCCAAAAGATGCGAGGTTAATAATGATAGTGCAACTTATTTGTGGCACTGCCGTTTAGGTCATAATGGTGTAAAGCGCATGAAGAAACTCCATAGTGATGGACTTTTGGAATCACTTGAATATGAATCACTTGGTGCTTGCGAACCATGCCTCATGGGCAAGATGACTAAAACTCCGTTCTCCGGAACAATGGAGCGAGCAACAGATTTGTTGGAGATCATACATACAGATGTATGTTGACCAATGAGTGTTGAAGATCGCGGCGGGTATCGTTATTTTCTGACCTTCACTGATGATTTGAGCAGATATGGGTATATCTACTTAATGAAGCACAAGTCTTGAACATTTGAAAAGTTCAAAGAATTTCAGAGTGAAGTGGAGAATCATCGTAACAAGAAAATAAGAGTTTCTACGATATGATCGTAGAGGTAAAATATTTGAGTTAGCGATTTTGGCCTTCAATAAAAACAATGTGAAATAGTTTCACTACTCACGCCACCTGGAACACCACAGTGTAATGGTGTGTCTGAACGTCATAACCGTACTTTATTAGATATGGTGCAATCGATGATGTCTCTTACCGATCTACCACTATCGCTTTTGGGGTTATGCATTAGAGATAGCTACATTCACGTTAAATAGGGCACCATCTAAATCCGTGGAGATGACACCGTATGAACTGTGGTTTGACGAGAAACCTAAGTTGTCATTTCTTTAAGTTTGCGACTGCGATACTTATGTGAAAAAGTTTCAACATGATAAGCTCGAACCCAATTCGGATGTCGGGACCCCGATCCTAAGTCACACAGGTCTAGCCTGTAACACATCATATCATTTTGCGGCCTCACGCACGGTATCCCCACGGGTGCCACCTTACCTGGCCCGGGACCGTTTGCGCATTTTGGCACATGTATATGATAGTGTCGCTAGCATCCATATGACAGAGAACCCGGGCCGACATGACTAGTTATAAACCAAAAGTGGCGCTAAATTACTGAGACAGGCATACATGACCCAACAACGAACGTGTCGGTCATCAACGTATGAACCCAAGTCGTAGCAAGCTACAAGGACTTAAAGGAACAACGCGTGACATTTCCCCTAAGGGACAGACACAGGAACGAAGAAGGACACATGCCGGCCAGCCTAAGTGTTCCGGAGCAGTAGCAAGCTACCAAGGCTCAGTGGAAGCACTAGGAGACATTTCCCTGTAAGATAGGCTACCAAGGGTAAACAACTAGGTGTCGGATCCCACACATAGCAATACACATTACACGTACGCATAACATGCAAGTATGTGTTGTACAACATGGCATCACAACATAACTCAACAACTCATATAGATAAGGCCCAGAAGAGCCATCATAGCATTTATTACAATCAGAGGTCACATGACCCAACATTCAGAGCATACAGGCAACGGAAGCATAACATGTCTGAGTACAGACAACTACAAAAGAAAAAGGCTGAGAAGCCTGACTATCTACAAGACCCTCCCGAGGGCACAAGATTGTAGCTGAGGTGACAAGCTAAACGTCGAAGTCAACGCGGAACCACTAGCGAGACTGAAGTCTCTCTGCAAAAACATAAATTAAGCAAACGTGAGTACAAAGGTACTCAACAAGACTTACATCAGAACTAGCTACATATGCAACAGTATCAACAAAAGGGTGGTGGAGTTTGACTACAGCAAGCCAGCTTTGAGTCGGTGGCTATCCTGAACTATGACTGCAAGTATCTCTTTTGAGGTGGCGCACACGAGTCCACATATTCACCAATCAATACACCACTATGGATCCGCTCCCGTATCCCTACGAGAAGGCCATCCATAGCACTCACACTTGTCTTGAGCATTTTAGAGTATCCACTTTCACTTGTCTATGTACAACGTAAGCATCGAAGAAGTCCATAACCGCGGACCCGGCTATTCGAATAGATCATGTTAACCCTACAGGGGTGTACTTCTTCACACACGCTCTCGCCACTTACTGCCATGTACACGTCGTGTATCTCGGCAACCTTCAAGTGGAAGCCTGGCGAGGGTGTCGGCCACGACCTGACTAACCACACAAGACTCTAGTCCAGGTTTATCGCCTATTCTGGTTCCATCCGTAAGGAGATCCGGCCGGGGTGTCGCTCACGGCCCCAAATGATGTGCGCAGGGTTCCCAAGCCCACCTCGACGGATGGATCTACTCTTGGTACACCGTGCCACGGTGCCTAGTCTGACCCATGCCCACATGTACTGTGTGCCACTTGGTAGACTACTAGCACTACCTACAAACACCAGAAACTAGTTGCAACTCCTGGACAGAGATCTAGTTGATTAATAAGTCGATAGGGGTCAAGTTACCGGAACTCAATGTATGGTAGCAGCTAGTCATTGGACAACTTATACAGAATCCAGTTCTTAAGGACGGTCCCAGTGAGACAACCCACCATGTACTCCTACATGGCCTCTCACCGCTACCTTTACCAGATCGTGTTCACACACTTAGCTCACACACAGTAGGACATGTTCATAACTTCCCAATTCATCCCCGATGAATCAGACTTGACACAACTCTAAGCAATAGCAGGCATGACATACAAGCATGGATGAGTAGGCACAACATGGCTCAAACAACTCCTACTCATGCTAGTGGGTTTCAACTATTTACTGTGGCAATGACAGGTCCTGCAGAGGAAAGGGGTTCAGCTACCGCAGCAAAAGCAGTTCAAAACGTTGTTGTCCTAATGCAGTAAAAGAGAGCAGGAGCGAGACAGTGGGATTGTATCGAAATGAACAAGGGGGTTCTGCTTTCCTGGCACTTCTGAAGATAGTAATAGTTCTTCATCGGTGTCATCGAACTCATTGCCGGAACGTCGTCTACTGAGAGGGGACAAAACGGACAAACAGAGAAAGAACACAATCAATGCAATGCAACAATATGATGCATGAACATGACATGGCAATATGATGTGATTTGGCCTAATGCAACTAGCAACCAAATTAAATGAAGTTGGTTTGAACCAAAGGTTCAAATTCAAACTCCATATGTGATTATTCAAATGCCAATTATTCAAATTGTCCTAAAAAGTGGCTGTAAGTTATTCAAACATGCATGAAAATGCCATAAACAGATTCCTTGGATTTTTCTGATCAATTTTCATATATAAATTATTTTCATCTGAGTTATAGATTATTTTATGTGATTTTTAGAAGTTTTGGCTATTTTCTGAAATAAATAAATCATTTCTGATTTATTTGAAATTCCAGAAAATACTTACTGCGTCATCATGACGTCAGCAGGTCAACGGGCTGGTCTCGGTCAAAACTGCTAGTGGGGCCCGCACGTCAGTGTGACAAGGCAGGAACAGAGGCTGACCAGTGGGGCCACGTCAAACCTGACAGCCGGGGCGCACTGGACTTAATCTAATCCTAAACAGAAACTCATCCAGGTTAATTAAGGGCGTGGGGCCCTTCTGTAAGTGGGTCATGTGGTTAAATACCAGGTGATTAACAGCTAATGACGCGCCACGTCATCATCGTCGGACTCTGGCCGGCGGCGACCATTCCGCGCGGCGGAGCTGCTGCTGGGCGGTGCTAGGGGCTGCGTTTAGGTGCGGGGAGACTACCAAGAAGAAGCCCATGCTCGCCCGCATCCATCCACGCAAGTGGGAGGGGCCGGGGTGGACGGAGCTGCCGGCGGCGAGCTCTTTGCGACCGCCGGAGTTCGGGCATCGACGAGCGCGGGGCTGCAGCTCGAGGGAGAGCAAACGGGGGTACTGGGAAGCACCTAAGGGGCAGCAGGAGCTCATCGGCGCCTCTGGTTGGAGCGGAGGGGCTCGGCAGCACGGAGCTCGCCGGCCATGGAGGACGGCGGCTTCGGGTGCTCGCGGGGCAGCGGCTACGGGGCGTGCGCGAACGAAAAGACGAAGGGAATAGGCTCATAGGCTCACGGCGGGTCAGACGGTGCAGACAGTGCAGACAGAGGGGCCGGGGAGGCGTTGGTTGCCGCGAATCGCCGGTGATGTTCTTCGGGCATCGACGGTGACGATGGCGCTGTCAGCGAAGAAGCGGAGCCCTCCGGCTCGTTTTCTGCGGCATGGAGGCCAGGTGCTCGACGGCGGGGCTTCTGGACTCGGCGAAGGTGCAAGGGGACGGCGGTGGGCGCGGTGGTGACGAGCGGCGGCGACGAATCCATTCGGGCGGGTGAGAAAGAGAGGTCTGGGGGAGAGGATGAGAACGAGGGAGAGAGTGAGGGGGTCCAAGGGGTGCGTGGCGTCCTCTAGGTGCTTCGGGGCGGCGAGGAGGCAGGCAGGCAAGGTGGAGGTGGCCGGCGCACGGTAGCCACGCGCCCTCCTGCCCACTGGCAGGAGGTTGAAGACAGTAGGAGGGAGGAGGGGGGCTGGGCCGGCAGAAGCTGGGCCAGGTTACAGACAGACCAAGTAAGTGGCCCAGGTGGGCTTCCTCTCTCTCTCTCACTTTATTTTCTGTTTCTATTTTTTTCTATTCCGTAATTTGTTTCTGATTTAGTAAAAAAATACTAAATCAATTTATTTTCTTCTGATAAATTTGTAGGGACTAAAAGAATTATTCCAAAGCCCCTCACAATTTTCCAGAATTATTGGAGCAATTTAAAAATATATAGCATTTAAATGGCCCCAATTCAAATACTTATGATTTAATTCAAAGCCCAATAATTCCCTAAAAATGTTCAATATTTTTGGTTTGGATCAAAACCCTTGCCAAAATTATCACACATTGATGAAGGCATTTTTGGGTTTATTGAAAAAGGATTTTATTTGAACCTAGTTGAGTTCATTTAGTGCTAGGGTTTGATCAATCCCCAATTCAAGTTTAGCAAAATTTAAACATGATGACATGATGATCAGGCAAAGACCACAGGGGTTGATCTAGGGATGTGACAACTCACCCCCACTAAAACAAGAATCTCGTCCCGATATTCAAGACGTGAGGTAAGAAAACAGAGGGGACACAAAGCCATCACAAACTTCTCGTTTCATCTGTCCTCCTCGAAGCTGTTGATTCATTGCAACATGTTGATCTTGGCATCCTTGCTTTCGAGGTCTTCATCCAACCAGATGATAACGGAGACATACTCTGTAGAAATCGATCTTCCCGAAGATCGAGGAACTCAAGATCAACTCATGGAGTGAGACATTGAAGCATCTCTTGAGCTGAGACACGGAACACCCATCCAAGAGGGTGGAGTGAAACAAATGATGAAGGTTCACTTGGTAGGCAATAATTCCACACCTAAGAAGATGGTGATCGATGTCACCAGACGGGGCACCTTAGCGAAGGTGACTCGTAGAGTTATTCCCTTAAGTGGCAACAAGAATTACTTTTGATATAGAGATCATTGAAATTCCCTATACCAGCCTAAGGCAATCACAAACGATCATTTGTCGGAGTTCGAAAGAATGACATTCTCGGGCCAGAATGGATGATATGGACTACCTTGTTGAAGACAACACAAGGAATGATTTTTCTTATCACCGGAAATGGATGGGACCCATGGTAAAATGGCACATTGGCGGTGCAAGCTGGGAACAAAAAGCAAATGCTGGGAGTGATTCTGGTAACTGGGAAAAAAACAACTGTAGAGAGTGAATCTACTCTTTGAGAGGTTATAGCATAACCAAGAACACTGGGAGCAATCCCGGTTAATGCCAGAGATAGCATCTAGTGCTGGTGCGTGCTCTCAAGAACTTGAGCATTCCCATATTCATCAAGGTTATACAAATATCCGTGTCAAGGATCCTGGAAACACCACATACTACCATGATGAATAATGATGGACGATGCAGATGCAAAGGAAGATAACACTTCCTCAGATTTCACCTTGGCGGAGTCAAAGGGCAAAATCTGGATGATCGACCGAGAAACATTTAGCACTCTGCTTCTAATGTTCTCCTTGATGTGTTAGCGTAAGCCATTCATAGATATGTTTGGTATCTTGAACATCAAGTAAAGGTCGGACTTCGGGAGCACAAGAATCCATAAGGAGCAATTATTGGAGTAAATCCTACGAAATCCTTATGGGGAGGTGGCCAACTTCCACAATCAAGATACTACAATAATAGGTCTTCCGGCTGGTGTGTCGGCCACAACATCCACTTTACCGGTTGTCGAGAGACCAACATTATAGTTCTTGGAAAATGCTCCAACCATCATATCTGCCTGAGATTCAGTTCTGGTTGGTGTCAGGATATTCCAGGCTCATCGAGTTAGAACGAAAAATGAAAGTTCGCAACCCAAATTGACGAGACGACGTTGCGAGATTCTCGGGAAATTGACCGTGGTAGTAAGCTCCAAAACATGAGCTGGTTCTGCTACAAACACGTGAACACATTGTTTCCAGACAACATGATCACATGGCAGTCTTACAATAAAACACTACCGGGTTCAGGTGGGGAACCATCATCGAGGATATCGAAGTCCTAGCATAAGTCATGATTCTTAAGAAGGCACTTCTTCTCCTTGAACAAATCAATCAGTGTCTTGGTGTGCTAGGGAATACATATGGAGTGGAGGTAATTAATCTCCAAATCATAGAATACTTTGCACATATGCATGACTGATTTGGGATGATTCCAGGGGAAGCAAAACAATCTTTCCCAAATTCATGGCGGCATCTTGCATCAAATGCACATGAATTGGAGGAAGTCACTTCTTCCATCTAAGCATAAGCTTCATGACGGAACACGAAGGCATTGCTTACAAAGTTTCCAACACTAGCTTAATGTCCAACAACATCATGGAAAGGATAAGGATGTTGTCGATGGGCTCAACAATAATTCATCCAGGTTTCCATATAGATGGAATTCTATGACAATGTGAACAAAGTGATAGCATTGGTCAGACCAAGAGATATAACGGTGTATGCTCGAGGAATCAACCACGAGTAAGACAATGTTACGAATATCATTGGTTCTGATTTGACTTGGCGATAACCCATACTCAAATCAAAGTTTGGACAAGACAATAGATCCACAAATGATCACGGAGATCAATCGATGAAGATATCATCTTTCTTCAACACACACACAAGATATCCCTTTGGAGTGAGCTATGTGGGCTAAGCTTTTATCTTCCAACTCTCCAAGTTGTTGTTTAGCTTAACCAACTAGTTCAGGGGTATCCAACACATATTCTTGGAGAAGGGGTGGTTTACAAGAATACCAACTTGATCACGAGCTCAACATAGCGGTCAGGGGAACAACCTGGTGATGCTTTCGAGAAGATATCCGGAAAATCACGAACCATCGATATGTTACTAAGCTCGCAAACAATCTTGCTTTTCGGGGCAAGATGATATGATCACAAGAGCGAGAGATTGATACAATCCTAACTCGTTGATCGAAAAGTGCACCAGGAAATATGGACTAGGTAGCACGATCAATCTTAGAATGATGGTTCGGTAACCAGCACGCTAAGAATGAGATTATCATCCATTAACCACCAAGCGACAGGGTTGCTAGGAGTATTGATTTCACACATCACAATTCACTTGTCGGTATTCCGGTTATAACAACGCGGAGACCGAGGAATGAACGACGATGGTGAGAAGTATTACTGTATCAAGAGTTTATAGGAGGTTGTGCAATTCCCATGACATTCTTGATATAAAGATGGTAATGTTCCAAGATAGAACAGATTAGAAGCTGGATTAGCATTCTTCATCTGCGAAGTACAACTTCTTTGACCCAATCCAGGATATGGATAAGGTACTGGAGTTTGTTTCTCCTAGTCATTCCGGAATAGAATAGCTTGACAGACCACAAGAATAAAAGGCATCAATGAACACGAATGCACAACTACCCCTGACTATCAACTGATAGACGGGATCGTATTACAACTAAAAGGGACAACTCAAAGGAACATATAACTCTCCGAGTTGTGGATGCATAGACTAGCATGTCGAACTTTCAACATATTTCTTCTGGATAATCCATGCAGAAAGGTAGGACTGGCAGAGTCACAATATAGCATCAAGAACTCCTTAAGAGTACTCTTATTGTGATATTTTGGTTCGGAAGAACTTCTGCCAAGGATGGTTCATGGTATTTGGAAGAAGGATATACCACGGACCTCGAGGACTATCACAAGGTTACTAATATCCTAAAATAACGAGCAAATACTACCAACAGGAGGTGAGTGGAGTGAGTCTTGGGTTCAAGAACCCAGGAATAGAATGCCTACTAACTAAATGGCATCACGGGATGCTTTCGAGAATGATGGCCAGAATCATCACACTGGGAATATAAAGCATTGCTAGATTACTAGGTGATCTTCTAAGACACCTAGGGTCATAATAATAACTCCAACATATGTGTCGAGGTAATGGAGTATCTCCACACACCGACTAGTGTGGTTAATCTGGCCTAAGAGGACATTAAGAACATGTAGGAATAATTTGCAAATGCATCAGATTCTTAAGAGATCTGGGATGACTCGGACAGCACAACGGCTGTAAATGCTCGAAAATACTGTTGAGACTCATGCACAAAGATAACATAACCACTCAGCTTCATAATGTCAAGGTTCTAAGACCAACAGTTGAACACACAGAAGTAGTATAAACTGAACTGAGAGTTGAATCCACAATTAACGTGATCCTGATAGACAGAAGAGAAAGCCTAGTTCTTAATCCCCGTAGAAAGAAGAAGGTGACATCATATCAGAAGGTCATAGGGTAAAGGAGTAAAAAGAGCCTTACGTTCCCTTCCACAATCAATTCCCTTAATATAACTAAAGAGTTTCTAGACACAACTTCGACCAGTTTGGCGTACTAATCCTACAGGCAGTCAGGCTCTGATACCAAAGCAGTCGGGATCCCGATCCTAAGTCACACAGATCTAGCCTATAACACATCATATCACTTTGCGGCCTCACGCACGGTATCCCCACGGGTGCCACCTTACCTGGCCCGGGACCGTTTGCGCATTTTGGCACACGTATATGATAGTGTTGCTAGCATCCATATGACAGAGAACCCGGGCCTACATGACTAGTTATAAACCAAAAGTGGCGCTAAATTACAGAGACAGGCATACATGACCCAGCAACGAACGTGTCGGTCATCAACGTATGAACCCAAGTCGTAGCAACCTACAAGGACTTAAAAGGAACAACACGTGACATTTCCCCTAAGGGACAGACACAGGAACGAAGAAGGACACATGCCGGCCAGCCTAAGTGTTCCGGAGCAGTAGCAAGCTACCAAGGCTCAGTGGAAGCACTAGGAGACATTTCCCTGTAAGATAGGCTACCAAGGGTAAACAACTAGGTGTCGGATCCCACACATAGCAATACACATTACATGTAAGCATAACATGCAAGTATGTGTTGTACAATATGGCATCACAACATAACTCAACAACTCATATAGATAAGGCCCAGAAGAGCCATCATAGCATTTATTACAATCAGAGGTCACATGACCCAACATTCAGAGCATACAGGCAACGGAAGCATAACATGTCTGAGTACAGAAAACTACAAAAGAAAAAGGCTGAGAAGCCTGACTATCTACAAGACCCTCCCGAGGGCACAAGATCGTAGCTGAGGTGACAAGCTAAACGTCGAAGTCCACGCGGAACCACTAGCGAGACTGAAGTCTCTCTGCAAAAACATAAATTAAGCAAACGTGAGTACAAAGGTACTCAGCAAGACTTACATCAGAACTAGCTACATATGCAACAGTATCAACAAAAGGGTGGTGGAGTTTGACTGCAGCAAGCTAGCTTTGACTCGGTGGCTATCCTGAACTATGATTGCAAGTATCTCTTTTGAGGTGGCGCACATGAGTCCACATATTCACCAATCAATACACCACTATGGATCTGCTCCCGTCTCCCTACGAGAAGGCCATCCATAGCACCCACACTTGTCTTGAGCATTTTAGAGTATCCACTTTCACTTGTCTATGTACCACGTAAGCATCCAAGAAGTCCATAACCGCGGACCCTGCTATTCGAATAGATCATGTTAACCCTGCAGGGGTGTACTTCTTCACACACGCTCTCGCCACTTACCGCCATGTACACGTCGTGTATCTCGGCAACCTTCAAGTGGAAGCCTGGCGAGGGTGTCGGCCACGACCTGACTAACCACACAAGACTCTAGTCCAGGTTTATCGCCTATTCAGGTTTCATCCGTAAGGAGATCCGGCCAGGGTGTCGCTCACGGCCCCAAATGATGTGCGCAGGGTTCCCAAGCCCACCTCGACGGATGGATCTACGCTTGGTACACCATGCCACGGTGCCTAGTCTGACCCAAGCCCACATGTACCGTGTGCCACTAGGTAGACTACTAGCACTACCTACAAACACCAGAAACTAGTTGCAACTCCTGGACAGAGATCTAGTTGATTAATAAGTCGAGAGGGGTCGAGTTACCAGAACCCAATGTGTGGTAGCAGCTAGTCATTGGACAACTTACACAGAACTCAGTTCTTAAGGACGGTCCCAGTGAGACAACCCACCATGTACTCCTACATGGCCTCTCACCGCTACCTTTACCAAATCGTGTTCACACACTTAGCTCACACACAGTAGGACATGTTCATAACTTCCCAATTCATCCCCGATGAATCAGACTTGACACAATTCTAAGCAATAGCAGGCATGACACACAAGCATGGATGAGTAGGCACAACATGGCTCAAACAACTCCTACTCATGCTAGTGGGTTTTAACTATTTACTGTGGCAATGACAGGTCATGCAGAGGAAAGGGGTTCAGCTACCGCAGCAAAAGCAGTTCAAAACGTTGTTGTCCTAATGTAGTAAAAGAGAGCAGGAGCGAGAGAGTGGGATTGTATCGGAATGAACAAGGGGGTTCTGCTTGCCTGGCACTTCTGAAGATAGTAATAGTTCTTCATCGGTGTCATCGAACTCATTGTCGGAACGTCGTCTACTGAGAGGGGACAAAACCGACAAACAGAGAAAGAACACAATCAATGCAATGCAACAATATGATGCATGAACATGACATGGCAATATGATGTGATTTGGCCTAATGCAACTAGCAACCAAATTAAATGAAGTTGGTTAGAACCAAAGGTTCAAATTCAAACTCCATATGTGATTATTCAAATGCTAATTATTCAAATTGTCTTATACAGTGGCTGTAAGTTATTCAAACATGCATGGAAATGCCATAAACAGATTCCATGGATTTTTCTGATCAATTTTCATATATAAATTATTTTCATCTGAGTTATAGATTATTTTCTGTGATTTTTAGAAGTTTTGGCTATTTTCTGAAATAAATAAATCATTTCCGAATTATTTAAAATTCCAGAAAATACTTACTGCGTCAGCATTGCGTCATCATGACGTCAGCAGGTCAACGGGCTGGTCCAGGTCAAAACTGCTAGTGGGGCCCGCACGTCAGTGTGACAAGGCAGGAACAGAGGCTGACCAGTGGGGCCAGGTCAAACCTGACAGCCGGGGCCCACTGGACTTAATCTAATCCTAAACAGAAACTGATCCAGGTTAATTAAGGGCGTGGGGCCCTTCTGTAAGTGGGTCATGTGGTTAAATACCAGGTGATTAACTGCTAATGACGCGCCACATCATCATCGCCGGACTCTGGCCGGCGGCGACCATTCCGCGCGGCGGAGCTGCTGCTGGGCGGTGCTAGAGGCTGCGTTTAGGTGCGGGGAGACTACCAGGAGGAAGCCCATGCTCGCCCGCATCCATCCACGCAAGTGGGAGGGGCCGGGGTGGACGGAGCTGCCGGCGGCGAGCTCTTTGCGGCCGCCGGAGTTCGGGCATCGACGAGCGCGGGGCTGCAGCTCGAGGGAGAGCAAATGGGGGTACTAGGAAGCACCTAAGGGGCAGCAGGAGCTCATCGGAGCCTCTGGTTGGAGCGGAGGGGCTCGGCAGCACGGAGCTCACCGGCCATGGCGGACGGCGGCTTCGGGTGCTCGCGGGGCAGTGGCTACGGGGCGTGCGCGAAGGAAAAGACGAAGGGAATAGGTTCAGTGGCTCACGGCGGGTCAGACGGTGCAGACGGAGGGGCCGGGGAGGCGTTGGTTGCCGCGAATCGCCGGTGATGTTCTTCGGGCATCGACGGCGACGATGGCGCTGTCGGCGACGAAGCGGAGCCCTCCGGCTCGTTTTCTGCGGCGTGGAGGCTACGTGCTCGACGGCGGGGCTTCTGGACTCGGCGAAGGGGCAAGGGGACGGCGGTGGGCGCAGTGGTGACGAGCGGCGGCGACGAATCCGTTCGGGCGGTTGAGAAAGAGAGGTCTGGGGGAGAGGATGAGAACGAGGGAGAGAGTGAGGGGGTCCAAGGGGTGCTTGGCGTCCTCTATGTGCTTCGGGGCGGCGAGGAGGCAGGCAGGCAAGGTGGAGGTGGCCGGCGCACGGTGGCCACGCGCCCTCCTGCCCACTGGCAGGAGGTTGAAGACATTAGGAGGGAGGAGAGGGGCTGGGCCGGCAGAAGCTGGGCCAGGCTACAGGGAGACCAAGTAAGTGGCCCAGGTGGGCTTCCTCTCTCTCTCACTTTATTTTCTGTTTCTATTTTTTTTCTATTCTGTAATTTTTTTCTGATTTAGTAAAAAAATACTAAATCAATTTATTTTCTTCTGATAAATTTGTAGGGACTAAAAGAATTATTCCAAAGCCCCTCACAATTTTCCAGAATTATTGGAGCAATTTAAAAATATATAGCATTTAAATGGCCCCAATTCAAATACTTATGATTTAATTCAAAGCCCAATAATTCCCTAAAAAATTTCAATATTTTTGGTTTGGATCAAAACCCTTGCCAAAATTATCACACATTGATGAAGGCATTTTTGGGTTTATTGAAAAAGGATTTCTATTTGAACCTAGTTGAGTTCATTTAGTGCTAGGGTTTGATCAATCCCCAATTCAAGTTTAGCAAAATTTAAACATGATGACATGATGATCAGGCAAAGACCATAGGGGTTGATCTAGGGATGTGACATCGGAGAAGTAAATCTTCATAGGATACCCAAAAGAAACTGTTGGGTACACCTTCTATCACAGATCCAAAGGCAAGGTCTTTGTTGCTGAGAGTGGATCCTTTCTAGAGAAGGAGTTTCTCTCGAAAGAAGTGAGTGGGAGGATAGTAGAACTTGATGAGGTAATTGTACCTTCTCCCGAACTGGAAAGTGTAACATCACATAAACTAGTTCCATTGATTCCTACACCAATTAGTGAGGAAGCTAATGATGATGATCATGAAACTTCAGATCAAGTTTCTACTGAACTTCGTAGATCAACTAGAGTTCGTTCCGCATCAGAGTGGTACGGCAACCTAGTTCTGGAAGTCATGTTACTGGACCATGATGAACCTACAAACTATGAGGAAGCGATGATGAGCCCAGATTCCGAAAAATGGCTTGAGGCCATGAAATCTGAGATGGGATCCATGTATGAGAACAAAGTGTGGACTTTGGTTGACTTTCCCAATGATCGGCAAGCCATCGAAAATAAATGGATCTTCAAGAGGAAGACTGACGTTGACGGTAATGTTACTGTTTACAAAGCTCGACTTGTTGCGAAAGTTTTTCAACAAGTTCAAGGAGTTGACTACGATGAGACTTTCTCACCCGTAGTGATGCATAAGTCTGTCCGAATCATGTTAGCAATTGCCGCATTTTATGAAATCTGGAAAATGGATGTCAAAACTGCATTCCTGAATGGATATCTCAAAGGGGAGTTGTATATGATGCAACCAGAAGGTTTTTGTCGATCCTAAAGGTGCTAGCAAAGTGTGCAAGCTCCAGTGATCCATCTATGGACTGGTGCAAGCATCTTGGAGTTGGAATATACGCTTTGATGAGGTGATCAAAGCATATGGTTTTATACATACTTGTGGTGAAGCCTGTATTTACAAGAAAGTGAGTGGGAGCACTACAACCTTTCAGATAAGTATATGTGAATGACATATTGTCGATCGGAAATGATGTAGAATTTTCTGGAAAGCATAAAGGAGTGTTTGAAAGGAGTTTTTCAAAGAAAGACCTTGGTGAAGCTGCTTACATATTGGGCATCAAGATCTATAGAGATAGATCAAGACGCTTGATAAGACTTTCGATGAGTACATACCTTGATAAGATTTTGAAGTAGTTCAAAATGGATCAGTCAAAGAAGGAGTTCTTGCCTGAATTGTAAGGTGTGAAGTTGAGTAAGACTCAAAGCCAGACCACGGCAGAAATATATAGAGAGAATGAAAGTCATTCCCTATGCCTCAGCCATAGGTTCTATAAAGTATGCCATGATGTGTACCAAACATGTTGTCTACCTTGCCATGAGTTTGTCAAGGGGGTACAATACTGATCCAGGAGTAGATCACTGTACAGCGGTCAAAATTATCCTTAGTAACTGGATGACTAAGGAAATGTTTCTCGATTATGGAGGTGATAAAGAGTTCGTCGTAAAGGGTTACGCCGATGCAAGCTTTGACACTAAATACAGATGACTCTAAGTATCAATCTGGATGCGTATTGAAAGTGGGAGCAATTAGCTAGAGTAGCTCCATGCAGAGCATTGTAGACATAGAAATTTGCGAAATACATACAAATCTGAATGTGACAGACCCGTTGACTAAACTTCTCTCACAAGCAAAACATGATCACACCTTATTACTCTTGGGTATTAATCACATAGCAATGTGAACTAGATTATTGACTCTAGTAAACCCTTTGGGTGTTGGTCACATGGCGATGTGAACTATGGGTGTTATTCACATAACGATGTGAACTATCGGTATTAAATCACATGGCGATGTGAGCTAGATTATTGACTCTAGTGCAAGTGGGAGAGTGAAGGAAATATGCCCTAGAGGCAATAATAAAGTTGTTATTTATATTTCCTTATATCATGATAAATGTTTATTATTCATGCTAGAATTGTATTAACCGGAAACTTAGTACATGTGTGAATACATAGACAAAACAGAGTGTCCCTAGTATGCCTCTACTAGACTAGCTCATTGATCAAAGATGGTTATGTTTCCTAACCATAGACATGAGTTGTCATTTGATCAACGAGATCACATCATTAGGAGAATGATGTGATGGACAAGACCCATCCGTTATCTTAGCACTATGATCGTTTAGTTTTATTGCTATTGCTTTCTTCATGACTTATACATGTTCCTATGACTATGAGATTATGCAACTCCCGAATACCGTAGGAACACCTTGTGTGCTATCAAACATCACAACGTAACTGGGTGATCATAAAGATGCTCTGCAGGTGTCTCCGAAAGTGTTCGTGGTGTCGGCATAGATCAAGACTAGGATTTGTCACTCTGAGTGTCGGAGAGGTATCTCTGGGCCCTCTCGGTAATGCACATCTGATACGTCCAAAACGTATCTATAATTTTTGCTTGCTCCATGCCACTTTTGGGTGATATTGCTATGATATTCATACACTTACATACACTTTTGATCATATTTGGACTAACTTACTAATCCAGTGCACCCCAGTGCCAGTTTCTGTTTTCCGCTGTTTTTGTATTTCAGGTTTTCACGTTTCGAGAACTGCCCAGAAAAATCCAGAAAAATTATATAAAAATCAGCGAACCGGAAACAACACTGCGTCCGAAGGGCAACCTGGGGGGGGCACAGGGGCTCCAGGCGCCCTGTGGGCGCCCCCCCCCTGGGCCGCGCCGGGGGGGCGCCTCGGCCCCTCGAGACTCCCCCGGTGCCCTACTTTGGCATATATTTAAAGGACTCTCCGAAACCCTCAGAACGGGACTTCTTTTCGCGATCCCATCTCTGTTCCGCCGCCGCCGCCGCTTCCAAGATCGGGAGCACCAGGAGAACTCTTCCCGGCAACCTGCCGGAGGGGAGGATCACCACCGGGAGCTTCTCCACCACCATGGACGCCTCCCGGATGACTCGTGAGTAGTCTCCCTTGGACCATGAGTCCATGACCAGTAGCTATGTGATGTTCTCCTCCCGTTCTTGAGCTTCACTAATTAGTCCTCGTGAGCTGCCCTACATGATCGAGGCACCTATGTAATCCTTATGCTGTTGCTATGATGAGTTTGCTGGGATCCGATGGATTATGAGATTATGTTCAGATTGATCTTGAGTAATATATTTGATTCACCTCTTTTATATTTTAGTTCATAAGTAATTCTTGCATGTTCTCCGTTGTTATTTATTGCTTTGGCCGAGTAGTAGGTAGTGACTCCTAGAGGGAACGTTATGCTCGATTGTGGGTTCATGCCCCTCGATGACTAGCTTGAGTGACAGAAACATGAGTCTAGGGGATGTGTTGTTGCCACAAGGGGGAAAACAACGGTGTTTGTGCCCGCGGGTGCAAGGATTGTTTACTTTACGCAAAGTTCTTTTAATGCAGTTGTCTGTTGCATTGAGTTTACACTATGGGTGGGACTCGCAACTTAATACCAGCGAGATGTTCTGGATAGATATCTCAAGGTGGATGATTAGTAGTAGATATTGATGGATTTCGGTCTACTTACTTTGGCGTACCGCCCATGCTTTGAACCTCAACCTTTCTTGCAATGTAGTCAGCATTGGTTTGCGTTCGTGGTCCTGCCAATTGCCCAGCTGTAATTTGTTTACCTCACATAGCTGTTTTATCGTCTTTTGGGAGAGAGACATCACTAGTGAACATCATGAGACTCCGGTCCATATTACCATCATTGATCACATCCACTATTTACTTTCTGTTACTACTTACTATTGCAAAAACTATCTATCACTACTATCATTGCTTTTAACCCTTTGTGAACTACAAGGCCGGAGAGATTGACAACCTCTCTGTACTCGTTGGGAGCAAAGTTATTTGTATCTGTGTGCAGGTCCATGTTGGTTGCTACTAATCTGGCGCCGTAGCAATTGACACCTACTTGTTGAACCTAGGAGTCTCTGGGGAATCGATCCTTGGCATCTTTGCTAGGGGAAAACACTGCTACTTACTGCATCTTACACCTTCCACTTGGGGTAACCAACGAGGGGTTCGAGGCCCATCAAGGAGTATTTTCTGGCGCCGTTGCCGGGGACTCCACTCTTCAGGATAGGGGAGTTGCATGCTATCTTTTACCTTTGCTTTTTAGTCTTGTTAGTTTACCTTTCATTTTTGCTTTACTTCATTTTATCGAAAATCACAAAAATAGTTATCTTGTTCTTTAGTTATCATTATGTCGGGTCCTTTTGTCTTTGACGAGGCAGAAGTTCTCACCTTTAAACAAAGAGGTGGGGAAAGTTTGAAAGATGCTTGGTACAGAATTAATGATTCACAAAAAAGAGCCACCAAGAAGCAACCTACTACTATCTTGCTTAGAAATTTTTATGTTGGAATTACTTCTTAGAATAGGTTTATTCTAGATACTGCTATCAATGGAAATTTCCTAGAGGCCCCAGTTTGGGAGTCTCTTAGTATTATTGAAAATCTTGTTGGGAGTCCCCCTGTTGTTAGCATTCGAGAGGACATCACCCTAGCTCACATTATGAAAAAACTTGAAAAAATAGAGCTAGAGATGCCAAGCACTAATAAGATGAATGAGTTGGATCGAAAGATCCAAGGGAATTTGAATAGACTTGATAGATCCATGCATAAAATTTTCAAAATTTTTGAGACCGTCAAATTCCATGATTCTGACTCTTCTAGGATGGACAAGATTGAGGAAATATTTGATACCTTAGGAACTACTTTCTCCTCGATCAAAACTGAAAAGGTAGAAACTCCGGCAAAGAGGGAACCTAAGTTCGTTCACGTTCCAAAGGCTCCCTGTCAAAAAGCAATCCACCTATTGCCAAAGGGGTTGAAATCGTAAAAACTTTGGAAGAAACACCTATCGTTGATGAATTTATAAATGAATCTTCCCTTGACTTTTATCCTTTTGGTCTTCTACCTAGAAGTATCTCTATGAGGCCTTTATTTGAGAGTCCTCTTAAGACTAGCTGTATTATTGAAGAGCTTTTTGATGATCATGATGATGGTTCAATTGATACAACTTGATCTATGCATTATGCCTAGCTTAAAGGCATAAAAGAAAGCGCTTTTGGGAGGCAGCCACATGAATAAAAATTTTGCTTTTGTTGTGTCTTGATGTTGTTTACTGCTGTAGCATCATCATTGTATCTTTGCTTTTCATATTTGTGCCAAGTATAGCCTCTGATTGCTAGAAAGTTCAAAAGTTGTGAGGTGCTGTCCAGGAAACAGATTCTGTCCTTGGATAGAAAAATTCGTATAAAATCACCAGATCATCTTTTTGGTCTGAATTGTTTCGATAGCGTTCTCTATATAATTGTCCTTCGTGCGTCAATTCTGAGTTTTTTGATTTGAGTTGCAGAAGTATCCCGAACAGGTCAATTACTGCATGCTGTTCTGTTTTTCACAGATTCTGTCCTGTTTTGCCTTACCTTCACTTTGCAAATTAAGAACTTGCTTTTTCTTTGCAAAAACCTTTTGGCAATCTTGAGAAACAGTAAAACTTCAATAATATCCTTATTTCCAGCAAGGTATAATTATTTTATTAAGGGTACTAACCTCGCTAATCAGATTATGATGAGTTATGTATGAAGGGAGTTTTCAAGTGTGCGAGGGAAGATGATAAAAAGATTCAGGAGTGTCAAGCGCTCAAGCTTGGGGATGCCCCCGTGCACCCCCAAGAAATATTCAAAGAGACTCAAGCGTCTAAGCTTGGGGATGCCCCCGTGCATCCCCTTCTCCATCAACATTATCAGTTCGTCTTTCGTTTCGCTATATTTTTATCACTTCATGTGTTATGTGCTATGCTTGGAGCGTCTTGCTTTTAGTTTTCTTTTTAATTTTTCATAACGAGTCGGAACCCAGCATTCCTTTATGTGGGAGAGAAACACGCTCCATTTCTACCTAGAACATAACATAGAGTTATCATGTCTATCTATGTTGTGTGTGTTCTTTATCTTTTAATAGCTACTATCGTGCTCTGCTCTTAGAATTCATGCTTATCTTTTCAAGAGCTTTTGTTTAGTTGGTTGCTTGAACTCTCTTTAATTACCATGCTCACCTTATTAAGAGAGTTTGCTTCCGTTACATTGGTTAATGTGTCTATGATAAAGATGCTACTTACATGATGGTGCTTAGTAGTTCAGGTTTTCTTATGGTTAATCTCAAATAGCTGGGGGGGTTCCCAATGTGTTATTGGAGTACCAACTTGGTTTGTTTGCCTATGATGTGGTATGGTTTAGTAATATCTTCCTTCGAGAATTTATTTTGATTGACTTGGCGTATGCTCACGCATATTCAAGACTGTAAAGAAAGTCTGTCAAGCCTTGATGATCTTTTATTTCTAAGTAGCGATATAACTACCATGCCTGATTCAATATTGCTTTGTCGCTCTGCATGATTATGACCGTCATTGCTCTCTTAGTTGGTCGCTCCCAGTTTTTTTGCTAACCTCCACCTGTACTAAGCAAATTAACCATGCAATACATAGCTCATGGGAAAGTAGCCTAAAAACTATTGTGGTAAAGAATATGTTGCTTATGTATCTTATTTCTTATAAGTTGCTTGCTGAGCGGTAACCATGTTTCTGGGGACGCCATCAACTGTCACACTTTTGTTGAATATCATGTGAGTTGCTATGCATGTTCGTCTTGTCTGAAGTAAGGGTGATTTACCGTGGGTTGAATAACTATGCATATTGTTAGAGAAGAACATTGGGCCGCCAACCAAAGCCATGCATCATGGTGGAAGTTTTAGCTTGGACCTTAATCCTCAATCTCTCATGAGAATATGCCTATGCATTAAAGAGGAGTCCATCATCTATTTTCTATGTTGTCCCGGTATGGATGTCCTCAAGTTGAGATCTATCAAAAACGAGAAATCAAATGCGATTTATCTCCTTGGACCTTTGTACAGGTGGCATAGAGGTACCCCTTTGTGACACTTGGCTAAAACATATGTAATGCAATGATAACCCATGGGGATCTGAGCTAATTAGGACAAGGAGCGAGCACTATTGGTATTCGATGCATGAGGCTTGCAACTTATAGGATGTTTTATACATGACACATATGAAGTACTACTACCGTTGACACAATTGCTTCCATGTTTTCAAAACAAAAAGCTCTAGCACATAACCTTTCTTTTACCTTTATGGTAAAGCACCAACTACTGAGAGCATGATTGTCATTCCGAGTGTAATGTGCATTGTCTCAAAGTAGCATTGTCTTTTGCATGATTGTGATATTGTTTATTCTGAAATGATTGTATCTAGTCATCACTTAAACCTTGAAGATGCCCCTGCATTTATGTTTTGCATCACTAAAGGGGGCAAGCTAGATATCACTTTATCATATTTGCACATCATGTTCATTGCAAATCTTTTTGATGTTTCAGTTTCATGTTGTAAAACTTTCAGTCATTTGTGATTTTCTCTTGAGGCAACTTAATTACTTTAGAATCATTGTCTCAGTAAGCTTTTGTCATGTGACTATGAGAAAGTCCTATATGGTTAATAGCATGTCACCACAGAAATTATTCTTGTTATCATTTACCTACTCGAGGACGAGCAGGAATTAAGCTTGGGGATGTTGATACGTCCAAAACGTATCTATAATTTCTGCTTGCTCCATGCCACTTTTGGGTGATATTGCTATGATATTCATACACTTCCATACACTTTTTATCATATTTGGACTAACTTACTAATCCAGTGCACCCCAGTGCCAGTTTCTGTTTTCGGCTGTTTTTGTATTTCAGGTTTTCACGTTTCGAGAACTGCCCAGAAAAATCCAGAAAAATTATATAAAAAATCAGCGAACCGGAAACAACACTGCGTCCGAAGGGCAACCTGGGGGGCCACAGGGGCTCCAGGCGCCCTGTGGGCGCCCCCCCCCC
>LR738715.1:662657776-662710072 GCA_902687465.1 Secale cereale | reverse complement strand
CCCCCCCTCCCCCCTGGGCCGCGCCGGGGGGCGCCTCGGCCCCCCGAGACTCCCCCGGTGCCCTATTTTGGCATATATTTAAAGGACTCTCCAAAACCCTCAGAACAGGACTTCTTTTCATGATCCCATCTCTGTTCCGCCGCCGCCGCCGCTTCCAAGATCGGGAGCACCAGTAGAACTCTTCCCGGCACCCTGCCGGAGGGGAGGATCACCACCGGGAGATTCTCCACCACCATGGACGCCTCCCGGATGACTCGTGAGTAGTCTCCCTTGGACCATGAGTCCATGACCAGTAGCTATGTGATGTTCTCCTCCCGTTCTTGTGCTTCACTAATTAGTCCTCGTGAGCTGCCCTACATGATCGAGGCACCTATGTAATCCTTATGCTGTTGCTATGTTGAGTTTGCTGGGATCCGATGGATTATGAGATTATGTTCAGATTGATCTTGAGTAATATATTTGATTCACCTCTTTTATATTTTAGTTCATAAGTAATTCTTGCATGTTCTCCGTTGTTATTTATTGCTTTGGCCGAGTAGTAGGTAGTGACTCCAAGAGGGAACGTTATGCTCGATTGTGGGTTCATGCCCCTCGATGACTAGCTTGAGTGACAGAAACATGAGTCTAGGAGATGTGCTGTTGCCACAAGGGGGAAAACAACGGTGCTTGTGCCCGCGGGTGCAAGGATTGTTTACTTTACGCAAAGTTCTTTTAATGCAGTTGTCTGTTGCATTGAGTTTACACTATGGGTGGGACTCGCAACTTAATACCAGCGAGATGTTCTGGATAGATATCTCAAGGTGGATGATTAGTAGTAGATATTGACGGATTTCGGTCTACTTACTTTGGCGTACCGCCCATGCTTTGAACCTCAACCTTTCTTGCAATGTAGTCAGCATTGGTTTGCGCACATGGTCCTGTCAATTGCCCAGCTGTAATTCGTTTACCTCACATAGCTGTTTTATCGTCTTTTGGGAGAGAGACATCACTAGTGAACATCATGAGACTCCGGTCCATATTACCATCATTGATCACATCCGCTATTTACTTTTCCGTTATTTACTTACTATTGCAATTATACCTATCACTATTATCACTTGCGTTTGATCCTTTGTAAACTACAAGGCCGGAGGGATTGACAACCTCTCTGTACTCGTTGGGAGCAAAGTTATTTGTATCTGTGTGCAGGTCCACGTTGATTGCTAATATCCGGCGCCGTTAGCAGTTGACACCTTCTTGTTGAAACTGGGAGTCTCTGGGAAATCGATCCTTGGTATTACCAAGGGAAAACTTCTGCTACACTGCATCTCAAACCTTCCACTTGGGGTAACCAACGAGGGGTGAGAAGCCACCTAGCAACACAATAAACTGGCACTGACTACCATCCAAGCCACCCTGGAGAAGCTATCTGTCCTACCTGTGCATCTGGTTGAGGTGAAGAAGTCTGCTGCATGAGCTGGCTCTCTTATGGCGCTGACCCGGGCCAAAGCATGGGTCCCTGATTTTGACCCGGCTGAAGCCATGAACGGCTATCCCAGCAATAAATAGGACGGGTCAGCCTTCTCTGCTGAAGATCTCCGTGCTTTGACTAAGGATATGCGCCCTCTCGCCAGTAAGCTTGCCGATGAAGCAGATTTGACAAGGTATCATCCGGCCTATGATATAGAAAATTCGCGGGTGGAGCGGCTGATACGTCCAAAACGTATCTATAATTTCTGCTTGCTCCATGCCTCTTTTGGGTGATATTGCTATGATATTTATACACTTCCATACACTTTTGATCATATTTGGACTAACCTATTAACTCAGTGCACCCCAGTGCCAGTTTCTGTTTTCGGCTGTTTTTGTATTTCAGGTTTTCACATTACGAGAACTGCCAGGAAAAATCCAGAAAAATTATATAAAAAATCAGCGTTCCAGAAGCTACCGTGCGCCCGAAGTACAGCCGGGGGGGGGGGGGCCACCAGGGCTCCAGGCGCCCTGGCGGCGCGCCCCCCCCTGGGCCGCGCCGGGGGGGCGCCTGGGCCCCCCGAGGCTCCGCTGATGCCCCCCTTTGGCATATATTTAAAGCGTCTCCCGAAACCCTCGAGACGGGAACTCTTTTTCGCGATCTCATCTCTGTTCCGCCGCCGCCGCCGCTTCCAAGATCGGGAGCACCAGGAGAACTCTTCCCGGCACCCTGCCGGAGGGGAGGATCACCACCGGGAGCTTCTCCACCACCATGGACGCCTCTCGGATGAGTTGTGAGTAGTCTCCCTTGGACCATGGGTCCATGACCAGTAGCTATGTGATGTTCTCCTCCCATTCTTGTGCTTCACTAATTAGTCCTCGTGAGCTGCCCTACATGATCGAGGCACATATGTAATCCTTATGCTGTTGCTATGATGAGTTTGCTGGGATCCGATGGATTATGAGATTATGTTCAGATTGTGCTTGAGTAATATATTTGATCTACCTCTTTTATATTTATGTTCATAAGTAATTCTTGCATGTTCTCCGTTGTTATTTATTGCTTTGGCCAAGTAATGGGTAGTGACTCCAAGAGGGAACGTTATGCTCGATTGTGGGTTCATGCCCCTCGATGACTAGCTTGAGTGACAGAAACATGAGTCTAGGGGATGTGCTGTTGCCACAAGGGGGAAAACAACGGTGCTTGTGCCCGCGGGTGCAAGGATTGTTTACTTTACGCAAAGTTCTTTTAATGCAGTTGTCTGTTGCATTGAGTTTACACTATGGGTGGGACTCGCAACTTAATACCAGCGAGATGTTCTGGATAGATATCTCAAGGTGGATGATTAGTAGTAGATATTGATGGATTTCGTTCTACTTACTTTGGCGTACCGCCCATGCTTTGAACCTCAACCTTTCTTGCAATGTAGTCAGCATTGGTTTGCGTTCGTGGTCCTGTCAATTGCCCAGCTGTAATTTGTTTACCTCACATAGCTGTTTTATCGTCTTTCGGGAGAGAGACATCACTAGTGAACATCATGAGACTCCAGTCCATATTACCATCATTGATCACATCCACTATTTACTTTCCGTTACTACTTACTATTGCAAAAACTATCTATCATTACTATCATTGCTTTTAACCCTTTGTGAACTACAAGGCCGGAGAGATTGACAACCTCTCTGTACTCGTTGGGAGCAAAGTTATTTGTATCTGTGTGCAGGTCCACGTTGGTTGCTACTAATATGGCGTCGTAGCAATTGACACCTACTTGTTGAACCTAGGAGTCTCTGGGGAATCGATCATTGGCATCTTTGCTAGGGGAAAACACTTCTACTTACTGCATCTTACACCTTCCACTTGGGGTAACCAACGAGGGGTTCGAGGCCCATCAACATCATAATAAGCCTTGCAAGCAAAAGACTAATGAGTTAGTCACGAGATGATGTATTACGGAACGAGTAAAGAGACTTGCCGGTAACGAGATTGAACTAGGTATAGAGATACCGACGATCGAATCTCGGGCAAGTAACATACCAATGACAAAAGGAACAACGTATGTTGTTATGCGGTTTGACCGATAAAGATCTTCGTAGAATATGTAGGAGCCAATATGAGCATCCAGGTTCCGCTATTGGTTATTGACCGGAGATGAGTCTCGGTCATGCCTACATAGTTCTCGAACCCGTAGGGTCCGCACGCTTAACGTTTGATGACGATCGGTATTATGAGTTTATGAGTTTTGATGTACCGAAGGAGTTCGGAGTCCCGGATGAGACCGGGGACATGACGAGGAGTCTCGAAATGGTCGAGACGTAAAGATTGATATATTGGGCGGCTATATTCGGACATCGGAAAGGTTCCGAGTGATTCGGGTATTTTTCGGAGTATATGGGCCTTATTGGGCCATACGGGAATAGAGGAGAAAGGCCAAAAGGAAGGAGGCACGCCCCCCCCCCCCTCTGGTCCGAATTGGACAAGGGGTGCAGCCCCCTTTTCCTTCTCCCTCTCCACCTCTTTCCTTCTCTCCTTCTCCGGAAAGGAAAGGGGAATCCTACTAGGACTTGGGAGTCCTAGTAGGACTCCCCACACTTGGCGCGCCCCCTCTAGGGTCGGCCTCTCCCTTGCTCCTTTATATACGAGGGCAGGGGGGCACCCTGGGACACACAAGTTGAATTGTTTTAGCCGTGTGCAGTGCCCCTCTCCACAGAAAAACACCTCAGTCATACCGTTGCAGTGCTTAGGTGAAGCCCTGCGCCAGTAGATACATCATATCTGTCACCATGCCGTCGTGCTGGCGAAACTCTCCCGTGAAGCTCAACTGGATCAAGAGCTCGTGGGACGTCATCAAGCTGAACGTGTGCTGAACGCGGAGGTGTCGTACGTTCGGTGCTTGATCGGTTGGATCGCGAAGAAGTTCGACTACATCAACCGCGTCACTTGACGCTTCCGCTCCCGGTCTACGAGGGTACGTAAACACACCCTCCCCCTCGTTGCTATGCATCTAGTACATAGATCTTGCGTGATCGTAGGAAAATTTTGAAAATACTAAGTTCCCCAATAGTTTACGTATGAGGCCGGCTTTTGGATGAAGGAGAGTTGGAGAAAGTAAAACCTCGAAGCGACGCCTACGTGCCGGCGTAAGAGGTATTCCGGATGACTCCACCACATGGCCACTATGGCGCGTGGTCCGGCGTGCTTCATGCTGCTGTTTATTCAAAAGAAAGTTGGGATCCAATTTAGCGTAAGGATGAGAAAAGTGATATTTCCGGGACACCCAGCGGATTTTGGGGGGCAGCGGTTCTGAGTCAGAAGAGAGAGAAATTACCTCAACTCCCGCCGCTTTACTTCCTTCCGCCAGATCCTGTGGAAAGGCATTGTTAACATAAATTTGGATAAAGGGGGATTAAAGCATATAAGGTTTAATTCGTACCTCCGAATCCGGATCATCCTCCTCGGGATGTGAACCGGAGGCAGCAACAGCTTTCTTCTTCTTAATAGCATAAGTTTTCCGGCGTGGTTGCTTGGCCGGTTTATCTTGAGTTTTCCTCTTCCAGAAGGGATCGTTGGCCTGTGCAGAAGAAAGGAAATAAATGCATGACAATTGATATGGCCGGATTAAAACAAACAGGAAAAGATCGGGAAGGACTTACCGCTAGCGGTTTATTGGTTTCGCAGAACGGAGCTAAACCGGTCCGGCTGCACTCCTCCAAAGAGACATTTAACATTTTCTTCGCGGACTCAGTAACTTCGTCTTCGAGGATCATCCGGTTTGCCGGAGTATTCACACATCAGACCTGAGCGCCGGCTTAATGGAAGGATGCTCCAAGAGAGCCAACAGCGAACAAAGTCGACTCCGGTTAAGCCGTTGGCTACGAAGGCCCTGAGCTTAGAAAGCTGAGGGGCAAATCGGGCACGATCCGGGGCACTGAGGCGTTGCGGCAAGGGGTGATCTGTCGCCAGGCGATAGGCGCGGTAACCCGGCGGCGGGTTCTCTCCTTCAGGTGAAGTGTCCCTACAATAGAACCATGTTTGGTTCCATTCTTTGGGGTGGCTGTGAAGGGCAGCATGAGGGAAACTCACATCCTTTCTCTTTTGGATACTGACGCCGCCCAATTCCTGATGCGGCCCGTCAGTAAACTCCGTCCGCCGGTTCAGATGGAAAAAGTCTCGGGAGAGGTCCACTGATGGTTCTTCTTGAAGGTATGCTTCTGAGAAGACTTGAAAATTGCAGATGTTTGACATAGAATTTGGGCCTACATCCTGAGGGTGGAGTTGAAAGGCAGCTAGTACATCCCGAATTTTTTTTGAACCGGGAGGACTGAACCCCCGGGCCAGGTGATCAAAGAAAACTACAACTTCTCCCTCCTTAGGCGCAGGAGGGCATTCTCCTTCAGGAGCTCGCCAGTGTAAAGTTTCCTTGGGACCCAGGACGCCAATTGAGGCCGCTTTAACTAAGTCATCTTCCGTGATCCGGGAAGGAACCCAGTTGCAAGCGACGAACTGCTTGGCCATCGTTTGGAATAAGGAAGTGCTGAAAAGTACAGTGCAAACCCGGTTTACCAATTGCTAAAGCATAAGCCGAAGCATCGCATAAAGTTATGGACCTAATTGTCGGTTTAAACAAGGGACTAATGGTATTAATAATCCGGAAGTAGATATGAGTGAGGCTGTTACCGGTTCATGATGGCAGGAAAAGGAAAAGCTAAACCGTCAATTAAGGGATGCAGGCTTACATATAAACTGTCAGGAAAAGCACATGACGTACAAGTATTGGCTAAACCAGGGAGATGAGTTACAGATCTAAAATATGAAGAAACAGTTTTCACAGAAAGACAAGGTAAACTTGTATCTAAGGCGCAAGGAAAAAGATGGAATAAACACAGGAAAGGCCGCAGAGGTTCTCTACAGATCAAATCTAAACTGATAAACTAGAAGAACTAAAGACGTGAGGACGGAGCAGGAGCGCATGGATTCAGGTCGAATCTAAATAAGGTTTGAATCTACAGCAAGGCTAACCTACGGGGATGAATAATAAAAGCTTCAAGGTTTCATTGCGGAGCTATGGAAGAAACCCTAGATTGAGATCTACAGGGAAGAAGAAGGATTACCTGATGAAGTAGAGGGCGGCGGTGAGGTGCTCTGGTCACGTTCAGGGTGATGCAGCGGCCTGGCTTGAGGACGACGATGAGCTCGAAGAGCGGCGGTGGAGCTTCGAGCGATGGAGATGGAGGAAGATGAAGGCAGAAGGGGAAAAGAGACATGCCCCAGCGGTATTTATAAGCCGAAGAGGTAAAAACGGTAAGCGCGGGAATCGAGGAGGTCAGAGATTGGATAAAGATCACGCTGTCGCCTCGATTTTCGGTGTGGCATTTAATAAAGGTAACAGACAGAGGTGAGCATTAAATGCGGAGGTGACGTCACGACGGATTAAGGCGATTCCAGGAGATGACGTCATGGCCAGTTTATAAAGCAGATAAATTGCAGGGAGGAAATTTATGCAAGACTTAGAAGACTGACATGAACAAGTTCAAATCAATCTGGGGCCTAATGTCAGGGATATTACTAGCAGGTATAAACCGGCCAGGAAGATCCAGATTACACTGATATAGTTGTATTATCACAAGCCCAGTAGAATATGTACAAGAGATTACAGCCCATGGAGGTTTAGGGCCCATGTGTAAAGGCCTACGATTTGTAAACCGTCATATCATGTAACTTGGGATGTAAGATAGAAAGAGTAGAGACCGAGGCGGACACGTTTATGAGCCGGCCTCGGGACTTTGTAAACCGGACCGGGCGTCGCCTCTTATATAAAGGGACGACCCGGCGACGGTTCAAGGATAAGAAACAACAGCGTGAAACACAGGCAAGCGATTCGCTCCCTGTTCATCGATGCCCAAGCAATACTACACCAAAATAGACGTAGGGTTTTACCTTCATCGAAGGGGCCAAACTAGTATAAACCCTCGGTGTCCTTTGTGTGCTTTAACCTCTTCAAGCTAACCCGCGCGATGGCCTCACACCTAAGTCCCCTAAACCGGACATCTGCCGTGCTAATTCCACGACAGTTACCAACCATCAAATATCCCAAGACTACTCTGGCGTCATCAAACATTTAGCATGCGACCCTACGGGTTCGGGAACATGTAGTCATGACCGAGACATATCTTCGGTCAATAACCAATAGCAGGACCTGGATGCCCATATTGGTTCCTACATATTCCATGAAGATTGTTTATCAATAGAAACACGATGTCAAGGATTCGACTAATCCCGTATGCAATTCCCTTTGGCCGGCGATATGTTACTTGCCCGAGATTCGATCGTCGGTATCTCCATACCAAGTTCAATCTCATTTCCGGCAGGTCTCTTTACTCGTTGCGTAATACAAGATCTCGTGACTAACTCATTAGGCACATTGCTTGCAAGCTCTTTACGATGGTGTATTACCGATAGAGAGAAGTGCATATTACATCCCTCAACTCTATCCCTAGTCTAATATACACCCCCCCCCCAACTCCAATACCGTCTAGTTTACACCGCCTAACTCTCAAAACCAGGCGGAATCCAACCCTCCCCTCCCCGTTGACTAGTTTTGACATGTTGACTAGGTGAACAGTAAATTTTAAAAAAATGGGGAAAATGAAAATCAAAAAATAATTTCGTTTTTTCACTGGGTGAACAGTAAATTCAAAAAAAGTTTGGAATAAAAATTCTAAAATTATTTTTTTTTTAACTTTTTTCCAACTTTATTTTTTTGATTGGGTGAACGGTAAATAAAAAAGCAATAAAAAACCTAATTATTTTTGCATGGACGATGTTTGAGTGTGTGATGTCCGTTCCAATTTTTAGCTTGTTCGGACATCTGAGTAGCTCTCAGCAAAAAACACAAATGTGATGTCTATGAAATAGTTAATTGTTCGTGCACTGTTCAGGCCAATTTTTTTTTGTTGAGAGACCACTCAAATGTCCATTTTTCTAAATTTAGTGTTCACGAGTAGAAAAACAAAATTATTTTTGAGATTGTTTTTAGACACTATTCACCCAGTCAACGGGTCAAAACCGGTCAACGGTGAGAGGAGGTTTGAATTCTAGCTAGTTTTGAAAGTTAGGGTGTAAAGTAGACGGTATTGAAGTTGGGGTGTATATTAGACTAGGGCTAGAGTTGAAGGGTGTAATATGCACTTCTCTCAAATAAGGGTTCAGATATATATCTCTGTCATATGGAGTGACAAATCCCAGTCTCGATACATGCAACTCAACAGACACATTCAGAAATACCTGTAGAGCACATTTATGATCACCCAGTTATGAAGTGACGTTCGATAGCACACAGGGCATTCCTCCAATATCCGGGAGTGACATGATCTCATGGTCTAAGGAACTGATACTTGACATGAAGAAAGTTGTAGAAATAACTAAACGAGCTGATGCTAAGCTTACGGTTGGGTCTTGTCAATCACACCATTCTCCTAATAATGTGATCACATTATCAACTGAAAAACTCATGTCTATCGTTAGGAAATCTTAACCATCTTTCATCAACGAGCTAGTCTAGTAGAGGCTCACTAGGGAGATGGTACTTGTATCCACACATGTATTTAAGTTTCCAATCAATACAATTCTAGCATGAATAATAAACCTTTATCATTAAGGAAATATGATAATAACCAATTTATTATTGCCTCTAGGGTACATTTTCAACAACTCCTCCCCCCTTGGTTGCTGCCTCCTGCCTTTAGAGGAGGGCTAGGGCTGGCACACCCCTCCCTCACCCCTATATATAGTGGGGAGGCGCAGGGGGCAGCCAACCATTCCATATTGGGGAACGTAGTATTTCAAAATTTTCTTACGATCACGCAAGATCTATCTACTAGATGCATAGCAACGAGAGGGGAAAGTGTGTCTACGTACCCTCGTAGACCGAAAGCGGAAGTGTCTAGTGACGCGGTTGATGTAGGCGAACGTCTTCGCGATCCAACCGACCAAGCACCGAACGTACGGCACCTCCGCGTTCAGCACACGTTCAGCTTGATGACGTCCCACGAGCTCTTGATCTAATTTATCTTCACGGGAGAGTTTTGTCAGCACGACGGCATGGTGACAGAGACGATGAAGCTACCGGCACAGGGCTTCGCCTAAGCGCTGCAACGGTATGACTGAGGTGTGTTTCTGTGGAGGGGGGCACCGCACACGGCTAGAACAATGTTTCTTGTGTCTTTGGGTGCCCCCCTGCCCCCGTATATAAAGGAGCAAGGGGGGAGGTGCGTCTGGCCAAGGGGCACGCCAAGGGAGTAGGATTCCTACTCCTAGTAGGAATAGGAACCCCCCCCCCCTTTCCTATTCCTACTAGGAGTAGGAAAGGAAGGGGGAGAGGAGAAGGAAAGGAGAGGGGGCGCCTCCCCCCCTTTCTCCTAGTCCAACTAGGAACCCTAGGAGGGTGCGGCCAGCCCTATGGGCTGCCCCTCTCTTTCCCTCATTGGCCCACTATGGCCCATACTCCCTCGCGGGGGTTCCGGTAACCCCCTCCAGCACTCTGGTTTTACCCGATATCACCCGGAACACTTCCGATGTCCGAATATAGTCGTCCAATATATTAATCTTTATGTATCGGACATTCCAAGACTCCTCGTCATGTATGTGATCTCATCCGGGGCTCCGAACTACCTTTGGTACATCAAAACTCATAAACTCATAATACCGATCGTCATCAAACGTTAAGCGTGCGGACCCTACGGGTTCGAGAACTATGTAGACATGACCGAGACTCATCTCCGGTCAATAACCAATAGCGGAACCTAGATGCTCATATTGGCTCCTACATATTCTACGAAGATCTTTATCGGTCAAACCGCATAACAACATACGTTGTTCCCTTTGTCATCGGTATGTTACTTGCCCGAGATTCGATCGTCGGTATCTCAGTACCTAGTTCAATCTCGTTACCGGCAAGTCTCTTTACTCGTTCCGTAATACATCATCTCGTTACTAACTCTTTAGTGATTTTCTTGCGAGGCTTGTTATCATGTGTATTACCGAGAGGGCCCAGAGATACCTCTCCGACACTCGGAGTGACAAATCCTATTCTTGATCTACGCCAACACCACGAACACCTTCAGAGACACATGTAGAGCATCTTTATAATCACCCATATACATTGTGACGTTTGATAGCACACAAGGTGTTCCTCCGGTATTCGGGAGTTGCATAATCTCATAGTCATAGGAACATGCATAAGTCATGGAGAAAGCACTAGCAGTAAAATTAAACGATCATAGTCCTAAGCTAACGGATGGGTCTTGTCCATCACATCATTCTCCTAATGATGTGATCTCGTTGATCAAATGACAACTCCTGTCTATGGCTAGGAAGCATAACCATCTTTGATCAATGAGCTAGTCTAGTAGAGGCATACTAAGGACATATTGTTTTGTCTATGTATTCACACATGTACTAAGTTTCAGGTTAATACAATTCTAGCATGAATAAAATACATCTATCATGATATAAGGAAATACAAATAACATCTTTATTATTGCCTCTAGTGCATATTTCCTTCAGTGTCCCACTTGAACTAGAGTCAATAATCTAGATTACAAAGTAATGATTCTAACACCCATGGAGTCTTGGTGCTGATCATGTTTTGCCCGTGGAAGAGGCTTAGTCAACGGGTCTGCGACATTCAGATCCGTATGTATCTTGCAAATTTCTATGTCTCCCTCCTTGACTTGATCGCGGATGGAATTGAAGTGTCTTTTGATGTGCTTTGTTCTCTTGTGAAACCTGGATTTCTTCGCCAAGGCTATTGCTCCAATGTTGTCACAAAAGATTTTCATTGGACCCAATGCACTAGGTATTACATCTAGATCCGATATGAACTCCTTCACCCAGGCTCCTTCATTTGCTGCTTCCGAAGCAACTATGTATTCCGCTTTACACGTAGATCCCGCCACGACGCTCTGCTTGGAACTGCACCAACTGACAGCTCCACTGTTCAATAAAAATACATATCTGGTTTGTGACTTAGAGTCATCCGGATTAGTGTCAAAGCTTGAATCGACGTAACCGTTTACGACGAGCTCTTTATCACCTCCATAAACGAGAAACATATCCTTTGTCCTTTTTAGGTACTTCAGGATGTTCTTGACCGTTGTCCAGTGATCCACTCCTGGATTACTTTGGTACCTCCCTGCTAAAATTATACCAAGGCACACATCAGGTCTGGTACACAGCATTGCATACATGATAGATCCTATGGCTGAGGAATAGGGAACGACTTTCATTTTCTCTCTATCTTCTGCAGTGGTCGGGCATTGAGTCTTACTCAACTTCACACCTTGTAACACAGGCAAGAACCCTTTCTTTGACTGATCCATTTTGAACTTCTTCAAAACTGTATCAAGGTATGTGCTTTGTGAAAGTCCAATTAAGCGTCTTGATCTATCTCTATAGATCTTGATGCCTAATATGTAAGCAGCTTCACCGAGATCTTTCATTGAAAAATTCTTATTCAAGTATCCTTTTATGCTATCCTGAAATTCTATATCATTTCCAATCAACAATATGTCATCCACATATAATATCAGAAATGCTATAGAGCTCCCACTCACTTTTTTGTAAATACAGGCTTCTCCAAAAGTCTGTACAGAACCATATGCTTTGATCACCTCATCAAAGCGTATATTCCAACTCCGAGATGCTTGCACCAGTCCATAGATGGATCGCTGGAGCTTGCACACTTTGTTAGCACTTTTAGGATCGAAAAAACCTTACCGTTGCATCATATACAACTCCTCTTTGAGATATCCATTCAGGAATGCAGTTTTGACATCCATTTGCCAGATTTCATAATCATAAAATGCGGCAATTTCTAACATGATTCAGACAGACTTAAGCTTCACTACGAGTGAGAAAGTCTCATCATAGTCAACTCCTTGAACTTGTTGAAAACCTTTCGCAACAAGTCGAGCTTTGTAAACAGTAACATTGCCGATCATCGGGCAAGTCAACCAAAGTACACACTTTGTTCTCATACATGGATCCCATCTCAGGTTTCATGGCCTCAAGCCATTTTGCGGAATCTGGGCTCATCATCGCGTCCTTATTGTTCGTAGGTTCATCATGGTCTAGTAACATGACTTCCAGAACTAGGTTGCCGTACCACTCTGGTGCGGAACATGCTCTGGTTGATCTACGAAGTTCAGTAGTAACTTGATCCGAAGTTTCATGATCATCCTCATTAGCTTCCTCACTAATTGGTGTAGGAATCACTGTAACTAGTTTCTGTGATGTACTACTTTCCAATTCAGGAGAAGGTACAATTACCTCATCAACTTCTACTTTCCTCCCACTCACTTCTTTCGAGAGAAACTCCTTCTCTAGAAAGGATCCATTCTTAGCAACGAATATCTTGCCTTCGAATCTGTGATAGAAGGTGTACCCAACAGTTTCCTTTGGGTATCCTATGAAGACACATTTCTCCAACTTGGGTTCGAGCTTATCAGGTTGAAGCTTTTTCACATAAGCATCGCAGCCCCAAACTTTAAGGAACGACAACTTTGGTTTCTTGCCAAACCATAGTTCATAAGGTGTCGTCTCAACGGATTTAGATGGTGCCCTATTTAACGTGAATGCAGCTGTCTCTAAAGCATAACCCCAAAACAATAGTGGTAAATCGGTAAGAGACATCATAGACCGCACCATATCTAATAAAGTGCGATTACGACGTTCGGACACACCATTACGATGTGGTGTTCCGGGTGGCGTGAGTTGTGAAACTATTCCATATTGTTTTAAATGAAGACCAAACTCGTAACTCAAATATTCGCCTCCACGATCAGATCGTAGAAACTTTATTTTCTTGTTACGATGATTCTCTACTTCACTCTGAAATTCTTTGAACTTTTCAAATGTTTCAGACTTGTGCTTCATCAAGTAGATATACCCATATCTGCTTAAATCATCAGTGAAGGTCAGAAAATAACGATACCCACCGCGAGCCTCAACACTCATCGGTCCACATACATTAGTATGTATCATTTCCAACAAATCTTTTCCTCGCTCCATTGTTTCGGAGAACGGAGCTTTAGTCATCTTGTCCATGAGGCATGGTTCGCAAGCACCAAGCGATTCATAATCAAGTGATTCCAAAAGTCCATCACTATGGAGTTTCTTCATGCGCTTTACACCAATATGACCTAAACGGTAGTGCCACAAATAAGTCGCACTATCATTATTAACCTTGCATCTTTTGGCTTTAATATTATGAATATGTGTATCACTACGATTGAGATCCAACAAGAATAGACCACTCTTCAAGGGTGCATGACCATAAAAGATATTACTCATATAAATGGAACAACCATTATTCTCAGATTTAAATGAATAACCATCTCGCAATAAACAAGATCCAGATATAATGTTCATGCTTAACGCTGGCACCAAATAACAATTATTCAGGTCTAAAACTAATCCTGAAGGTAGATGTAGAGGTAGCATGCCAATGGCGATCACATCGACTTTGGAACCATTTCCCACGCACATCGTCACCTCGTCCTTAGCCAATCTTCGTTTAATTTGTAGCCCCTGTTTCGAGTTACAAATAACAGCAACCGAACCGGTATCAAATACCCAGGCGCTACTACGAGCATTAGTAAGGTACACATCAATAACATGTATATCACATATACCTTTGTTCACCTTGCCATCCTTCTTATCTGCCAAATACTTGGGGCAATTCCGCTTCAAGTGTCCAGTCCCTTTGCAGTAGAAGCACTCAGTTTCAGGCTTGGCTCCAGACTTGGGTTTCTTTGTGGGAGTAGCAACTATCTAGCTATTCTTCTTGAAGTTCCCCTTCTTTCCCTTGCCCTTTTCCTTGAAACTAGTGGTCTTGTTAACCATCAACACTTGATGCTCCTTTTTGATTTCTACCTCTGCAGCTTTGAGCATAGCGAAGAGCTCGGGAATTGTCTTCTGCACCCCTTGCATGTTATAGCTCATCATGAAGCCTTTATAGCTTGGTGGCAGTGATTTAAGAACTCTATCAATAACACTATCTTTGTCAACTTTGCATCCAAGTTGAGTCATATGATTGTAGTACCCAGACATTCTGAGCAAGTGTTCACTGATAGAACTATTCTCCTCCATCTTGCAGCTGTAGAACTTATTGGAAATCTCATATTTCTCAATCCGGCCATTTGCTTGAAATATTAACTTCAACTCCTGGAACATCTCATATGCTCCATGACATTCAAAACGTCGTTGAAGTCCCGTTTCTAAGCCGTAAAGCATGGCACACTGAACTATCGTGTAGTCATCAGACCGCGTCTGCCACACGTTCAAAGCATCTACATTAGCAGAAGGGGGCTTTTCACCTAGCGGTGCTTCAAGGACATAATTATTCTGTGCAGCAATGAGGATAATCCTCAAGTTACGGACCCAGTCCGGACCCAGTCCGTGTAATTGCTACCATCATCTTTCAACTTAGCTTTCTCTAGGAATGCATTAAAATTCAAGGGAACGGTAGCACGGGCCATTGATCTACAACAACATAGATATGCAAAAATAAACTATCAGGACTAAGTTCATGATAAATTAAAGTTCAATCAATCATATTACTAAAGAACTCCAACTTAGATAGACATCCCTCTAGTCATCTAAATGATCACGTGATCCAAGTCAACTAAACCGTGTCCGATCATCACGTGAGATGGAGTAGTTTTCAATGGTGAACATCTTATGTTGATCATATCTTCTATATGATTCACGCTCGACCTTTCGGTCTCCTGTGTTCTGAGGCCATGTCTGTACATGCTAGGCTCGTCAAGTTTAACCCGAGTATTCTGTGTGTGCAAAACTAGCTTGCACACGTTGTATGTGAACGTAGAGCTTATCACACCCGATCATCACGTGGTGTCTCGACATGACAAACTTTCGCAACGGTGCATACTCAGGGAGAACACTTGTACCTTGAAATTTTGTAAGGGGTCATCTTATAATGCTACCGCCGTACTAAGCAAAATAAGAAGCATAATAAGATAAACACCACATGCAATGAAAATATGTGACATGATATGGCCATCATCATCTTGTGCTTTTGATCTCCATATCCAAGGCACCGTCATGATCGCCATCGTCACCAGCGTGACACCTTGATCTCCATCGTAGCATCGTTGTCGTCTTGCCAACTATTGCTTCCACGACTATCG
This sequence comes from Secale cereale, assembly GCA_902687465.1. Classification (NCBI taxonomy): domain Eukaryota; kingdom Viridiplantae; phylum Streptophyta; class Magnoliopsida; order Poales; family Poaceae; genus Secale; species Secale cereale. Next base: position 662,694,412 of record LR738715.1, on the reverse strand, counting down.
CAACCGCTTAGTGATAAAGTAAAGCAATTACATGGCGATTGTATTTCATACAATAAAGCGACAACCATATGGCTCCTGCTAGTTGCCGTTAACTTTACAAAACATGATCATCTCATACAATAACGTATAACTCATCATGTCTTGACCATATCACATCACAGCATGCCCTGCAAAAACAAGTTAGACGTCCTCTACTTTTGTCAGGACCCCGATCCTAAGTCACACAGGTCTAGCCTGTAACGCATCATATCACTTTGCGGCCTCACGCACGGTATCCCCACGGGTGCCACCTTACCTGGCCCGGGACCGTTTGCGCATTTTGGCACACGTATATGATAGTGTCGCTAGCGTCCATGTGACAGAGAACCCAGGCCGACATGACTAGTTATAAACCAAAAGTGGCACTAAATTACAGAGACAGGCATACATGACCCAGCAACGAACGTGTCGGTCATCAACGTATGAACCCAAGTCGTAGCAAGCTACAAGGACTTAAAGGAACAACGCGTGACATTTCCCCTAAGGGACAGACACAGGAACGAAGAAGGACACATGCCGGCCAGCCTAAGTGTTCCGGAGCAGTAGCAAGCTACCATGGCTCAGTGGAAGCACTAGGAGACATTTCCCTGTAAGGTAGGCTACCAAAGGTAAACAACTAGGTGTCGGATCCCACACATAGCAATACACATTACACGTACGCATAACATGCAAGTATGTGATGTACAACAAGGCATCACAACATAACTCAACAACTCAAATAGATAATGGCCCACAAGAGCCATCATAGCATTTATTACAATCAGAGGTCACATGACCCAACATACAGGGCATACAGGCAACGGAAGCATTACATGTCTGAGTACAGACATCTACAAATGAAAAAGGCTGAGAAGCCTGACTATCTACCAGATCCTACAAGGGTTCAAGATCGTAGCTGAGGTAACAAGCTAAACGTCGAAGTCCACGCGGAACCACTAGCGAGACTGAAGTCTCTCTGCAAAAACATAAATTAAGCAAACGTGAGTACAAAGGTACTCAGCAAGACTTACATCAGATCTATCTACATATGCATCAGTATCAACAAAGGGGTGGTGGAGTTTGACTGCAGCAAGCCAGCTTTGACTCGGTGGCTATCCTAAACTACGACTGCAAGTAACTCTTTTGAGGTGGCGCACACGAGTCCACATATTCACCAATCAATACACCACTATGGATCCGCTCCCGTCTCCCTACAAGAAGGCCATCCATAGCACTCACGCTTATCTTGCACGTTTTAGAGTATCCACTTTCACTTGTCTATGAACTGTTATAGGCAACCCAGAAGTCCATTACCGCGGACACGGCTATTCGAATAGATTATATTTAACCCTGCAGGGGTGTACTTCTTCACACACGCTCTCACCACTTACCGCCGATTACACGACATGTACTCGGCAACCTTCAAGCGGAGGCCCAGCGAGGGTGTCGGCCACAACCTAACTAACCACACAAGTCTCTCGTCCAGGTTTATCGCCTATTTGGGTTCCATCCGTGGGGAGATCCGGCCGGGGTGTCGCTCACGGCCCCAAACGATGTGTACAGGGTTCCCGCATCACCAAACGGGCAATCGGTACACCGTGCCACGTACCTACCGCGTCACAGCCCACCCCGAGGGTCAGCGCTGCGCACGACCTCCAGTAAACTACAAACACCAGAGACTAGTTGCAACTCCTGGACAGAGATCATGTTGATTAATAAGTCGAGAGGGTCCATTGGTTTCGGGCCCAATGCATGGTAGTAACTGGTCATGGATCAACCAACACAGAACTCAGTTCCTGAGGACGGCTGCAATGAGACAACCCACCATGTACTCTTACATGGCCTCTCATCGCTACCTTTACCAAATCGTGTTCACACACTTAGCTCACACACAGTAGGACATGTTCATCACATTCCAATTCATCCCCGATGAATCAGACCTGACACAACTCTAAGCAATAGCAGGCATAACCAGAAAGCATCAGTGAGTAGGCACAACATGGCTCAAGCAACTCCTACTCATACTAGTGGGTTTCAACTATTTACTGTGGCAATGACGGGTCATGCAGTGGAAAGGGGTTCAACTACCGCAGCAGGTAACAATTGAAGCGTTGTTGTCCTTATGCAGTAAAAGAGAGCAAGAGTGAGAGAGTGGGATTGTATCGGAATGCTCAATGGGGTTTGCTTGCCTGGCACTTCTGAAGATATCATTGAGTCTTCGTCGGTGTCATTGATCACATCATCGGAGCACGTCTACTGAAAGGGGACAAGCACCGGCAAACAAGAGAGAACACAATCAATGCAATGCAACAGTATGATGCATGATCATGACATGGCAATATGCTGTGGATTGAGCTAATGCAACTAGCAACACAATTAAATGAAGTTGGTTTGAACCAAAGGTTCAAATTCAAACTCCATATGTGATTATTTAAATGCCATTTAATTGATTTGACCTGATCAGCAGGTTTAACTTCTTCAAACATGCATGAAAATGCCATAAACAGATTCCTTGAATTTTTCTGATCATTTTTCATATATAAATTATTTTCATCTGAGCTATGGTTGATTTTATATGATTTTTAGAAGTTTTGGCTATTTTCTGAAATAAATAAATCATTTCTGATTTATTTTAAATCACAGAAAATAGTTACTTCGTCAGCTTGACGTTAGGATGACGTCATCAGTCAACAGAGACTGGTCCAGGTCAAACCTGACGTGTGGGGTCCACACGTCAGTGGCTCTGCTAGTTAACAGAGTTAATTAGCACTAACTAAATTCTAAACTAATCTTATACAGGACAGGGCCCACACGTCAGTGACTAACTAATTAACCGATTAATTGAAACTAAACTAGGTTAATTAGCAGGGTGGGCCCCACTTGTCAGCGAGTTAGTGGTTGACTAAGGGCATGGGGCCCATACGTCAGTGACCCGGGGGGGTCAACCCACCGGTCAAACCAGTCAAACGCGTCGGCAGCTCGTCGCCGGCGGTGACAGACACGGTGGAGGGCTCGGAAAATGCCCTCCGGCGACCAAAACAGCAGCGGAGAGCATCTACGGGAGCTAGTGAACTCGCGCATCCAGTAGGGCAAGCCAGAGGAGCTGGGGTGGCCGGAATCATCGGCGGCGACCTCAACGGCGGCGGCCGGAATCGGGCCTCGGTGGTTTCGGTGATACGGGGCACGGGGAGGGGAGCTAAGGGGCTCTACGGACTCCTAGGAGCGTGCTGAGCACGACGGAAGGCTCGGACGCGAGCTCTGCTAGCTCTGTCCACGGCGGCACCATGTTCGGCGACGAGGAGCTCCGGTCACGGCGGGTACGATGCTACAGCAAGGGGCAAACGAAAAGAAGGGAGGGGAAACGCAGTGGAGCTCACGGCGAGGGCGAGGAGGTGGTCCACGAGCTCAGGGCCGTCCTTGACGCTGCAAATCGAGCGGCGGCGATCGCCGGCCGTGGCGATGCACCTGGCGTCGCGTGCGTCGTCTTAGAGCTTCACGGAGCCGAGGCGGAGCTCATGGGCTAACTGGCCGGGCGTGGGGATGCTGGTGGCCGCGGCAACGGCGAACGGCGGCGACGGCCGTGTTCGGTGGGGGAAAACAAAAGGGGGGGAGAGCGTTCGGGGGAGAGAGGGAGAGGGGCAGGGGTTCTGGCGTCTCCGTGGCGTCGTCCAGAGGCATCCAGGGGGGAGGAGGAGGCAGGCACGCAGGGAGGAGCTGGCGCGGCTCGACGGCGCGCCTGGCACGCAGCTGCTTCTCCTCCTGGCAGGAGGAAGAAGACAGCGCTGCCCCTGGTGGGCTGGGCCGGCCACTTGGGCCGCCAGGTGGGCTGCACAGGTAAGTTACTCTCTTAATTCTATAAATAGTTTCTGTTTTCTATTTTCTGTAATTATTTTGCTTTATAAAAAATGCTAGGGCATTTTCATAAATCGTGAAACCAAGCATGGCTACTGTTTAGGATAACTCCAACAGTAAACATTTTAGTTTATGACTATTTGAGCATTTAAAATAATATATAAAATTTAAATGCCCAAATGCAAATAAGATATGATTTAATTCAAAAATCCAGAATGGTCCTAGAAATAAGTGCAACATTTTTGGCAGAGGTTTTTAATCAATCCAAAAATGATGAACTTTTCCAGAGGGCATTCTGGGCTCATTGAAAAAGATTTAGATTTGACCCTAGTTGAATTCATTTGGTGCTAGGGTTTGAACATCCCCATTTCAAATTCATTTAAAATTTAAACATGATGCAACAGACAGGTGCTATCCTAATGCAAGGTGAAGCTGGGGATGTGACAACTCACCCCCACTAAACAAGAATCTCGTCCCGAGATTCAGGACGTGAGATAAGAAATCAGAGGGGACACTAACTAACACAATCTTCATGAACCAAGTGTCCTTCATAAGAATGTTGACTGTTTGCATCATGTTGATCCTGGCATCCTTGCTTCTGAGATTTTTTTTGTCCAAGACAGTGACGAAGAAAGAAACTCTAGAAAAACGATCTTCCGAAAGATCAAGAGACTCAAGATCAACTCATGGAGTGAGACATGGAAACATCTCTTGAGCTGAGACACGGAGTACACCTCCAGGGGGATGGAGTGAAGCAAATGATGAAAGTTCATTTAGTGGCAATAATTCCACACCTAAGAAGATGGTGATCGATACCACCAGACGGGGCACCTTAGAGAAGGTGACTCGTAGAGTTATCCTCTTAAGTGGCAAAAAGAATTACTTTTGATATAGAGGTCATTGAAACTCTCTATACCAGCCGGAGGCAAATCACAATCGATCGTTTGACGGTGGTCCGAAAGAATGACATACTCGGCCAGAATGGATGATGTGGACTACCTTGTTAAAGACAACACAAGGGATGATTTTGGTTATCATCGGAAATGGATGGGACCCATGGTAAGTCCACTTTTGAGGATGATCCTGAACAGCAGTGATTGAGAATGGTAACCCATGGAGAATTGGCACATTGGCGATGCAAGCCGGGAACAAAATGCAAATGCTGGGAATGATTCTGGTAACTGGGAAGAAACCCTACAGTAGAGAGTAAATCTACTCTTTGAGAGTGTATAATATAATCAAGAACACTGGAAGCAATCCCGGTTAGTGTCGAGGATAACACCTAGTGCTTGTGCGTGCTCCCAAGAACTTGAGCATTTCCATAATCATCAAGGTTTCACCAATATCCGTGTCAAGGATCCTCGCAACACAACATACGACCATGATGTATAGCGATGGACGATGCAGATGCAAAGGAAGATAACACTTTCTCAGATTTCACCTTAGCGGTGTCAAGGGGCAAAATCTGGATGATCGACCGAGAGACATTTAGCACTCCGCTTCTAATGTTCTCCTTGACGTGCTAGTGTAAACCATTCATAGATGTTTGGTATCGTGAACATCAAGTAAAGGTCAGACTTCGGAAGCACAAGAATCCATAAGGAACAACCAGGGGGTAAATTCTACGAAATCCTTATGGGGAGGTGGCCAACTTCTTCAATCAAGATACTACAATAATAGGTCTTCCGGTTGGGTGTGTTGGCCACGACATCCACTTTACCGGTTATCGAGAGACCAATATTATAGTTCTTGGGAAATGCACCAACCATCATATCTACCTGAGATTCAGTTCTGGTTAGTGTCAGGATATTCCAGACTCATCGAGTCTAGAAAGAAAAATGAAAGTTTGCAACACAAATTGACGAGACGGCGTTGCGAGATTCTCGGGAATGAACTACGATAGCAGCCCCAAAACATGGGCTGGTTCTGCTACATACGTGTGAACACGTTGTCCAAGACAAACATGACCACGTAGTAGTCTTACAATGAAACACTACCAAGTTCAGGTTGGGGAACCATCATCGAGGATAACGAAGTCCTTGCATAAGTCCGGATCTTAAGAAGGAACTTCTTCTCCTAGGACAATCAATCAGTGGCTTGGTGTGCTAGGGATACATATAGAGTGAAGGTTGCAAGTCTCCAAACCACAGAATACTTCGCACGTATGCATGACTGACTTGGGATGATTCCACAGGAAGTAAAACAAACTTTCTCAACTCACGGTGGCAACTTACATCAATTACACATGAATTAGGGAAAGTTTCTTCTCTCATCCAACATATATCTCATGAACGGAACACGGAGGCAATGCTTACAAAGTTTCCAACACTAGCTTAATGTCCTACAAAATCATGGAGAAGGTAGGGATGTTGTCGATGGGCTCAACCATAATCCATCCAGATTTCCATGGAGATGAATTCCATAATTATGTAAACAAGTGATAGTATTGGTCAGACCCAGAAGATATAATGGTGTATGCTCGAGGAATCAACCACGAGTAATACAACATTATGAACATCGTTGGTTCTGATTTGATTTGATGATAGCCCATACTCAAATCAAAGTTTTGATATGACAATAGGGCCAACAACTGATCACAGGGACCAATTGATGAAGATGTCATCTATCTTCAACACACGCAAACATACCCCTTGAGATGAACTAAGCTGGCAAGCTTTTATCTTCCAACTCCCCAAGTTATTGTTTTAGCTTAACCAACCAGTTCAGGGTATCCAACCAGATTCTTGGAGAAGTGGTGGTTTATAAGGAACCAACTTGATCACGAACTCAACATAGCGGTCAGGGAACAACCTGGTAATACTTCCGAGAAGATGTTCAGAAATCACGAACCACCGATATGTTACTAAGCTCGTGATCAATCTTGCTTTTCAGGGCGAGATGATATGATTGCAAGAGTGAGGGATTTATGCAATCCTAACTCATTGATCAAACAGTGTACCAGAAAAATGGACTAGGTAGCACGATCAATCTTAGAAATGGTGATTCCGTAACCAACATACTAAGAATGAAATTGTTGTCCTTTAGCTACCAAGCAACAGGGTTGCTAGGAGTATTGATTTCACACATCACAATTCACTTGTCGGTATTCCGGTTATAACAACGCGGAGACCGAGGAATGAACGACGATGGTGAGAAGTATCACTGTATCAAAAGTTCATAGGAGGTTTTGCAATTCCCATGACATTCTTGACATAAGGATGGTAATACTCCAGATAGAACAGTTTAGAAGCTGCATTAGCATTCTTCATCTGCGAAGTACAACTTCTTTGACCAAATCATGGATATGGATAAGGTACAGGAGTTTGTTTCTCCTAGTCATTCCAGAATAGAATGACTTGACGGACCACAAGAGTAAAAGGCATCGATGAACACGAGTGCACAACTACTCCTGACTATCAATTAATAGACGAGTGTCATAATACAACCAAAAGGGGCAACTCAGAGGAACATATAACTTCTGAGTTGTGGATGCATAGATTAACATGTCGAACGAGTTCAACATATTTCTTCCGGATAACCCATGCAGAAAGTAGAATTGGCAGAGTCACAGTATGAATGGAGTACTACTCAAGAGCACTTGGGTTGTGATCTTTTGGTTCAGAAGAACTTCTGCCATGATGGTTCATGGTATTTGGAAGAAGGATATACCACGGACCTCGAGGACTATCACAAGGTTACTAATATCCTAAAGGAACGAGCAAATACTACCAACATGAAGTAGGTAGAATGAATCTTGGATTCAAGAACCCAGAAGTAGAATGCCTACCAACTAAATGGCATCACGGGATGCTTTTGAGAATAATGGCCAGAATCATCACACCGAGAATATAAAGCATTGCTGGATTACTGGTTGATCCTCTAAGACAGCTAGGGTCATAATAACTCCAACACATGTGTCGAGGTAACAGAGTACCTCAACACACTGACTAGTGTGATTAATCTGGCCTAAAAGGACATCGGAAACGGGGAGGAAAGGTTTGCAAATGCATCAGACTATTTAGAAACCTGGGATGACTCGGACAGCATAACGGCTGCAAATGCTCGAAAATACTTTTGAGATCCAAGCAAAAGGGTAGCATATCCACTTAACATCATAATGTCAAGGTTCTGAGATCAACAATTGATCAAACAGAAGTAGTAGGAACTGAACTGAGGGTTGAATCCACAATAACGTGATCCTGATAAATAGAATGAGAATCCTAGTTCTTAATCCCCGTAGAAAGAAGAAGGTGACTCAGATCAGAAGGGCATAAGGTAAAGGAGTAAAAAGAGCCTTACGTTCCCTTCCACAATCAATTCCCTTACATAACTAAATAGTTTCTAGACACGACTTCGACCAGTTTGGCTTGCTAATCCTACAGGCAGTCAGGCTCTGATACCAAAGCTGGCAGGACCTCGATCCTAAGTCACACAGGTCTAGCCTGTAACGCATCATATCACTTTGCGGCCTCACGCACGGTATCCCCACGGGTGCCACCTTACCTAGCCCGGGACCGTTTGCGCATTTTGGCACACGTATATGATAGTGTCGCTAGCGTCCATGTGACAGAGAACCCGGGCCGACATGACTAGTTATAAACCAAAAGTGGCACTAAATTACAGAGACAGGCATACATGACCCAGCAACGAACGTGTCGGTCATCAACGTATGAACCCAAGTCGTAGCAAGCTACAAGGACTTAAAGGAACAATGTGTGATATTTCCCCTAAGGGACAGACACAGGAACGAAGAAGGACACATGCCGGCCAGCCTAAGTGTTCCGGAGCAGTAGCAAGCTACCAAGGCTCAGTGGAAGCACTAGGAGACATTTCCCTGTAAGGTAGGCTACCAAAGGTAAACAACTAGGTGTCGGATCCCACACATAGCAATACACATTACACGTACGCATAACATGCAAGTATGTGATGTACAACAAGGCATCACAACATAACTCAACAACTCATATAGATAAAGGCCCAGAATAGCCATCATAGCATTTATTACAATCAGAGGTCACATGACCCAACATACAGGGCATACAGGCAACGGAAGCATTACATGTCTGATCCAGTCCACATATTCACCAATCAATACACCACTATGGATCCGCTCCCGTCTCCCTACGAGACGGCCATCCATAGCACTCACGCTTATCTTGCACGTTTTAGAGTATCCACTTTCACTTGTCTATGAACTGTTATAGGCAACCCAGAAGTCCATTACCGCGGACACGGCTATTCGAATAGATTATATTTAACCCTGCAGGGGTGTACTTCTTCACACACGCTCTCACCACTTACCGCCGATTACACGACATGTACTCGGCAACCTTCAAGCGGAGGCCCAGCGAGGGTGTCGGCCACGACCTGACTAACCACACAAGTCTCTCGTCCAGGTTTATCGCCTATTTGGGTTCCATCCGTGGGGAGATCCGGCCGGGGTGTCGCTCACGGCCCCAAACGATGTGTACAGGGTTCCCGCATCACCAAACGGGCAATCGGTACACCGTGCCACGTACCTACCGCGTCACAGCCCACCCCGAGGGTCAGCGCTGCGCACGACCTCCAGTAAACTACAAACACTAGAGACTAGTTGCAACTCCTGGACAGAGATCATGTTGATTAATAAGTCGAGAGGGTCCATTGGTTTCGGGCCCAATGCATGGTAGTAACTGGTCATGGATCAACCAACACAGAACTCAGTTCCTGAGGATGGCTGCAATGAGACAACCCACCATGTACTCCTACATGGCCTCTCATCGCTACCTTTACCAAATCGTGTTCACACACTTAGCTCACACACAGTAGGACATGTTCATCACATTCCAATTCATCCCCGATGAATCAGACCTGAGACAACTCTAAGCAATAGCAGGCATAACCAGAAAGCATCAGTGAGTAGGCACAACATGGCTCAAGCAACTCCTACTCATACTAGTGGGTTTCAACTATTTACTGTGGCAATGACGGGTCATGCAGTGGAAAGGGGTTCAACTACCGCATCAGGTAACAATTGAAGCGTTGTTGTCCTAATGCAGTAAAAGAGAGCAAGAGCGAGAGAGTGGGATTGTATCGGAATGCTCAATGGGGTTTGCTTGCCTGGCACTTCTGAAGATATCATTGAGTCTTCGTCGGTGTCATTGATCACATCGTCGGAACACGTCTACTGAAAGGGGACAAGCACCGGCAAACAAGAGAGAACACAATCAATGCAATGCAACAGTATGATGCATGATCATGACATGGCAATATGCTGTGGATTGAGCTAATGCAACTAGCAACACAATTAAATGAAGTTGGTTTGAACCAAAGGTTCAAATTCAAACTCCATATGTGATTATTTAAATGCCATTTAATTGATTTGACCTGATCAGCAGGTTTAACTTCTTCAAACATGCATGAAAATGCCATAAACAGATTCCTTGAATTTTTCTGAACACTTTTCGTATATAAATTATTTTCATCTGAGCTACGGTTGATTTTATATGATTTTTAGAAGTTTTGGCTATTTTCTGAAATAAATAAATCATTTCTGATTTATTTTAAATCACAGAAAATAGTTACTGCGTCAGCTTGACGTCAGGATGACGTCATCAGTCAACAGAGACTGGTCCAGGTCAAACCTGACGTGTGGGGTCCACATGTCAGTGGCTCTGCTAGTTAACAGAGTTAATTAGCACTAACTAAATTCTAAACTAATCTTATACAGGACAGGGCCCACACGTTAGTGACTAACTAATTAACCGATTAATTGAAACTAAACTAGGTTAATTAGCAGGGTGGGCCCCACTTGTCAGCGAGTTAGTGGTTGACTAAGGGCGTGGGGCCCATACGTCAGTGACCCGGGGGGGTCAACCCACCGGTCAAACTAGTCAAACGCGCCGGCGGCTCGTCGCCGGCGGTGACAGACACGGTGGAGGGCTCGGAAAATGCCCTCCGGCGACCAAAACAGCAGCTGAGAGCATCTACGTGGAGCTAGTGAACTCGCGCATCCAGTAGGGCAAGCCAGAGGAGCTGGGGTGGCCGGAATCATCGGCGGCGACCTCAACGGCGGCGGCCGGAATCGGGCCTCGGTGGTTTCGATGATACGGGGCACGGGGAGGGGAGCTAAGGGGCTCTACGGACTCCTAGGAGCGTGCTGAGCACGACGGAAGGCTCGGACGCGAGCTCTGCTAGCTCTGTCTACGGCGGCACCATGTTCGGCGGCGAGGAGCTCCGGTCACGGCGGGTACGACGCTACGGCAAGGGGCAAACGAAAAGAAGGGAGGGGAAACGCAGTGGAGCTCACGGCGAGGGCGAGGAGGTGGTCCACAAGCTCAGGGCCGTCCTTGACGCTGCGAATCGAGCGGCGGAGATCGCCGGCCGTGGCGATGAAAACGGCGATGATGGGGCGGCATCGGGGCACCTGGCGTCGCGTGCGTCGTCTTAGAGCTTCACAGAGCCAAGGCGAAGCTCATGGGCTAACTGGCCAGGTGTGGGGATGCTGGTGGCCACGGCAACGGCGAACGGCGGCGACGGCCGTGTTCGGTGGGGGAAAACAAAAGGGGGGGAGAGCGTTCGGGGGAGAGAGGGAGAGGGGCAGGGGTTCTGGCATCTCCGTGGCGTCGTCCAGAGGCATCCAGGGGGGAGGAGGAGGCAGGCACGCAGGGAGGAGTTGGCGCGGCTCGGCAGCGCGCCTGGCACGCAGCTGCTTCTCCTCCTGGCAGGAGGAAGAAGACAGCGCTGCCCCTGGTGGGCTGGGCCGGCCACTTGGGCCGCCAGGTGGGCTGCACAGGTAAGTTACTCTCTTAATTCTATAAATAGTTTCTGTTTTCTATTTTCTGTAATTATTTTGCTTTATAAAAAATGCTAGGGCATTTTCATAAATCATGAAACCAAGCATGGCTACTGTTTAGGATAACTCCAACAGTAAACATTTTAGTTTATGACTATTTGAGCATTTAAAATAATATATAAAATTTAAATGCCCAAATGCAAATAAGATATGATTTAATTCAAAAATCCAGAATGGTCCTAGAAATAAGTGCAACATTTTTGGCAGAGGTTTTTAATCAATCCAAAAATGATGAACTTTTCCACAGGGCATTCTGGGCTCATTGAAAAAGATTTAGATTTGACCCTAGTTGAATTCATTTGGTGCTAGGGTTTGAACATTCCCATTTCAAATTCATTTAAAATTTAAACATGATGCAACAGACAGGTGCTATCCTAATGCAAGGTGAAGCTGGGGATGTGACAACTTTGTTGTTGCAAGTTTTACGTGGCTGCTATGGGCTTAGCAAGAACCGTTCTTACCTACGCATACAAAAACCACAACGATTTTTTGTCAAGTATGTGCTGTTTTAACCTTCACAAGGACCGGGCGTAGCCACACTCAATTCAGCTAAAGTGAGAGAGACAGACACCCGCCAGTCACCTTTAAGCAACGAGTGCTCGTAACTGAGAAAACAGTCTCGCGTAAGCGTACGTGTAATGTCGGTCCGGGCCGCTTCATCTCACAATACCGCCGAATCAAAGTGTGACAAATTGGTAAGCAGTACAACTATTATCGCCCACAACTCATTGTGTTCTACTCGTGCATATCATCTACGCATAGACCTGGCTCATGATGCCACTGTTGGGGAACTTAGTATTTCAAAAAAATGCCTACAATCACGCAAGATCTATCTACTAGATGCATAGCAACGAGAGGGGAGAGTGTGTCTATGTACCCTCATAGACCGAAAGCGGAAGCGTCTAGTGACGCAGTTGATGTAGTCGAACGTCTTCGCGATCCAACCAATCAAGCACCGAACGTACGGCACCTCCGCGTTCAGCACACGTTCAGCTTGATGACGTCCCACGAGCTCTTAATCCAGTTGAGCTGAAGGAAATATGCCCTAGAGGCAATAATAAAGTTATTATTTATTTCCTTATATCATGATAAATATTTATTATTCATGCTAGAATTGTATTAACCGGAAACTTAGTACATGTGTGAATACATAGACAAAACAGAGTGTCCCTAGTATGCCTCTACTAGACTAGCTCATTGATCAAAGATGGTTATGTTTCCTAGCCATAGACATGAGTTGTCATTTGATCAACGGAATCACATCATTAGGAGAATGATGTGATGGACAAGACCCATCCGTTAGCTTAGCACTATGATCATTAAGTTTTACTGCTATTGCTTTTTTCATGACTTATACATGTTCCTATGACTATGAGATTATGCAACTCCCGGATACCGGAGGAACACCTTGTGTTCTATCAAATGTCACAACGTAACTGGGTGATTATAAAGATGCTCTACACGTGTCTCCGAAGGTGTTCGTGGTGTTGGCATAGATCAAGAATAGGATTTGTCACTCCGAGTGTCAGAGAGGTATCTCTGGACCCTTTCGGTAATGCACATCATAATAAGCCTTGCAAGCAAATGACGAATGAGTTAGTCACGAGATGATGTATTACGGAACGAGTAAAGAGACTTGCCGGTAACGAGATTGAACTAGGTATAGAGATACCGACGATCGAATCTCGGGCAAGTAACATACCGATGATAAAAGGAACAACGTATGTTGTTATGCGGTTTGACCGAGTAAGATCTTCGTAGAATATGTAGGAGCCTATATGAGCATCCAGGTTCCGCTATTGGTTATTGACCGGAGATGAGTCTCGGTCATGTCTACATAGTTCTCGAACCCGTACGGTCCGCACGCTTAACGTTTGATGACGATCGGTATTATGAGTTTATGAGTTTTGATGTACCGAAGGTAGTTCGGGGTCCCGGATGAGATCACGGACATGACGAGGAGTATCGGAATGTCCGAGACATAAACATGGATATATTGGATGACTATATTCGGACACCGGAAGTGTTCCGTAAAGTTTCGGAATTAACCGGAGTACCGGGGGGTTACCAGAACCCCCTGGGGAAGCTATGGGCCTTAATGGGCCCTAGGAGAAAGAGGAAAGGAGGGCCAGGGCTGGGCCGCGCGCCCCCACCCCTTGGTCCGAATTGGACAAGGAAGGAGGGGGGCGGCGCCCCTTTCCTTCTCCTTCTCCCTCTCCTTCCTTTCCCCCTTCTCCCTTTTGGTAGTTCCTACTAGGAATAGGATTGCAATCCTATTCCTAGTAGGATTGCTCCTCCTTGGCGCGCCAATAGGGGCCGGCCGGCCTCCCCCCTTGCTCCTTTATATACGGGGGTAGGGGGACACCCAAAGACACACAAGTTGAATTGTTTTAGCCGTGTGCGGTGCCCCCCTCCACAGAAACACACCTCGGTCATACTGTCGTAGTGCTTAGGCGAAGCCCTGCGCCGGTAACTTCATCATATCCGTCACCACGCCGTCGTGCTGACGAAACTCTCCCGTGAAGCTCAAATGGATCAAGAGCTCGTGGGACGTTATCAAGCTGAACGTGTGCTAAACGCGGAGGTGTCGTACATTCGGTGCTTGATCGGTTGGATCGCGAAGAAGTTCGACTACATCAACCACGTCACTTGACGCTTCCGCTCCCGGTCTACGAGGGTACGTAGACACACTCTCCCTCTTGTTGCTCTGCATCTGGTAGATAGATCTTGCGTGATCGTAGGAAAATTTTAAAATACTACGTTCCCCAACAGTGGCATCATGAGCCAGGTCTATGCGTAGATGATATGGACGAGTAGAACACAATGAGTTGTGGGCGATACTAGTCATACTGCTTACCAGCATGTCATACTTTGCTTCGGCGTTTTGTGAGATGAAGCGGATCGGACCGACATTACGCGTACGCTTACGGGAGACTGGTTTCACCGTTATGAGCACTCGTTGCTTAAAGGTGACTGGCGGGTGTCTGTCTCTCTCACTTTAGCTGAATCAAGTGTGGCTATGCCAGGTCCTTGTGAAGGTTAAAACAACACATACTTGACGAAACATCGTTGTGGTTTTTTGTATGCGTACGTAAGAACGGTTCTTGCTAAGCCCGTAGCAGCCACGTAAAACTTGCAACAACAAAGTAGAGGACGTCTAACTTGTTTTTGCAGGGCATGTTGTGATGTGATATGGTCAAGACATGATGAGTTATACGGTTTTGTATGAGATGATCATGTTTTGTAAAGTTATCGGCAACTGGCAGGAGCCATATGGTTGTCGCTTTATTATATGAAATGCAATCGCCATGTAATTGCTTTACTTTATCACTAACGATAGCGATAGTCGTGGAAGCAATAGTTGGCGAGACGACAACGATGCTACGATGGAGATCAAGGTGTCGCGCCGGTGACGAAGGTGATCATGATGGTGCTTTGGAGATGGAGATCAAAAGCACAAGATGATGATGGCCATATCATGTCACATATTTTGATTGCATGTGATGTTTATCTTATTATCCTTCTTATTTTGCTTAGTATGACGGTAGCATTATAAGATGATCCCTTACAAAGTTTCAAGGTACAAGTGTTCTCCCTGAGTATGCACCGTTGCGAAAGTTCTTCGTGCTGAGACACCACATGATGATCGGGTGTGATGGGCTCTACGTTCACATACAACGGGTGCAAGCCAATTTTGCACATGTAGAATACTCGGGTTAAACTGACGAGCCTAGCATATGCAGATATGGCCTCGGAACACTGGAGACCGAAAGGTCGAGCGTGAATCATATAGTAGATATGATCAACATAAGATGTTCACCATTGAAAACTACTCCATCTCACGTGATGATCGGACATGGTTTGGTTGATTTGGATCACGTGATCATTTAGATGACCAGAGGGATGTCTATCTAAGCGGGAGTTCTTCAAGTAATATGATTAATTGAACTTTAATTTATCATGAACTTAGTCCTGGTAGTATTAGCATATCTGTGTTGTAGATCAATAGCTCGCGATATAGCTCCCCGTTTATTTTATATGTTCCTAGAGAAATATAAGTTGAAAGATGTTAGTAGCAATGATGCGGACTAGGTCCGTGATCTGAGGATTATCCTCATTGCTGCACAGAAGTATTATGTCCTTGATGTACCGCTAGGTGACGAACATATTGCAGGAGCAGATGCAGACGTTATGAACGTTTGACAAGCTCAGTATGATGACTACTTGATAGATTAGTGAGCCATGCTTTACGGCTTATAACCGGGACTTCAAAAACGTTTTGAACGCCACGGAGCATATGAGATGTTCCAAGAGTTGAAATTAGTATTTCATACTCATGCCCGTGTCGAGAGGTATAAGACCTCTGACAGTACATTGCCTACAAGATGGAGAAGAATAGCTCAATGAGTGAGCATGTGCTCAGATTGTCTGGGTACTACAATTGCTTGAATCAAGTGGGAGTTAATCTTCCAGATAAGATAGTAATTGACAAAGTTCTCTAGACACTATCACCAAGTTAGTAGAACTTCGTGATGAACTATAATATGCAAGGGATGACAAAAGTAATTCCCGAGCTCTTCGCGATACTGAAATCGACGAAGGTAGAAATCAAGAAAGAGCATCAAGTGTTGATGGTTAACAAGACCACTTGTTTCAAGTAAAGGGCAAAGGGATAGAAGGGGAACTTCAAGAAGAATGACAATCAAGTTGTCACTCCCGTGAAGAAACCCAAAGCTAAACTCAAGCCTAAAACTAAGTGCTTCTACTGCAAAGGAAATGGTCACTGGAAGTAGAACTGCCCTAGATACTTGGTGGATAAGAAGGATGGCAAAGTGAACAAAGGTATATTTGATATACAGATTATTGATGTGTACTTTACTAGTGTTCATAGCAACCCCTGGGTATTTGATACCAGTTCAGTTGCTAAAATTAGTAACTCGAAACAAAAGTTGCAGAATGAATAGAGACTAGTTAAAGGTGAAGTGACGATGTGTGTTGGAAGTGGTTCCAAGATTGATATGATCATCATCGCACACTCCCTATACTTTCGGGATTAGTGTAGAACCTAAATAAATGTTATTTGGCATTTGCGTTAAGCATGAATATGATTTGATCATGTTTGTTGCAATATGGTTATTCTTTTAAAGTCATAGAATAATTGTTATTCTGTTTACATGAATAAAGCCTTCGATGGTCATACAATGAAAATAGTTTATTGGATCTCGATCGTAGTGATACACATATTCATAATATTGAAGCCAAAAGATGCAAGGTTAATAATGATAGTGCAACTTATTTGTGGCACTGCCGTTTAGGTCATATTAGTGTAAAGCGCATGAAGAAACTCCATAGTGATGGACTTTTGGAATCACTTGATTATGAATCACTTGGTGCTTGCGAACCATGCCTCATGGGAAAGATGACTAAAACTCCGTTCTCTGGAACAATGGAGCGAGCAACAGATTTGTTGGAAATCATACATACTGATGTATGTGGATCGATGAGTGTTGAAGCTCGTGGCGAGTATCGTTATTTTCTGACCTTCACTGATGATTTGAGCAGATATGGGTATATCTACTTGATGAAGCACAAGTCTGAAACATTTGAAAAGTTCAACGAATTTCAGAGTGAAGTAGAGAATCATCGTAACATGAACATAAAGTTTCTACGATCTGATCGTGGAGGTGAATATTTGAGTTACGAGTTTGGTCTTCATTTGAAACAATGTGGAATAGTTTCACAACTCACGCCACCCGGAACACCAGAGCGTAATGGTGTGTATGAACGTCGTAACCGTACTTTATTGGATATGGTGCGATCTATGATGTCTCTTACCGATTTACCACTATCGTTTTGGGGTTATGCTTTAGAGACAGGCGCATTCACGTTAAATAGGGCACCTTCTAAATCCGTTGAGACAACACCTTATGAACTTTGGTTTGGCAAGAAACCAAAGTTGTCGTTTCTTAAAGTTTGGGGTTGCGATGCTTATGTGAAAAAGCTTCAACCTGATAAGCTCGAACCCAAGTCGGAGAAATGTGTCTTCATAGGATACCCAAAAGAAACTGTTGGGTACACCTTCTATCACAGATCTGAAGGCAAGATATTCGTTGCTAAGAATGGATCCTTTCTAGAGAAGGAGTTTCTCTCGAAAGAAGTGAGTGGGAGGAAAGTAGAACTTGATGAGGTAATTGTACCTTCTCCCGAATTGGAAAGTGGAACATCACAGAAACTAGTTCCAGTGATTCCTGCACCAATTAGTGAGGAAGCTAATGATGATGATCATGAAACTTCAGATCAAGTTTCTGCTGAACGTCGTAGATCAACCAGAGTACGTTCCGCACCAGAGTGGTACGGCAACCCAGTTCTGGAAGTCATGTTACTAGACCCTGATGAACCTACGAACTATGAGGAAGCGATGATGAGCCCAGATTCCGCAAAATGGCTTGAGGCCATGAAACCTGAGATGGGATCCATGTAAGAGAACAAAGTGTGTACTTTGGTTGACTTGCCCTTTGACCGGCAAGCCATCGAAAATAAATGGATCTTCAAGAGGAAGACCGACGCAGACGGTAATGTTACTGTTTACAAAGCTCGACTTATTGCGAAAGGGTTTTGACAAGTTCAAGGAGTTGACTACGATGAGACTTTCTCACCTGGAGTGATGCTTAAGTCTGTCCGAATCATGTTAGCAATTGCCGCATTTTATGATTATGAAATCTGGCAAATGGATGTCAAAACTGCATTCCTGAATGGATGTCTCAAAGAAGAGTTGTATATGATGCAACCAGAAGGTTTTGTCGATCCAAAAGGTGCTAACAAAGTGTGCAAGCTCCAGCAATCCATCTATGGACTGGTGCAAGCATCTCGGAGTTGGAATATACGCTTTGATGAGGTGATCAAATCATATGGTTTTATACAGACTTTTGGAGAAGCCTGTATTTACAAGAAAGTGAGTGGGAGCTCTGTAGCATTTCTGATATTATATGTGGATGACATATTGTTGATTGGAAATGATATAGAATTTCTGGATAGCATAAAAGGATACTTGAATAAGAGTTTTTCAATGGAAGACCTCGATGAAGCTGCTTACATATTAGGCATCAAGATCTATAGAGATAGATCAAGATGCTTGATTGGACTTTCACAAAGCACATACCTTGAGAAAGTTTTGAAGAAGTTCAAAATGGATCCGTCAAAGAAAGGGTTCTTGCTTGTGTTACAAGATGTGAAGTTGAGTAAGACTCAATGCCCGACCACTACAGAAGATAGAGAGAAAATGAAAGTCATTCCCTATGCCTCAGCCATAGGTTCTATAAAGTATGCCATGCTGTGTACCAAACCTATTGTGTACCTTACCATGAGTTTGGCAAGGAGGTACAAAAGTGATCCAGGAGTAGATCACTGGACAGCGGTCAAAATTATCCTTAGTTACTGGATAACTAAGGAAATGTTTTCTCGATTATGGAGGTGATAAAGAGTTCATCGTAAAGAGTTACACCGGTGCAAGCTTTACACTAATCCAGATGACTCTAAGTATCAATCTGGATGCATATTGGAAGTGGGAGCAATTTGCTAGAGTATCTCTATGCAGAGCATTGTAGACATAGAAATTTACGTAATACATACGGATCTGAATGTGTCAGACCCGTTGACTAAACTTCTCTCACAAGCAAAACATGATCACACCTTACTACTCTTGGGTGTTAATCACATAGCGATGTGAACTAGATTGTCGACTCTAGTAAACCCTTTGGGTATTGGTCACATGGCGATGTGAACTATGGGTGTTATTCACATAATGATTTGAACTATCGGTATTAAATCACATGAAGATGTGAACTAGATTATTGACTCTAGTGCAAGTGGGAGACTGAAGGAAATATGCCCTAGAGGCAATAATAAAGTTATTATTTATTTCCTTAAATCATGATAAATGTTTATTATTCAAGCTAGAATTGTATTAACCGGAATCTTAGTACATGTGTGAATCAATAGACAAAACAGAGTGTCCCTAGTATGCCTCTACTAGACTAGCTCATTGATCAAAGATGGTTATGTTTCCTAGCCATAGACATGAGTTGTCATTTGATCAACAGGATCACATCATTAGGAGAATGATGTGATGGACAAGACCCATCCGTTAGCTTAGCACTATGATCATTTAGTTTTACTGCTATTGATTTCTTCATGACTTATACATGTTCCTATGACTATGAGATTATGCAACTCCCGGATACCGAAGGAACACCTTGTGTGCTATCAAACGTCACAGCGTAACTGGGTGATTATAAAGATGCTCTACAGGTGTCTCCGAAGGTTTTCGTGGTGTTGGCATAGATCAAGAATAGGATTTGTCACTCCGAGTGTCGGAGAGGTATTTCTGGGCCCTCTCGGTAATGCACATCATAATAAGCCTTCCAAGCAAATGACTAATGAGTTAGTCACGAGATGATGTATTACGGAACGAGTAAAGAGACTTTCCGGTAACGATATTGAATTAGGAATAGAGATACCGACGATCGAATCTCGGGCAAGTAACATACCGATGACAAAAGGAACAACGTATGTTGTTATGCGGTTTGACCGATAAAGATCTTCGTAGAATATGTAGGAGACAATATGAGCATCCAGGTTCCGCTATTGGTTATTGACCGGAGATGAGTCTCGGTCATGTCTACATAGTTCTCGAACCCGTAGGGTCCGCACGCTTAACGTTTGATGACGATCGGTATTATGAGTTTATGAGTTTTGATGTACCGAAGGTAGTTCGGAGTCCCGGATGAGATCACAGACATGACGAGGAGTCTCGGAATGTCCGACACGTAAAGATTGATATATTGGACGACTATATTCGGACACCGGAAGTGTTCCGTAAAGTTTCGGAATTAACCGGAGTACCGGGGGGGTTACCGGAACCCCCTGGGGAAGCTATGGGCCTTAATGGGCCGTAGGAGAAAGAGGGAAGGAGGGCCAGGGCTGGGCCGCGCGCCCCCCACCCCTTGGTCCGAATTGGACAAGGAAGGAGGGGGGGCGGCGCCCCTTTCCTTCTCCTTCCCCCTCTCCTTCCTTTCCCCCTTCTCCCTTTTGGTAGTTCCTATTAGGAATAGGATTGCAATCCTATTCCTAGTAGGATTGCTCCTCCTTGGCGCGCCAATAGGGGTCGGCCGGCCTCCCCCTTGCTCCTTTATATACCGGGGCAGGGGGCACCCAAAGACACACAAGTTGAATTTTTTTTAGCCGTGGGCGGTGCCCCCCTCCACAGAAACACACCTCGGTCATACTGTCGCAGTGCTTAGGCGAAGCCCTGCGCCGGTAACTTCATCATATACGTCACCACACCGTTGTGCTGACGAAACTCTCCCGTGAAGCTCAACTGGATCAAGAGCTCATGGGACGTCATCAAGCTAAACATGTGATGAACGCGGAGGTGCCGTACGTTCGGTGCTTGATCGGTTGGATCGCGAAGAAGTTCGACTACATCAACCGCGTCACTTGACGCTTCCGCTCCCGATCTACGAGGGTACGTAGACACACTGTCCCTCTCGTTGATATGCATCTCGTAGATAGATCTTGCGTGATCGTAGGAAATATTTAAAATACTACGTTCCCCAACATGAGCTTCATGGGAGAGTTTCGTCAGCACGACGGCGTGGTGACAGATATGATGAAGCTACCGGTGCAGGGCTTCGCCTAAGCACTGCAACGGTATGACCGATGTGTGTTTCTGTGCAGGGGGGCACCGCACACGGCTAGAACAATGTTTCTTGTGTCTTTGGGTGCCCCCTGCCCCCGTATATAAAGGAGCAAGGGGGGAGGTGCGGCTGGCCAAGGGGCACACCAAGGGAGTAGGATTCCTACTTCTAGTAGGAATAGGACCCCCCCCCCTTTCCTATTCCTACTAGGAGTAGGAAAGGAAGGGGGAGGAGAAGGAAAGGAAAGAGAGCGCCTCTGTAATGCCCAGGATGGAGTTATACCTCCTACGTGTCGAGGCACGACTTAAAGGCATAAATCCATCCTAGAATGATCTCAAGTTTGGTATCTTTGCACGACTCATGTAAAAGAGGGATTAAATTGCAAAAGGAGATAGTTGGCTTACACTCGCCACTTCACGCAAAACATTACATAAGCAATCATCATACAAAACATCACAACCCGACTACGGGTGAAGAACCAAAAGAAAGATACCAAAACAACATAAAGCCACAGGTCAGGAACGAATCCTAGTAGAAACCACTACTGAACATCGAAACGTAACAAGCAAACGGCCACAAGCTTCATTGAGCTCCCAGGTGAAGAACTGAACCAGCTCCTGCATCAAACTCGGCTGAACCTGCATCTGGTGTGTGAAGTAACTGTGAGCCACAGAGGACTCAGCAATCCCGTTCCCGGGTAACAAGACTATTTAAGCCTTGGGTGAGGAAAAGGCTGAAGAAAGAACGAGAGGTGAAGGAACAAACAAGAGTCTGCAGCAGCAACTAGCACTAACTTACGTAAAAGAGAGCGAGAAGGGAAGTGCATCGGTCGAAAGATGATCACGAAGTGATCCTAGCTAAAACCGATCAAACATAACCCCACCGTGTTCAACTCCCGAATCCCTATTCGGAAATTGACAGTCACGGTACACACGCTGGTAGTGTATTAGAAACATTGTGTCAAGTTATCTACAACCGGAATTAACAAGCTCCCATCTGCCACATAACCGCGGGCACGGCTTTCGAAAGTTCAAACCCTGCAGGGGTGTTCCAACTTGACCCATTACAAGCCCACGATCCGCGGAGTCGCAACTCCATAGTTGGGAAGACCCGAGAATTCTCGGAATCCCGTGCTCAAGTTAAACCGAACTAAGGTAAGGCTAATCCAGCAAATCCTCCCGGCGTGTCGACACCCTGATAGTAGCCGCGCGTATCTAAGTCTCAGGACACGACCGGATGGGTGATGCTACAGGACCCAAACCTCGAGTTTCCCCGTGGTGGTTCCCGCAGGACCCCCGTTTGGGACCAACACCATCGGCACTGGCCCCCCCTGCTATGTAGAAATAAAGGATCCTCGAGGGAGCGACCCCCTATGCAAATTTAATTATTTAATTAAGTTGTTATTATCAATGTTGAGGATATCGCTTATCGTTATCGTCTCGGTCAACTAAGGATTAGAGATTAATCGGAAATCGGCCGACTAATCGATTTTATCGGTTGACTATTAATCGGATAATTTGTTTCAAATCTCAGGTTCTCAACACTAAAGTACGCTATATTCAACACCAAAACAATATTTGACAGAAGTGTTACCTTGATTTCTAGCCTTTGAATCCTCGTATAATGGCAAACAAAATAGGACAATAGTACAGATTACGTAACAAGGTCCACAAAACATAAATAAACATAGTTTTTGCAAACATAGTGTTACTAGTAGGTTTGATTTATCGGTAGATTCTCGATAAATCGCTTATCAGAACGATAAATCGGTCCAAAAGATAAATGGCAAAGATAAGGCATAATCTTATCGGTCACCCCCCGATTAGCGATAAATCGGAAGATTAATCGGTGAATCGGAAGATTTCTTGAACAGTGGTTATTATGAGGCAAATAGTACCAAATGTTGGGACTTGCTGGAAAAGACTTAGCACTTAGCGGTTTATCAAGGGGGTCCCATACACCCCAACCATGTTAGGAACGCATAATCAAGGAACATAACACCGGTTTATACGGTTCCTAACGGCATGAGTGGAACAAAACACCAAGCAAAAGGCTTAGCCTTCCACCCTGCCAGTATATAGATGATTTCATTTTAAGCATTTATATAGTGTGATATAACCCAACCAAACTTCAACATGAAGCAAGCATCTTCAATCTTCACCTGCAACTAGCAATGCTATAAGAGGGCTGAGCGAAGCGTACTTAGCCAAGCAACGGTTTGCGTAGGTAGGGTGGGTAAACATGGCAATTGGTTACAAGTAGGAGGCTGACAAGAAAGACATGGGCATCGAGGCAAAACTATAGAGCGATACTCTAGCAATAGGCAAAGATAGTAATGGTATCCGGGTTCGGTCATCTTGCCTGGGATCCACAGAGGAGAAGAACGGATCCAAGAAGAAGACGGAGCAACAGACGAGCGGATCCTCACAACTCCGGAACGAAACCGAAGCTAACAAGAGAAGCAACCGGAAAGAAGGAAAACAACATGGTAAACACACAAGCATAAACATGGCATAAGATGCACAACCAAGTATGATGCATGTCCGGTTTAAATATGCAAGGCATGGCAAAGTGCACAAACAACACTACAAGTTAAGTGGAGCTCAATATGCAACGAGTTGCATATTGACGAAACACCACATTAATTATTTAGTTGACTCACATTTAATTACAAGACAAGATTAATGTTGATTAACATGGCAAGAGGTGAAGCATAAGAAAAATACACTATTAAGGCATTTTAAATGAGGCCGGAAATAACAACAACATGTCCGGAAATCCTCATGAGCATGGTTTAATAATTATAAGCAAACAACAATTCACTCATTATAATGTTGTTAACATGATGCGGATGACATGATTAAGTTTTATGCAAGTTTTATTAAAAGGTTGACTTAAAAGAGATAAGAAGTATTGTCACCGTGGTGGAAGAAAAGGGTGCCACGGCAACGATCCGAAAATGAAGCATGGCAACATATCGGTACCGGTAACTCGTTGAGAGTCCGGTGCAAAAGGTAAGATGGCGTGGGTGAGTCAAACGAGATGATGGGGTGATCCCGTTACCGGGTTCCCACGAGTCGGTGACGAGGCAACCGAGGAACATGACAAAAGGAACGAAACGGACACGGTGCACACACGGGAAACATTTCATACAACACACAAGCACGAGCGTTCATCCACGGGGTCGTTTCGGTATACCTTCGAAGCGTGCGTTTCGGGGCGGTTCGAGACGTAGAGGAAGGAGTCGTTCACGTCGGAGAGGAAGTAGTGGTACACGGGCTTCGGCGACAGTAGGCGTTCACGAGGTCGTTTTGTAGATGTACATGTCGACGGTAGACGTTCGGGCGACGGTAGACGTTCGCGTTTTGGTTCACGGTCGGATGAGCTCGGACGTCGTGGTACTTGCCGGTCTTCGGACTTGTCGACGGTAGTGGTACTCGCCGTAGGGGTACTCGTTCATGTAGTAGTCGGACTTGACGGGTCCCGTGAAGTAGTCGAACTTGGAGCTCGTTTTCCCGTTCGTAGATGTTCTTGTCATCGTCTCGTTCGGTCGTCGTGTCGTAGTTGTACACGGGGTCGTCGTCGAGTAGTCGTTCCGGGTCATCTGACAAGTTAACCGAACAAGGCAGCACACAACAACAACCAAAACAGCAAGGGCGACGAGGTGCACGGGGCTTGCAGGGCGCGCAGAGGCAGGGGCGCACGCGCGCACGGTGCCACGGAGGAGAGGGGGACGCGCCCGGCTGGAGGAGGGGCGCTCGGGGCCGCGGCTCCTGGAGACGAGGAAGGGCCCGGCCGCTGCTCCTGGCGAGGGGCTGCAGGGCTTGAGGCGCGGGCGCCTGCCGCTGGACGGAGGGGAGCTCGAGGGCGCCGGAGGAAGGACGAGGTGGAGGCCGGCGTCCATGGCGCGGCGGCGGCGGATGGCAGTGGCCGGGGCTGGCCGGAGGGAAGCCGCTGCTGGGCGTCGATCGGCCGCGGGGCTCCATGGCGGCAGCTGTGAGGACGCGAGGAGGGAAGGCGCTGAGGGCCGGGCGTGGGACTGGCCTCCAACCGCGGCGGATGGACGGCGCGGGCCGGCCTCCCTGGCGCTGGCTCGGGGCCAGGGCGAAGGAGGGAGAGGCCGCTCGAGGGGCTCGGGGACGGGCGCTCGGACTGCTGGGAAGGGAAGGCGTCGGGAGGCTGCGGCGCTCGGAACGAAGAGAAAAGGGGGGGGTCGAGGAACGAGAGGGAGCCAGAGGGAAGCGGTCGAAGAGGGAGAAGCGGGATCGGGGAACGGGCAGAGAGGTGAGCGAGGGAGAGTGGCGGCGGAAGGAGAGGGAGTGCGAGGGAGAACGCATCGGGCTAGGGTTAGTTCGGTCGAAGGCTGCTGGGCCAAGGCGGTTTGGGCCTAGCCAAGAGGGAAAGAGGCTGGAGGAGAGAGACTTGGGCCGGCTGGGAGGAGGAGATGCCGGCCCAGGAGGTCTTGCTCTTTAACTGACTTTTTTTTAGAAGAAAAACAAAAGAGAAGGAAAAAGAAAAAGAGGAGGGGGGTTAGGGCAAGAAGTAAAATTCCCTGGACCCGCAAAAATGTCAGGAATTAAAATAAAATAGTTGGGGTGGTTTTTGGAAGGACCTCAAAACACTGAAAAGAATTATTTGCAAGGTTTGGAAGGAGAAGCTCGAAGTGAAAGCATGGGGAAAATATTGCAAGTGTGTTGCGGTAATTCCAAACAATGGAATATTTATTTATATAGCTCCCTAAAATAATGAGAGACTTTTATATGTTATAAAGAGAAGTCACCTTCCCTCGATTTAAATGGACCGAAGGTCCACGCGAATTATTTAAGTTGAGATGCAAAATAAAATATGACATGATGGCATGATGACATGATGCAATGCAAAAAAATAAATAACACAAGCACAAAAGAACACACGGGCAACCCGGAACATCTGGAATCTTCTGGAAACTTCTGGGACGTCGGTCTCGGGCGTCACAGCCTCCCCCCCCCCTTTTCCTAGTCCAACTAGGAACCCTAGCGGGGTGCGGCCAGACCTA
Organism: Secale cereale; assembly: GCA_902687465.1. Classification (NCBI taxonomy): domain Eukaryota; kingdom Viridiplantae; phylum Streptophyta; class Magnoliopsida; order Poales; family Poaceae; genus Secale; species Secale cereale. The sequence continues at coordinate 662,667,978 of LR738715.1, read as the reverse complement.
TGGGCTGCCCCTCTCTTTCCCTCATTGGCCCACTATGGCCCATACTCCCCCGAGGGGGTTCCGGTAACCCCCTTCGGCACTCCGGTTTTACCCGATAACACACGGAACACTTCCGGTGTCCGAATATATTCGTCCAATATATTAACCTTTATGTCTCGGACATTCCGAGACATATCGTCATGTCCGTGATCTCATCCGGGACTGCGAACTACCTTCGGTACATCAAAACTCATAAACTCATAATACCGATCGTCATCAAACGTTAAGCGTGCGGACCCTATGGGTTCGAGAACTATGTAGACATGACCGAGACTCATCTCTGGTCAATAACCAATAGCGGAACCTGGATGCTCATATTGGCTCCTACACATTCTACGAAGATCTTTATCGGTCAAACCGCATAACAACATACATTGTTCCATTTGTCATCGGTTTGTTACTTGCCTGAGATTCGATCGTTGGTATCTCAATACCTAGTTCAATGTCGTTACCGGCAAGTCTCTTTACTCGTTCCGTAATACATCATCTCGTGACTAACTCAATAGTCATTTGCTTGCAAGGCTTATTATGATGTGTATTACCGAGAGGGCCCAGAGATACCTCTCCGACACTCGGAGTGACAAGTCCTATTCTTGATCTATGCCAACACCACGAACACCTTCGGAGACACCTGTAGAGCATCTTTATAATCACCCAGTTACGTTGTGATGTTTGATAGCACACAAGGTGTTCCTCCGGTATTCGGGAGTTGCATAATATCATAGTCATAGGAACATGTATAAGTCATGAAGAAAGCAATAGCAGTAAAACTAAACGATCATAATGCTAAGCTAACGGATGGATCTTGTCCATCACATCATTCTCCTAATGATGTGATCTCGTTGATCAAATGACAACTCATGTCTATGGCTAGGAAACATAACCATCTTTGATCAATGAGCTAGTCTAGTAGAGGCATACTAGGGACATACTGTTTTGTCTATGTATTCACACATGTACTAAGTTTCCGGTTAATACAATTCTTGCATGAATAAAAGACATTTATCATGATATAAGGAAATACAAATAACATCTTTATTATTGCCTCTAGGGCATATTTCCTTCATTCCACGCTTGCCCCGTCTCCCTCCCGTTACTCCTCCTCCATGTTTCGCGAGCTTGGCGAAGCCCTGCCAGAATTCCGCTGCCACCATCACCACCACGCCATTGTGTTGGTTCAGATCTCATCTATCTTCTATCCCTCACATCCTGGATCAAGAAGGAGAGGACGCCGTCGAGCAGTACGTGTGCTAATCTCGGAGGTGTTGTCTATTCGGCACGAGATCGGATTGGATCGTGATTGGGTCATGAAGAGCACGACTACATCAACCGCATTACGACTCTAACGCTTTCGGTCTATAAGGATATGTAAATACACTCCCATCTCGTTGCTTTGCATCTTCTAGATTGGATCTTGGGTGTTTCATAGGAAAATTTTTAATTTTCATGCTTCGTTCTCCATCAGTGGTATCATAGCTAGGTCAATGAGTAGATGTATATGCACGAGTAGAACACTATTGTATGACCTGTGTGTCAATTATTAAACGCCATGTAATTGTTTTACTTTATCGCTATGCATTAGCAATAGTTGATGGAGACAACCAAGATAACGACACAATGTTGGAGATCATGATGGAGGAGATCATGGTGTCATGTCGATCACGATAAAGATCATGCCGGTGCTTTGGATATGGAGATCAAAAGCACACGATGATAATGGTCATATCATGTCACATATTGATTGCATATGATGATTATCTTTTAATGCATCTTATTTTGCTTAGGACGACGGTAGAATCATAAAAGAATCCCTTCACTTAATGGTCGGGAGGCACCTGCTCTCCCGATCAACCATGCAGGCGGTCGTCGGGATGGGATCATCGGAAGCAGCACAGAGAGAGTAATAATAGATGATGGTTAGGGTTGTGCAGGAGGGAATGAGTGAACTAGGGTTCACTCCACTGGTCAGCGCCTCCTTATATAGGTCGTCATCTAGATGGGCTTCGGCTCAGCTTGTCTCATTTCCGCAACCCGTGGCGCACGCGCATCGTGACGAGACGGGTGGCGGAGGAGGAGGAGCGCGTATACATCTCTTCTTCCCAAGTTTCCAACGACATGTGGTAGAGCAACCCTTATAAAGGAGTCCCATTCTCACTCCACTAGCAATATGTTACTAAACTTCCCACCACTTGCGATGCATCATGAGCCTTAGAGATTAACGAGAGATTATTGTCTTACATGAGCCGAAACCCATCTATAATCCAACAGATTTTTCTCCGGCGAGGTTTCTTCTTCTCCGACGAGGTCCGATGTGCCCAAAAAGGTGATTGGCCACATGAAAAAGAATTAGGCAACAGGTAAACCTTTCTCGGGCGATGACGACATCGCGCCTTCGGCTCGCTCTAGTGCTTGTAGTCATCGTTAGGTGATCCACAAACAAGTTTGTAATTTTTATTACATCTATGTCCTTTGTACTGTCATGATTACAAATAAATAGATTTAAAATTCCTCAAAGAAAAAGAAAACACCTTCTCCAGCTGCATGTTGGGGTTGAACCCGTCTCGCGCGGCCAGTTCTTTTTTTCAGTTTTAGTTGCTTTCCTTCAGTTAGCTAGTTTGTTAGGATTCAGTTTTTCCTTTCCTGAAGATTAGGCCAGGGCCACAATACGTGCGCACCGTGGCGAGTAGCTAGGAGCGGCACGACCGACTCTCATGCGTCGTGGACGTGGGATGGCACGTCCGGATCGATCGTGGGGTGATCGCGTGTACGCGTTTGTTTTCGCACTGAATAAAACGGCAAGAAGCCGAGGCAGAAAAGCTGCAGACTTACGCAGCACAAAACTCTCTCTTTCGCTCGTTTTTAATCGCAACAAGTGGCATCAGAGCCGTTCTCTCGATCCTGCGACCATGTCCGCCGATGGGCGCAGCAGCGCTCGCTCACCGGTCAGGTCCCGGACTCCTTCGTCGCTGTGACGGGGAAGGAGTAGGACCAGGCGCAACAGCCGCGCCGTGGTGGTGCAGGAGCGCGTCATGCGGGAGCACGGCGGCGGCTCGTTCGTCTACCCCGAGCTCACCTCGACCAACTACATCGAGTGGGCACTCGTCATGAAGGTCAACCTGAAGGCCCAGGGCCTTTGGGATGCAATTGAGCTGGGGTGCGACGTCGAGCGCGAGGACAGTGCGGCCATTGCGGCGATCTTGCGCGCCGTGCCCGCGGACATGCACGGCATCCTTGCCGTCAAGTCGTTTGCGAAGGAGGCGTGGGAGGCGGTGAAGGTGCTGAGGATGGGCGTCGAGCGGGCACGCCAGGCGACGGCGCAATGCCTCCACAGCGAATTCGAGTCCATCTCCTTCAAGGACGGGGAATCCGTCGATGCGTTCGGGATGCGGATCACGTCCCTCGTCAACAACATGCGCACCGTCGGAGACAACATTGAAGATGGAAAGGTAGTCACCAAGTTCCTTCGAGTTGTTCCACGGCGCTATTCACAGGTGGCGATTGCGATTGAGACGCTGCTCGACGTGAGCACTCTCACGATCGAGGAATTGACGGGGCGGCTCCGTTCCGTGGAGGAGCGCTACGGACTCGACGACTCCAGCAGCTCAAGCTCCGGCACCCTTTTGATGACGGAGGCGGAGTGGGACGCGCGCCGGAAGAACCGTGAGCGTGGCGCCAGCAGCGGCGCCGGCGGCAACAACAACAACGGCGGAGGCCCCGACGCCACTGGGTCGAACTCCAGGGGGCGCGGCGGGCGAGGACGCGGCCGGGGCGGCGGTTCGCGCAACGGCCCTCGCCCCACAGACCAGTGCAGGTACTGCAAGAAGCTGGGTCATTGGGCCCGGGACTGCAACACGAGGAAGCGCGAACAAGCACACCTTGTGCAGGCTGTCGGCGACGACGACGCCGACCCAGCCCTCCTCCTAACATCGGTGTGTGACTTGACGGAGGCCACGGAGGAGCTAGCGGCCCCTACTCCGCCATCGGAGATCGTCATGCTCAACGAAGACCGCGCCGGCGTACAGCCCGGGCGTGACGGCGAGCGACACGGCTCGGCATGGTTCCTTGACACTGGCGCGAGCAATCACATGACCGGGGATCGGTCACTCTTCGCCGAGCTGGACACCGGCGTGGGCGGGAGCGTGCGCTTTGGAGACGGGTCCGTGGTGGACATCTGCGGACGCGGCACGGTGATGTTCACGTGCCAAGACGGGCGCCAGCGCGCGCTCACCAGGGTGTACTTCATACCCCGCCTGCGCTTGAACATAGTGAGCCTCGGGCAGCTGGACGAGGTTGGCTGCCGGGTCACGATCGAGCACGGGGAGCTGAGTGTGCTCGACACTCGACACCAGCTCCTCGCCAAGGTTCAGCGCAACGGCAACCGCCTCTACGTGCTCCGCGTCAAGCCGGCGCGGCCTCAGTGCATGGCTGTGCGCTATGACGACGTGTCCTGGCGCTGGCACGCGCGCATGGGACACCTGAACTTCCAGGCGCTGCAGAAGCTGGCTCGAGAGGAGATGGTGCGGGGCCTCCCGCGGATCGACCACGTCGACGAACTATGTGACGCATGCCTCGCCGGCAAGCAGCGGCGTGCACCGTTCCCTCAGCAGGCGAAGTGGCGTGCCGATAACCTGGTCGATCTCATGCACGGTGATCTATGCGGCGCGATCTCGCCGCCGACTCCCGGGGGGAAGAGATACTTCCTGCTCCTCGTGGATGATCGAAGCAGGTATATGTGGCTGGTCCTCCTTGCCTCCAAGGACCAGGCCCAAGCCGCGATCAAGCGCTTCAAGACCACCGTCGAGGTCGAGGCAGGGCGGCCCCTGCGCGCGCTTCGGACGGACCGGGGTGGCGAGTTCACCTCCGCGGTGTTCATGGAATACTGCGCCGAAGAAGGCGTCAAGCGGCAGCTCACGACGCCGTACACACCCCAGCAGAACGGGGTGGTGGAGAGGCGGAACCAGACAGTGGTTGCCATGGCGCGCAGCATGATCAAGGCGAAGGGCATGCCGGCTAAGTTCTGGGGGGAGGCGGTCACCACCGCTGTTTACCTCCTGAACCGATCTCCTACGCGCAGCGTCGAAGGAAAAACTCCGTATGAGGTATGGCACGGTGAAAAACCTAGTGTTCAACATATTCGTGTGTTTGGATGCGTTGCACATGTCAAGACCGCCAGGCCAATGCTGAAGAAACTGGACGATCGGAGCACGCCCATGGTCTTCATTGGCTATGAGGAAGGAACCAAGGGCTACCGTGTCTTCAACCCTGGGACTGGGCGCGTTCACGTGTCCCGCGACGTGGTCTTCGACGAAGGCGCGTGCCGGAAATGGGACGACGCCACAGCTGCGCCAGAGCCGTTCACGGTGAGCTACACCGTCTCCGTCACTCGGCCAGGGAGCCTAGAGGACGGGGGAGTAGCCGCGTCTGCTACGGCCCGTTCACCTGCATGGGAGCCGGTCTCGCCAGGCCGTGCAGGCGAGGACACGGCCGCGGAAGTGAACGCGGCGCCGCTCAGCGAGGCGCGCTCCGACGCTGATGCAGAAGAAAGCAACCGGGCCAGTGACCAAGGTGGGCACCCGATGCTCACCCGAAGCAAGGACGGCATCCACCAGCGCAACACCAAGTACGACGACGACTATGTGCATCTCGTCGACGTCGTGGACGACGATGAGGCCGCAGACCCAGTCTGCCTCGTCGCTGGAGAGGAGCCAGCGTCGTTCCCAGAAGCCGCAGCACAACAGTGCTGGCTGCGGGCGATGCGAGAGGAGCTCGCCGCGATCGACGCCAACGACACCTGGGCGCTCATGGAGTTGCCGCTGGGACAGCGCCCGATCGGTCTCAAATGGGTCTTCAAGCTGAAGAAGGACCCATCCGGCGCCATCGTCAAGTACAAAGCACGCTTAGTAGCCAAGGGCTATGTGCAGCGCGCCGGCATCGACTTCGAGGAAGTCTTTGTTGGGGAACGTAGTATTTTAAAATTTTCCTACGATCACGCAAGATCTATCTACCAGATGCATATCAAAGAGAGGGAAGAGTGTGTCTACGTACCCTCGTAGACCGGAAGCGGAAGCGTCAAGTGACGCGGTTGATGTAGTCGAACTTCTTCGCGATTCAACCGATCAAGCACCGAACGTACGGCACCTCCGCGTTCAGCACACGTTCAGCTTGATGACATCCCACGAGCTCTTGATCCAGTTGAGCTTCACGGGAGAGTTTCGTCAGCACGACCGCGTGGTGACGGATATGATGTATTCACCGGCGCAGGGCTTCGCCTAAGCACCGCGACGGTATGACCGAGGTGTGTTTCTGTGGAGGGAGGCACCGCACACGGCTGGAACAATTCAACTTGTGTGTCTTTGGGTGCCCCCCTGCCCCCCTATATAAAGGAGCAAGGGGGGAGGCCGGCCGGCCCTTGTTTGGTGCGGCTAGGGGTGCAATCCTACTAGGAATAGGATTGCAATCCTATTCCTAGTAGGAACCACCAAAGAAGGAAGAGAGGGAAAGGAAAAGAGGGAGAGGTGGCGCCCCCCCAATCCTAGTCCAACTAGGAACCCTAGGTGGGGCGCCGGCCAGCCCTATGGGCTGCCTCTCTCTTTTCCATAAGGCCCACTATGGACCATCCCCCTTCGTAGGGGGTTTCGGTAACCCCCTCCGGCAATCCCGTTAAATCCGAAACTTTTCCGGAACACTTCCGGTGTCCGAATATAGTCATCCAATATATCAATCTTTATGTCTCGGACATTCCGAGACTCCTCGTCATGTCCGTGATCTCATCCGGGACTCCGAACTACCTTCGGTACATCAATACTCATAAACTCATAATACTGATCGTCATCAAACGTTAAGCGTGCGGACCCTACGGGTTCGAGAACTATGTAGACATGACCGAGACTCATCTCCGGTCAATAACCAATAGCGGAACCTGGATGTTCATATTGGCTCCTACATATTCTACGAAGATCTTTTATCGGTCAGAACCGCATAACAACATACGTTGTTCCTTTTGTCATCGGTATGTTACTTGCCCGAGATTCGATCGTCGGTATCTCTATACCTAGTTCAATCTCGTTACCGGCAAGTCTCTTTACTCGTTCCGTAACACATCATCTCGTGACTAACTCATTAGTTTTTTGCTTGCAAGGCTTATTGTGATGTGTGTTACCGAGAGGGCCCAGAGATACCTCTCCGACACTCGGAGTGACAAATCCTAATCTTGATCTATGCCAACACCACGAATACTTTCGGAGACACCTGTAGAGCATCTTTATGATCACCCAGTTACGTTGTGACGTTTGATAGCACACAAGGTGTTCCTACGGTATTCGGGAGTTGCATAATCTCATAGTCATAGGAACATGTATAAGTCATGAAGAAAGCAATAGCAGTAAAACTAAACGATCATGGTGCTATGCTAACGGATGGGTCTTGTCCATCACATCATTCTCCTAATGATGTGATCCCGTTGATCAAATGACAACTCATGTCTATGGTTAGAAAACATAACCATCTTTGATCAATGAGCTAGTCTAGTAGAGGCATACTAGGGACACTCTGTTTTGTCTATGTATTCACACATGTACTAAGTTTCCGGTTAATACAATTCTAGCATGAATAATAAACATTTATCATGATATAAGGAAATATAAATAACAACTTTATTATTGCCTCTAGGGCATATTTCCTTCAGTCTCCCACTTGCACTAGAGTCAATAATCTAGCTCACATCGACATGTGATTTAATACCGATAGTTCACATCGTTATGTGAATAACACCCATAGTTCACATCACCATGTGACCAACACCCAAAGGGTTTACTAGAGTCAATAATCTAGTTCACATCGCTATGTGATTAATACCCAAGAGTAATAAGGTGTGATCATGTTTTGCTTGTGAGAGAAGTTTAGTCAACGGGTCTGTCACATTCAGATCCGTATGTATTTCGCAAATTTCTATGTCTGCAATGCTCTACATAGAGCTACTCTAGCTAATTGCTCCCACTTTCAATACGCATCCAGATTGATACTTAGAGTCATATGGATTTAGTGTCAAAGCTTGCATTGGCGTAACCCTTTACGACGAACTCTTTATCACCTCCATAATCGAGAATAATTTCCTTAGTCATCCTGTTACTAAGGATAATTTTGACCGCTGTATAGTGATCTACTCCTGAATCACTATTGTACCCCCTTGACAAACTCATGGCAAGGTACACAACATGTTTGGTACACAGCATGGCATACTTTATAGAACCTATGGCTGAGGCATAGGGAATGACTTTCATTCTCTCTATATTTTTCTGCCGTGGTCTGGCTTTGAGTCTCACTCAACTTCACACCTTACAAGTCAGGCAAGAACTCCTTCTTTGACTGATCCATTTTGAACTACTTCAAAATCTTATCAAGGTATGTACTCATCGAAAGTCTTATCAAGCGTCTTGATCTATCTCTATAGATCTTGATGCCCAATATGTAAGCAGCTTCACCAAGGTCTTTCTTTGAAAAACTCATTTCAAACACTCCTTTATGCTTTCCAGAAAATTCTACATCATTTCCGATCGACAATATGTCATTCACATATACTTATCAGAAAGGTTGTAGTGCTCCCACTCACTTCTTGTAAATACAGGCTTCTCCAAAAGTCTGTATAAAACCATATGCTTTGATCACCTCATCAAAGCGTATATTCCAACTCCGAGATGCTTGCACCAGTCCATAGATGGATCGCTGGAGCTTGCATACTTTGTTAGCACCTTTTGGATCGACAAAACCTTCTGGTTGCATCATATACAACTCTTCTTTGAGATATCCATTCAGGAATGCAGTTTTGACATCCATTTGCCAGATTTCATAATCATAAAATGCGGCAATTGCTAACATGATTCGGACAGACTTAAGCATCGCTACCGGTGAGAAAGTCTCATCGTAGTCAACTCGTTGAACTTGTCGAAACCCTTTCGCAACAAGTCGAGCTTTGTAAACAGTAACATTACCGTCTGCGTCGGTCTTCCTCTTGAAGATCCATTTATTTTCGATGGCCTGCCGATCATCGGGCAAGTCAACCAAAGTCCACACTTTGTTCTCATACATGGATCCCATCTCAGATTTCATGGCCTCAAGCCATTTTGCGGAATCTGGGCTCATCATTGCTTCCTCATAGTTCGTAGGTTCATCATGGTCTAGTAACATGATTTCCAGAACTGGGTTGCCGTACCACTCTGGTGCGGAACGTACTCTGGTTGATCTACGACGTTCAGCAGAAACTTGATCCGAAGTTTCATGATCATCATCATTAACTTCCTCACTGATTGGTGTAGGAATCACTGGAACAGTTTTCTGTGATGTACTACTTTCCAATCCGGGAGAAGGTACAATTACCTCATCAAGTTCTACTTTCCTCCCACTCACTTCTTTCGAGAGAAACTCCTTCTCTAGAAAGGATCCATTCTTAGCAACGAATATCTTGCCTTCGGATCTGTGATAGAAGGTGTACCCAACAGTCTCTTTTGGGTATCCTATGAAGACACATTTCTCCGACTTGGGTTCGAGCTTATCAGGTTGAAGCTTTTTCACATAAGCATCGCAGCCCCAAACTTTAAGATACGACAACTTTGATTTCTTGCCAAACCATAGTTCATAAGGTGTCGTATCAACGGATTTAGATGGTGCCCTATTTAACGTGAATGCAGCTGTCTCTAAAGCATAACCCCAAAACGGCTAATTTTTTTTAAATAATACATTTTATTTAGTAAATTTCATAACTAGTACGTGGCTAGGCGAATTTTCAAAAATATGACCCAATCGGCCAGCAGCAGGCCGACTAGGCCTTGTTGGCCTGCTGCTGGCCGATTAGGACCTTATCGGCCTGCTGCTGGCCGATTAGGACCTTATCGGCCTGCTGCTAGCCGATAGGCCTGTCGGCCAGAAGCTCCCCAGCAGTCGGCCTTGCTGCTTGGCCGACAGGACCTTATTGGCCTGCTGCTGGCCGATAAGACCTTATTGGCCTGCTGCTGGCCGATAAGACCTTATTGGCCTGCTGCTGGCCGATAGGGCCTGCTGCTAGCCGACAGGCATAAACACAGCTCTTTTCCCGCCATATTTTTCCCTCTCCCGCCATAGGTTTCCACATAGCTCGTTTCCGGCATATTTTTCCCGCTCTCTACTTGCCC
>LR738715.1:662645985-662657345 GCA_902687465.1 Secale cereale | reverse complement strand
CATTGAACTATCTTGTTGTCTACCCTGAAATCGGCGGCTAAATCCAGAAGACATCTGGACATACTAGGGTGAAAACTACGATCGAAAGGATATCCGGACATCTTCGCGAGACTACAATACTACAACTGAATGCTTACCAATGTTACTGCCGACGGTGTTTTATAGACTCACAACACAAAGAAAGGCGGGAACTCGGTAGCGGGAGATACTGGCGGGAACTAGAGAGCGGGAAAAAAATGGCGGGAAAGAGCAAAGCGGGAAAAAATGGCGGGAACGAGCAAAGCGGGAAAATAGTGCGGGAACAAGCAAAGCGGGAAAATAGGGCGGGAACAAGCAAAGCGGGTAAAATTGGCGGGAACGAGCAAAGTGGGGGCAAGTAGAGAGCGGGAAAAATATGCCGGAAACGAGCTATGTGGAAACCTATGGCGGAAGAGGGAAAAATATGGCGGGAAAAGAGCTGTGTTTATGCCTGTCGGCTAGCAGCAGGCCCTATCGGCCAGCAGCAGGCCAATAAGGTCTTATCGGCCAGCAGCAGGCCAATAAGGTCTTATCGGCCAGCAGTAGGCCAATAAGGTCCTGTCGGCCAAGCAGCAAGGCCGACTGCTGGGGAGCTTCTGGCCGACAGGCCTATCGGCTAGCAGCAGGCCGATAAGGTCCTAATCGGCCAGCAGCAGGCCGATAAGGTCCTAATCGGCCAGCAGCAGGCCAACAAGGCCTAGTCGGCCTGCTGCTGGCCGATTGGGTCATATTTTTGAAAATTCGCCTAGCCACGTACTAGTTATGAAATTTACTAAATAAAATGTATTATTTAAAAAAATTAGCCCCAAAACGATAGTGGTAAATCGGTAAGAGACATCATAGATCGCACCATATCCAATAAAGTACGGTTACGACGTTCAGACACACCATTACGCTGTGGTGTTCCGGGTGGCGTGAGTTGTGAAACTATTCCACATTGTTTCAAATGAATACCAAACTCGTAACTCAAATATTCTCCTCCACTATCAGATCGTAGAAACTTTATTTTCTTGTTACGATGATTCTCTACTTCACTCTGAAATTCTTTGAACTTTTCAAATGTTTCAGACTTGTGTTTCATTAAGTAGATATACCCATATCTGCTCAAATCATCAGTGAAGGTTAGAAAATAACGATACCCGCTGCGTGCTTCAACACTCATTGGCCCACATACATCAGTATGTATGATTTCCAACAAATCTGTTGCTCGCTCCATAGTTCCGGAGAACGGAGTTTTAGTCATCTTGCCCAAGAGGCATGGTTCGCAAGCACCAAGTGATTCATAATCAAGTGATTCCAAAAGTCCATCACTATGGAGTTTCTTCATGCGTTTTACACCAATATGACCTAAACGGCAGTGCCACAAATAAGTTGCACTATCATTATTAACCTTGCATCTTTTCGTTTCAATATTATGAATATGTGTATCACTACAATCGAGATCCAATAAGAATAGACCACTCTTTAAGGGTGCATGACCATAAAAGATATTATTCATAAAAATAGAACAACCATTATTCTCTGATTTAAATGAATAACCGTCTCGCAACAAACAAGATCCAGATATAATGTTCATGCTCAACGCTGGCACCAAATAACAATTATTTAGGTCTAAAACTAATCCCGAAGGTAGATGTAGAGGTAGCGTGCCAACGGCGATCACATCGACTTTGGAACCGTTTCCCACGCGCATCGTCACCTCGTCCTTAGCCAATCTTCGTTTAATCCGTAGTCCCTGTTTCGAGTTACAAATATTAGCAACCGAACCGGTATCAAATACCCAGGTACTACTACGAGCATTAGTAAGGTACACATCAATAACATGTATATCACATATACCTTTGTTCACCTTGCCATCCTTCTTATCCGCCAAATACTTGGGGCAGTTCCGCTTCCAGTGTCCAGTCCCCTTGCAGTAGAAGCACTCAGTTTCAGGCTTGGCTCCAGACTTGGGTTTCTTCGTGGAAGTAGCAACTGTCTTGCTATTCTTCTTGAAGTTCCCCTTCTTTCCCTTGCCCTTTTTCTTGAAACTAGTGGTCTTGTTAACCATCAACACTTGATGCTCCTTTTTGATTTCTACCTCCGCAGCCTTGAGCATAGCGAAGAGCTCGGGAATTGTCTTTTGCATCCCTTGCATATTATAGTTCATCACGAAGCTTTTATAGCTTGGTGGCAGTGATTGAAGAACTCTATCAATAACACTATCCTCGTCAACTTTGCAACCAAGTTGAGTCATATGATTGTAGTACCCAGACATTCTGAGCAAGTGTTCACTGATAGAACTATTCTCCTCCATCTTGCAGCTGTAGAACTTATTGGAAATCTCATATTTCTCAATCCGGGCATTTGCTTGAAATATTAACTTCAACTCCTGGAACATCTCATATGGTCCATGACGTTCAAAACGTCGTTGAAGTCCCGGTTCTAAGCCGTAAAGCATGGCACACTGAACTATCGTGTAGTCATCAGACCGCGATTGCCAGACGTTCAAAGCGTCCACATTAGAGGGGGGGCTTGTCACCTAGCGGTGCTTCAAGGACATAATTCTTCTGTGAAGCAATGAGGATAATCCTCAGGTTACGGACCCAGTTCGTGTAATTGCTACCATCATCTTTCAACTTAGTTTTCTCTAGGAACATATAAAAATAAACGGGGAGCAACATCGCGAGCTATTGATCTACAACATAGATATGCTAATACTACCAGGACTAAGTTCATGATAAATTAAAGTTCAATTAATCATATTAATTAAAGAACTCCCACTTAGATAGACATCCCTCGGGTCATCCAAATGATCACGTGATCCAAATCAACTAAACCATGTCCGATCATCACGTGAGATGGAGTAGTTTCAATGGTGAACATCTTATGTTGATCATATCCACTATATGATTCACGCTCGACCTTTCGGTCTCCAGTGTTCCGAGGCCATATCTGCATATGCTAGGCTCGTCAAGTTTAACCCGAGTATTCTGCGTGTGCAAAACTGGCTTACACCCGTTGTATTTGAACGTAGAGCTTATCACACCCGATCTTCACGTGGTGTCTCGGCACGACGAACTTTCGCAACGGTGCATACTCAGGGAGAACACTTATACCATGAAATTTAGTAAGGGATCATCTTATAATGCTACCGTCGAACTAAGCAAAATAAGAAGCATAATAAGATAAACATCACATGCAATCAAAATATGTGACATGATATGGCCATCATCATCTTGTGCTTTTGATCTCCATCTCCAAAGCACCGTCATGATCACCTTCGTCACCGGCGTGACACCTTGATCTCCATCGTAGTATCGTTTGTCGTCTCGCCAACTATTGCTTCTACGACTATCGGTACCGCCTAGTGATAAAGTAAAGCAATTACATGGCGATTGTATTTCATACAATAAAGCGACAACCATATGGCTCCTGCCAGTTGCCGATAACTTTACAAAACATGATCATCTCATACAAAACCGTATAACTCGTCATGTCTTGACCATATCACATCACAACATGCCCTGCAAAAACAAGTTAGACGTCCTCTACTTTGTTGTTGCATGTTTTACGTGGCTGCTACGGGCTTAGCAAGAACCGTTCTTACCTACGCATACAAAACCACAACGATGTTTCGTCAAGTATGTGCTGTTTTAACCTTCACAAGGACCGGGCGTAGCCACACTTGATTCAGCTAAAGTGAGAGAGACAGACACCCGCCAGTCACCTTTAAGCAACGAGTGCTCGTAACGGTGAAACCAGTCTCGCGTAAGCGTACGCGTAATGTCGGTCCGGGCCGCTTCATCTCACAATACCGCCGAAGCAAAGTATGACATGCTGGTAAGCAGTATGACTAGTATCGCCCACAACTCATTGTGTTCTACTCGTGCATATCATCTACGCATAGACCTGGCTCATGATGCCACTGTTGAGGAACGTAGTATTTTAAAATTTTCCTACGATCACGCAAGATCTATCTACCAGATGCATAGCAACGAGAGGGAAGAGTGTGTCTACGTACCCTCGTAGACCGGGAGCGGAAGCGTCAAGTGACGCGGTTGATGTTGTCGAACTTCTTCGCGATCCAACCGATCAAGCACCGAACGTACGGCACCTCCGCGTTCAGCACACGTTCAGCTTGATGACGTCCCACGAGCTCTTGATCCAGTTGAGCTTCACGGGAGAGTTTCGTCAGCACGACGGCGTGGTGACGGATATGATGTGTTCACCGGCGCAGGGCTTCGCCTAAGCTCCGCGACGGTATGACCGAGGTGTGATTCTGTGGAGGGGGGCACCGCACACGGCTAAAACAATTCAACTTGTGTGTCTTTGGGTGCCCCCCTGCCCCCGTATATAAAGGAGCAGGGGAGGGAGGCCGGCCAACTCCTCCTGGTGCGGCTAGGGAGGGAGTCCTACTAGGAATAGGATTGCAATCCTATTCCTAGTAGGATTCACCGAAAGGAAGAAGGGGGAAAGGAATAGGAGAGGTGGCGCCCCCCCAATCCTAGTCCAACTAGGATTCCTAGGTGGGGGCGCCGGCCAGCCCTATGGGCTCCCTCTCTCTCACCCTTTAGGCCCACTATGGACCATCCCCTCTCGTAGGGGGTTCCGGTAACCCCCTCCGGCATTCCCGATAAATCCGAAACTTTTCCGGTATACTTCCGGTGTCCGAATATAGCCGTCCAATATATCAATCTTTATGTCTCGGACATTCCGAGACTCCTCGTCATGTCCGTGATCTCATCCGGGACTCCGAACTACCTTCGGTACATCAATACTCAAAACTCATAATACCGATCGTCATCAAACGTTAAGCGTGCGGACCCTACGGGTTCGAGAACTATGTAGACATGACCGAGACTCATCTCTGGTCAATAACCAATAGCGGAACCTGGATGTTCATATTGGCTCCTACATATTCTACGAAGATCTTTTATCGGTCAGAACCGCATAACAACATACGTTGTTCCTTTTGTCAAACGGTATGTTACTTGCCCGAGATTCGATCGTCGGTATCTTTATACCTAGTTCAATCTCGTTTACCGGCAAGTCTCTTTACTCGTTCCGTAACACATCATCTCGTGACTAACTCATTAGTCCTTTGCTTGCAAGGCTTATTATGATGTGTGTTACCGAGAGGGCCCAGAGATACCTCTCCGACACTCGGAGTGACAAATCCTAATCTTGATCTATGCCAACACCACGAATACTTTCGGAGACACATGTAGAGCATCTTTATGATCACCCAGTTACGTTGTGACGTTTGATAGCACACAAGGTGTTCCTACGGTATTCGGGAGTTGCATAATCTCATAGTCATAGGAACATGTATAAGTCATGAAGAAAGCAATAGCAGTTAAACTAAACGATCATAGTGCTATGCTAACGGATGGGTCTTGTCCATCACATCATTCTCCTAATGGTGTGATCCCGTTGATCAAATGACAACTCATGTCTATGGTTAGGAAACATAACCATCTTTGATCAATGAGCTAGTCTAGTAGAGGCATACTAGGGACATACTGTTTTGTCTATGTATCCACACATGTACTAAGTTTCCGGTTAATACAATTCTAGCATGAATAAAAGACATTTATCATGATATAAGGAAATACAAATAACATCTTTATTATTGCCTCTAGGGCATATTTCCTTCAAAGGGATCATCTTATAATGCTACCGTCGTTCTAAGCAAAATAAGAAGCATAATAAGATAAACATCACATGCAATCAAAATATGTGACATGATATGGCCATCATCATCTTGTGCTTTTGATCTCCATCTCCAAAGCATCGTCATGATCACCTTCGTCACCGGCGCGACACCTTGATCTCCATCGTAGCATCGTTGTCGTCTCGCCAACTATTGCTTCTACGACTATCGCTACCGCTTAGTGATAAAGTAAAGCAATTACATGGCGATTGCATTTCATACAATAAAGCGACAACCATATGGCTCCTGCCAGTTGCCGATAACATTACAAAACATGATCATCTCATACAAAAACGTATAACTCATCATGTCTTGACCATATCACATCACAACATGCCCTGCAAAAACAAGTTAGACGTCCTCTACTTTGTTGTTGCAAGTTTTACGTGGCTGCTACGGGCTTTAGCAAGAACCGTTCTTACCTACGCATACAAAACCACAACGATGTTTCGTCAAGTATGTGCTGTTTTAACCTTCACAAGGACCGGGCGTAGCCACACTTGATTCAGCTAAAGTGAGAGAGACAGACACCCGCCAGTCACCTTTAAGCAACGAGTGCTCGTAACGGTGAAACCAGTCTCGCGTAAGCGTACGCGTAATGTCGGTCCGGGCCGCTTCATCTCACAATACCGCCGAAGCAAAGTATGACATGCTGGTAAGCAGTATGACTAGTATCGCCCACAACTCATTGTGTTCTACTCGTGCATATCATCTACACATAGACCTGGCTCTGATGCCACTGTTGGGGAACGTAGTATTTTAAAATTTTCCTACGATCACGCAAGATCTATCTACCAGATGCATAGCAACGAGAGGGAAGAGTGTGTCTACGTACCCTCGTAGACCGGAAGCGGAAGCGTCAAGTGACGCGGTTGATGTAGTCGAACTTCTTCGCGATTCAACCGATCAAGCACCGAACGTACGGCACCTCCGCGTTCAGCACACGTTCAGCTTGATGACGTCCCACGAGCTCTTGATCCAGTTGAGCTTCACGGGAGAGTTTCGTCAGCACGACGGCGTGGTGACGGATATGATGTATTCACCGGCGCAGGGCTTCGCCTAAGCACCGCGACGGTATGACCGAGGTGTGTTTCTGTGGAGGGGGGCACCGCACACGGCTGGAACAATTCAACTTGTGTGTCTTTGGATGCCCCCCTGCCCCCGTATATAAAGGAGCAAGGGGGGAGGCCAGCCGGCCCTTGTTTGGTGCGGCTAGGGGTGCAATCCTACTAGGAATAGGATTGCAATCCTATTCCTAGTAGGAACCACCAAAGAAGGAAGAGAGGGAAAGGAAAAGAGGGAGAGGTGGCGCCCCCCCAATCCTAGTCCAACTAGGAACCCTAGGTGGGGCGCCGGCCAGCCCAATGGGCTGCCTCTCTCTTTTCCATAAGGCCCACTATGGACCATCCCCCTTCGTAGGGGGTTCCGGTAACCCCCTCCGGCAATCCCGTTAAATCCAAAACTTTTCCGGAACACTTCCGGTGTCCGAATATAGTCGTCCAATATATCAATCTTTATGTCTCGGACATTCCGAGACTCCTCGTCATGTCCGTGATCTCATCCGAGACTCCGAACTACCTTCGGTACATCAATACGCATAAACTCATAATACCGATCGTCATCAAACGTTAAGCGTGCGGACCCTACGGGTTCGAGAACTATGTAGACATGACCGAGACTCATCTCCAGTCAATAACCAATAGCGGAACCTGGATGTTCATATTGGCTCCTACATATTCTACGAAGATCTTTTATCGGTCAGAACCGCATAACAACATACGTTGTTCCTTTTGTCATCGGTATGTTACTTGCCCGAGATTCGATCATCGGTATCTCTATACCTAGTTCAATCTTGTTACCGGCAAGTCTCTTTACTCGTTCCGTAACACATCATTTCGTGACTAACTCATTAGTTTTTTGCTTGCAAGGCTTATTGTGATGTGTGTTACCGAGAGGGCCCAGAGATACCTCTCCGACACTCGGAGTGACAAATCCTAATCTTGATCTATGCCAACACCACGAATACTTTCGGAGACACCTGTAGAGCATCTTTATGATCACCCAGTTACGTTGTGACGTTTGATAGCACACAAGGTGTTCCTACGGTATTCGGGAGTTGCATAATCTCATAGTCATAGGAACATGTATAAGTCATGAAGAAAGCAATAGCAGTAAAACTAAACGATCATGGTGCTATGCTAACGGATGGGTCTTGTCCATCACATCATTCTCCTAATGATGTGATCCCGTTGATCAAATGACAACTCATGTCTATGGTTAGGAAACATAACCATCTTTGATCAATGAGCTAGTCTAGTAGAGGCATACTAGGGACACTCTGTTTTGTCTATGTATTCACACATGTACTAAGTTTCCGGTTAATACAATTCTAGCATGAATAATAAACATTTATCATGATATAAGGAAATATAAATAACAACTTTATTATTGCCTCTAGGGCATATTTCCTTCAGTCTTTGCGCCGGTGGCCCATTTTGACTCTGTGCGGCTCCTGACCGCGCTCGCCGCTCACCATGGGTGGGAGGTCCATCACATGGACGTGAAATCGGCCTTCCTCAACGGGGACTTGGCCGAGGAGGTCTTCGTCGCACAGCCGCCGGGGTTCGAGCTCGCTGGACAGGAGCACAAGGTCTTCAAGCTTGCCAAGGCGCTGTATGGACTGCGTCAAGCGCCGCGCGCCTGGAATGCGAAACTGGACAGCAGTCTGCTGTCGCTCAAGTTCCAGCGGAGTGACTCTGAGCACGGTGTCTACATGCGCGGCACCGGCGACACGCTCCTGGCTGTTGGCGTGTACGTTGATGATCTCATCATCGCCGGCGCGCAGCCACGGGAGCTGAGCAACTTCAAGGAGGAGATGAAGAAACTCTTCCAGATGAGCGACCTCGGGCGGCTCACCTACTACCTTGGCATAGAGGTATGTCAGACAGGGCGTGGCATCACTTCGTGTCAGGCAGGCTATGCACAGAAGCTGCTCGAGAAGGCGTCCATGGAGGAGTGCAAGCCAAGTGCAGTGCCCATGGAAGCGAAGTTGAAGCTCAGCAAAGACAGTATGGCACCGGCTACCGACGCCTCGTACTACCGCAGCCTGATTGGCAGCCTGCGGTACCTGGTGCAGACCAGGCCCGACATCACGTTTGCAGTCTCCTACCTCAGCCGTTTCATGGAGAAACCCACCGTCGAGCACCTGACGGCGGCCAAGCACTTGTTGAGGTACATCGCGGGCACTCTGACGCTCGGGTGTGTGTATCTTAGGGGGAGCGGAGACCCCTCACTCATCGGCTACAGCGACTCCGACCTTGGCGGCGACGTCGACGACCGCAAGAGCACCACCGGCTCGCTCTTCTTCCTCGACAAAAGCCCGATCAGCTGGCAGTCCACCAAGCAGAAGGTGGTCTCGCTGTCATCATGTGAGGCGGAGTATGTCGCTGGCGCATCCACCACTTGCCAGGGCATCTGGCTCTCTCGACTGCTGGCAGAAGCAACGGGCGCCGAGATCAAGCCACCTGCAATTCTGATTGACAACAAGTCTGCGATTCAGCTCAGCAAAAACCCGGTGTTCCATGACAGAAGCAAGCACATAGAGATCCGCTACCACTTCCTCAGAGACAAGGTTGAAGCAGGTAAGGTGAAGGTCGATCATGTCAACACCGGCGAACAGCTGGCTGACATCCTCACGAAGTCTCTTGGGCGTGTGCGCTTCCAGGAGCTGCGCGCCAAGATCGGCATCCTCGACACCACGGGCGCGTGACAAGTTCAAGGAGGAGACTGTTGGGGTTGAACCCGTCTCGCGCTGTCAGTTCTTTTTTTCAGTTTTAGTTGCTTTCCTTCAGTTAGCTAGTTTGTTAGGATTCAGTTTTTCCTTTCCTGAAGATTAGGCCAGGGCCACAATACGTGCGCACCGTGGCGAGTAGCTAGGAGCGGCACGACCGACTCTCATGCGTCGTGGACGTGGGATGGCACGTCCGGATCGATCGTGGGGTGATCGCGTGTACGCGTTTGTTTTCGCACTGAATAAAACGGCAAGAGGCCGAGGCAGAAAAGCTGCAGACTTACGCAGCACAAAACTCTCTCTTTCGCTCGTTTTTAATCGCAACACTCCATGCCAAGATAAGGCGGGATCGCGCGAGGACAGACCCGAAAGGCAGACGATGCGCGTAAGACGATCCCCGGCCCCGGGCCGAGAAACCGAATCACGCAAACTGAAACCGAACAGGCACGCCGCGACACCGTCGAGGCCTGTCGTGCAAAACGACCTCGGCCGGACGGATTCTCCACGACACGGACGCGAAACTACTGCTGCTCCCGCGACCACTGCACGAGCACGACCGACCGGGACGATGAAGCAAGACGACCTTCAGAAAAAGACCTTCACGAAACAAACAGCCGCGACGAGCTACCTAGTACAGCATAGTACATATGGACAAAGGCGCTGCCACCTTTCATGCTCTCTCCATGGCCTCTGGGTTTATTCGTACCCTCTCGACTAGGCTCTCGTCTCTTGCGCGCACATGCGTGTTGGGTTTTACCAAAACGGTTTTCGCACGTTTATATAAAAGCAATAATCAACAACAATCCGGTATAGACGTACGCCATCACAACACGCGCACATATCCAAGACAGGATACAAAGGTGCTGAACGCAGCAACATCATCCTTAGCGTTAATGCCACCCAAGAACTCGAAGCTGCATACCACGGACCGTGGGTTTCAAGGCGGCGCATTCAAAAAGGTTACGAGACTGGAGCACCGTCACCGCCTGATCTGAGGATCAGAGTTTTTCCAGAGCAATACGACAGGCAATGAGAGCCGCAACGACGCCTTCAAGAAGGGAACGAGTTTCGCCACCGCCGGTCCGTCCAAAGGTAGAACATATTTTCACCCCGGCCAATACTCACCGCCATCGAACGCCACACCCCGACAACCACACCGTCCACACGGCCATGGCCATCGGGCAGCACCGAGCCACAGGCTCTGTCCATGAGCACCACGCTACCACCACCAGAAACGACGCCCCGGCATCCAAGACCCTAACACCACCTCACCCGAGACATGCCGCTAATCCAACCAAAGAGATGAGCGAAAAGACCCTCCCTTTCACACCCTTGGGCGGCCCCCAACGCTGAGATCCAATAGGCCTGTCAAAACTGGCATCCATCGACCCGTCTTGCGACACTGAGCGCGAGACGAGCTCGGTCCTACTACATGGGGCGCGAGACGAGCTCGGTCCTGCTGCACGAGCGCGAGACGTGCAATGGACCACGGCAAGGAGAGGGCCAACCCTTCGACGAAAGTAGCGTCCCAGGCGACGAGGAGAGGGATCAAAGGCCAACACAAGCCGCCTACAGACGAGTCGACGCCGAATATGCCAGCCGCCGCAACCAAGCTGTTGTGGAGCCGCCCACGGCCGGATCAGCATGCACACCGGGCCACTACCCAACGCGCGCCGCCCGCCGAGCTCCAAGCGTCGGATCCGTCGGGCATGCTCCTGCCAAGCTACCGTGTAGCACCGCGCGTCATAGAGGTCACCGCCCGGACCTCACCGCGGCACCGCCACCCATGGCCAGAGCAGTCGCCATGCCAAGTCGTTGCCCCAACAACCACCACAAATCATGCGCCTCCACGCACTG
>LR738715.1:662546253-662645780 GCA_902687465.1 Secale cereale | reverse complement strand
ACAACCACCAGCGGCAACACCACCACCTTAGGAGGGCCGCCAGCCGTCCCTGCCACCGCCACCAACCAGATCCGCCACCAGAGCAACCCGATGCCCCGGAGCCCCCACAAGTCGTCGCTGGAGGGAGGAAGGGGGGAGAGGAGGCTACTCCGGCTGGCCACCATGATGCCAAGGCAAGGGGGAGCCGGACCAAGAGAGGCCCGTCGCATGCCGACGGGCAGGAGGTGGCGCCCCGCGACGCCCGCCACCTGCGCCGAGGAGGAAACACCCCGCCGCCGCCTACGCCACACGACCTTTGGCCAAGGACGCCACCGGCGACGAGGAAGGAGAGGCCGAGGCGAGGAGCTAGACCGGCGGAGCTAGGGTTGCCGCCCGGTGTCGCCGTGTGAGCGACTCCGGGGACGAAGTGGCCTAATTTTCATGTGTGTGGGGGCGGAGTGGCCAACAAAGCTAACTTTTCATGCATGTTGGGTTTTGGCCGCATGGAATGGCACGCATGCTTTCCGATGCCGATCGCGCGTTTCCGTCACGCCCGTTTCTAGCTACGATAACGTGCAAGAGAATGACTGGATAAGTGTGTAGGAGCTCACCGGTGCCCAAAAAGAGGACGACGCTTGCTTGGTGGCGCACCATCATGGACGTACGTTGCTGCAACGTGGCAACAAACAAAACAATAGGTAGAGGACGAGATAACAGAAGTACTTTTGCACGAGAGAAACGGCAGTGAAATGCATAAAACCATCGCAATTGTGTTGTCATTAGCAGAAAACCATCACTTTTGTTTTTTGGACAAACTCATCAAACGCAATGCTATTTTTTTTTTACAGAATGCACTGATCTCTCGCTTGACCCAGATTATGACAACTCAGGCCCACCTGTCGGCCTGACGTGGCAAAAATAATGCCACGCGGGGCACATGGACTTGGTCTTCTTCTTCATTCTCCTCCTACTAATGACGACATAGTTGTAGTGATTTTACGCATTTCCATCGAAAACAGGTGTGCATTCAAAGTCTAGAGAGTACACGCAAAAGGCGCACCTTTACCTCGAGAGGCGGATGGTCGGAGTCATGAGAAATCGAGTGGGCACTCTTCTGGAACAGGTGCCACACATATATACTATTCCCTCCGTAGTTGACGTTTTAGGCTTTGTTTCAAGTCAAACTCGCTTAATTTTAATCAACTCTATAAAAATTGTGCTAATCTACAACATCCATTACGCATAGTATGAAAATATATTTCGTAAAAAATCTCAAGAGACTAACTTGACATTTTATGTGTTACTCCCTCCGTTTCAAAATACTTGTGGTTCTAGAACAGAGAGAGTAGTATCTTTTTTCTATAAACATGATAAAACTTACTCAAATTTGACTTGAGACAAACTCAAAACTACAATTACTTTGGAACATGTGGAACGGCTCAACCCATATCCCTATTCCTAATAATTCAGCAATTTATATTTCCTCCTCAGCTCGATCATTTCTCCCTCAAAAAAAATAAAAAATCGACCATTTCTCACGCCTATAAAAAGCTCCGGAACACCCTGGAGGCCCAGAGCAAACCCTTCACGGTAACAACCCCTCCCAAAAGCCAGCGGAAAAGCCACGATGACCAGGCCTCACACTGGCAGTGAGTCGCCACTAGTGGTGCATCTACTGCTCTGCTGCACCTTTCTCCTGGCCTTGGCTGCTCCGGCGACCATAGCGGCCTCCGCTCCTGCCCCTGCTCCGACCCCGACGACGCAGAACATGACGTGGGACGTGGAGTACATCCTATGGGCGCCGGACTGCCAGCAGCGGGTGATGATCGGGATCAACGGCGACTTCCCCGGCCCCAACATCACCGCCCGCGCCGGCGAGACCGTCAGCGTCACCGTCAACAACAAGCTGCACACCGAGGGGCTGGTGATCCACTGGCACGGGATGCGGCAGGTGGGCACGCCGTGGGCGGACGGGACGGCGTCCATCTCCCAGTGCGCCATCAGCCCGGGGGACTCGTTCACCTACGAGTTCGTCGCCGACAAGGTAGGCAACGTCGCAACCGAACAAAACCCCGTATTACCCGGCATGGCCGGGCACGCACGCACGTGAACAGGATCCAAGGAACCGAACCGAACTGAACCGAATCTGTCCGCTCGTGCAGCCGGGGACCTACTTCTACCACGGGCACTTCGGGATGCAGCGGGCGGCAGGGCTGTACGGGTGGCTCGTCGTGAGCGCCACGGAGGAGCGGGGCGAGCCGTACCGGCGGGACTACGACGGCGGCGAGCTCCGCATGCTGCTCAGCGACTGGTTCCACGAGAACGTGTACGCGCAGGCGGCCGGGCTGGAGCGCAAGTACGACCACTTCCAGTGGGTCGGCGAGCCCCAGACGATCCTCGTCAACGGGCGAGGGCAGTACGACTGCATGCTGGGCGCGGTCACCAGGTTCCACCGGGGCATCGACAGGCGCGCCAGGACCTGCGTGAGGGGCAAGGAGGCCAAGCTGTGCGGGGACGAGGAGATGTGCCTGCGGCGGAGCGAGTGCGGGCCATACTGCCCGGAGAGCCAGTGCGCCCCCGTGGTGTTCGACGTGGAGCCTGGCAGGACGTACCGGCTCCGGATCGCCAGCACCACCTCCCTCGCCGCTCTCAACGTGCAGGTCCAAGGGGTAAGACTGTATGTATATTTTCATTCATCCTGCGGTGAGAAATTCTTCAGTTGACGATTGACATGGCGTGGGCTTTGTAATTCCTTTGTATTTTTGCAGCACGAGCTGACGGTGGTGGAGGCCGACGGCAACCCGGTGGAGCCGTTCACCGTCCCCGACATCGACATCTACTCCGGCGAGAGCTACTCCGTGCTCCTCACCACCAACCATACGCCCAAGTTCTACAGGTCAGGGTCCTTCTGGATCTCCGTCGGCGTGAGAGGACGGCGCCCCAAGACGCTGCCGGCCACCGCCGTCCTAAGGTACACCAACAGCAGGTTCCCGTGGCCAGGCAGTCCGCCCCCGGCGACTCCGGCGTGGGACGACGTGCAGCGCAGCAAGGGCTTCGCCCACAGGATCAAGGCCCGGAGGAACGCCACCGAGGCGCCGCCGCCGCCGCGGACCGACCAGGTGGACCGGACGATCGTGATGCTCAACACGCAGACCCTGGTGGACGGGCACATGAAGTGGGCCATCAACAACGTGTCCCTGGCCCTCCCGGCCACCCCGTACCTCGGCGCCTACTTCTACGGCGTGCAGGGCAGCGCCTTCGACGCCTCCGGCGAGGCGCCCAACGGGTTCCCCGGCGGCTACGACATCGACCTGCCGCCGGCGAACAACAGCTACGAGACCACGCTCAGCGACCGGGTGTACGAGCTGCCGCACGGCGCCGTGGTGGACGTGGTGCTCCAGAACGCGGACATGCGGAGGGACAACGACAGCGAGACGCACCCGTGGCACCTGCACGGCCACGACTTCTGGGTGCTGGGGTACGGCGAGGGGCGGTACCGCGGCGCCGGCGGCGAGCGCCTCAACACGGAGGACCCGCCGCTGCGGAACACGGTGGTGGTGTTCCCGCACGGGTGGACGGCGATCCGGTTCGTCGCCGACAATGTCGGAGCGTGGG
The DNA here is from genome assembly GCA_902687465.1 of Secale cereale. NCBI lineage: Eukaryota > Viridiplantae > Streptophyta > Magnoliopsida > Poales > Poaceae > Secale > Secale cereale. The sequence continues at coordinate 662,642,186 of LR738715.1, read as the reverse complement.
CGTTCCACTGCCACATCGAGCCGCACCTCCACATGGGCATGGGCGCCGTCTTCGTCGAAGGGGCCCACATGATACGCGATCTGGACGTGCCCAGGGAGGCCATGATGTGCGGGGTGATCAGGACGACGGCCGCATCCCTGACTCCCGCTAAGCCGGGCTCGCCTGCGCCGTCGCCGTGACGGCCATCGACTCATGGATAAGCTCCTCCTCGCATGCCTGTTCCATTGTATCCGTAGTCATTTGTGAGTGTGCCGTGCAAAACAAAGGCCTTGCAGTCAGAACTCCAAATATGAGTAGTTGTCAAACGTAAAATGTTTTTCACTACATTCTCACTGAATAAAGTTTTATACTGATAAACAAAAAAGTTCGCTTTCTGATAAACGTCATCGTACAGTGAAAAGATAATTGTTCTGAAATTTTCATTGATTGTTAAAATAACAGTTTTGCTAGAACTCATCCAGATGAGATATAATTTGGTCTCATTCACCTTCTATAGCCATTGAATGTGATGCTATAAAATGCGTGGGCTATATATGTTCTTGTTTTCCAAATGAATGAGACCAAATTATATCTCCTCTAGATGAGTTCTAGGTACTCCCTTAAAATAATATGATTCAGGTACATAGCTACTGCCATAGTAAGAGAGTAACAGTACTATCATGAAATCAATCAACCAACGAGAAAGTTATGCACCAAGAAATAGTGACATGTCCAGCGTACTGCGTGTAAGACATAAAACAAATGGAACGGACATGGTCAATCGAGATCCGAAACAGTACAGGAGCACTCAATATATTTAAAATTACAAGACATGCTAATCTGCAACGAGTATCAAATTCTCTCTTCAACATCCGTGAACATCCGGCGATTCTTACTCCTACCAGGCTACATATATTCTACCAAAACCATGGAATCCCATCTCAAATCCCAGTTTCCTTCATATATGTCACTTGAACAGCAGCATGTATGATATTGCAAGAAAACCTTGTCTGGGAGAGTCTCTAGAAGCAGACAGGAAACTTATCTTGAAAGTTGCTACATCAGTCGATCTTCACGGAAGCATAGATCTTCCTCACAAACCAGAAGCAAGCATAGAAGCCAATGGTGCCAGTCAGGACGAAGAAGGCATAAGAAATGATCAGCATGTAACCAAAGTAGAGAATGCCTGAAACAAGCTTTGTGATCTCCAGCTTGTTGAAGAAGTAGAAGATAGCATAAGCGAAAAGATATAGAGCTGAAGAGCCTGCGGTCAGGTAGGCTCTCCACCACCAGTGATAGTCCTCGCTGCATAGCTGGAAGTAGCAGAGCACAATTGTGATCTCAGCACAGGTTACCAGGAGAATGACGAAGACTATGAAGAGGAAGCCAAAGATGTAGTAGAACTGGTTCAGCCAGATAGATGTGAGGATGAAGAAGAGCTCAATGAAGACAGCACCAAATGGCAATATGCCACCAGCAAGTATCGAGAAAGCTGGCTGCAGGTACCATGCTTGCTCGGGAATTTGCCTGGGAATCTTGTTTGTCTTGACTGGGTCCTCAATGGCTGGCTGCTTGAATCCCAAGAAACTTCCAACAAAGACCAGTGGCACGGAGATGCCAAACCAGAGAAGTACCAGAGCAAACATTGTTCCAAATGGAACTGCACCAGATGATTTCTCACCCCAGATAAGAGCATTCAGGACGAAAAAGACCCCAAAGATTATACCAGGAAACATGAAGGCAGTTTTGAGGGTGATCTTCTTCCACTCGGTGCCCTTGAACATCTTGTAGAGGCGAGACGACGTGTAACCCGCCAATACACCCATGAAAACCCACAATAGGACCATAGCAGTCATGAGTCCTCCACGGTTCGCAGGGGATAAGAATCCAAGTAGTGCAAACATCATGGTTACCACTGTCATGCCAAAGAACTGCACACCAGTTCCAACATAAACGCAAAGAAGGCCTGAATGAACAGGAGGCCTGAAGGCATCACCATGCACTAACTTCCATCCAGTTTCTTCCTGGGCCTCCTCCTGATTGTCAAGCTGATTATAGTTTGCTATGTCCTTGTAAAGGGTCCTCATCATAATCATGGCAATCATGCCAGAAAGGAAAAGGACAATCATCAAGGAGTTAATGATCGAGAACCAGTGGATTTGGCTGTCACTGGAAAGAAGGTAGACATCCCAGCGAGATGCCCATATGATCTCACTAGACTGCAGAAGATCAATTGTGAATTAATCAGCATGGCAGGAATATGAATGCCAGCAACAAAGGATATGAAAAAGGTAATATACCTCAAAGGTAACGTCGTAAGAGAATACAACATATGCATCAGGGGCCACCTCTTGAGGTGTGTGACTACCAGGAGTTATCTTTGTGTTAGCGTTGCAAGTTTGTACTGTAGGATTCTTGTCATCCCAGGCACCATATTCATGTTTAATGCTGTATAAAGGTAGACAGTGAATAGTCAAGTTATGATAGGCACATGTACCTTCACATAAGATATAAATTTATAAAAAGCCAAGCACTAATTTCTACTAAATATTGGCTATGTTGAACACTTACATGGAGATTAAACTATTTATGAAATGATCAAAACATTAGATGAACATGAATTTCAATTGGTTTCGGACTGGTCAGCTACCATACCCACAACAAAACAAGATCAATTCGACCATGAGGTGTGCTTTAGACATGACTGAGTATACATAACATACCTGCTAGGAATCACATGGAAGCCAACAATACGAGCCTCTGGGGAGTTTAGGTCTTCATGGTACAAGACTTTAAAGCTCAAGTGATTGTTAATATAGTACTTGTCATCCTTGAGCTGCCAATATTGTGCTCAAATTAAACAAGTTCCTTGATAAATATTTCATGTTTCAGTGAGCAGCAATCGACTTGGTGAGATGCTCACCTTATAGCCAACGCGGTAACCATGATCAAAGTTCGGTTGGCTCCCTTCCCGTGTCTGCCTAGGGACCACAACTGGGAGATTATCCAAAATCCTGATAGAAGAGAGTACATTGTCAGGAACTGTATTATATATGTAGCTTATGCGGAACATAAACCACAATTCTACAACTTGGACCAGTATCATATGTAAGCCGGCTAGACAGTCATGTTAATCTTTTTTTGGCGGGGAATGGACATGTTAATCAACTGGCAATACAACAAGAACTTCAAAATCAGAACATACATGTTCACTCGATATTCATCATCGATCTTCTCTCTGAAATTCTTTGCAGCTTCTGCAGACAGCTTTGTTCGACAAACAACTTTGCAACTCTCGTCCCTCCTCATCTTGAACTGCAAGAGTTGGGAGAGTGAACTTAAGTTAGAGAGCGCACAATATATCATATTATGTTGTCGTGCTCTCTACACCCTTGAACAATCGGGCAAAAATCATTTGTAGAGTATTTATTGCAAAATACACAGGTAGTATACTTACATTATAGACAGAGTTTTCAATGCGGTCCCCACGAAGGACTTCCCCTAAGTTCTCAGCACTGTTCTTAATCGCCTCAGGTTTGCAGTAGTCCAGGAAATAATAGTCATACGGAAGTTGTGTCTTTATAGATGACAGCTTGTTGACCTTCACCTGGAGATCATCATCCTGCAATATAAACGGTCAGTCAACCTTTGAAAACCATTGAGCAAACAGAGAATATAGACAGGAAACAATGGATAAAACTTCCAAACAATCATATCTGTATACCTAAATAGTTGATCCACACTAACTCAATTGTCCTAACCTGCAACTATGCCAACTCATCATGCCATCATGCATGCCCCGCTAAATTTAATTCTCTCAATATGCAACTATGCCAACTCACCATGTCACTATGCATGAAAAAACTCCATGCACCATGCATGCTACTCATTCTCAAAAAATATTTTACAACTATATAATAACTAGATACTGTAAATTGTATGTACTATTATTTCAATTCTCATATTGCTAATCAAAATACTGAAGTTTCATAGTGCCAAATCTCATAAAAATAACTGCATCTAATTCCCACAGAAACACACGGGGTATCTCTCTAGTTTAGAAGTTTGATTATACAACTGTAACTGTCTTAATAATTGTACGGTATGTTAAGTTGGTAACTGTCTCTCCGAAACGACAGTCACCGATGCAACACAACAACTGGAGCTCCATAAACAAGAGGACTCCAACAACTTGTAAATGACGAAATCAATTAGCACGTCAATTAAATGGCACCGGAAAACAGCATGCAATTGTTAACAGGTGTTAATTAAGTTACACAGAATGTATCCCATTCTCCTGATCTCCTGAAATTGTAATTGCGTTAGGAGGCAACAAGAAACAACAACCATGCACTTGTCTATATGGTGTGGTTTCTTCAAGTAGGTCGCCAAGCACATAGGCAACACATATAGGCTTCAACATAAATGTTATTGTTGCAGAATATACTTCTACACATTTGATTCTCAACAGAATATCATTCAAAGAAGAGAACCAAATGAGCTTAAAATGGATAAGGAGAATATTTGTCTATATCAAACTATATTATGATGGTATAACGGAAAGGAACCTCAGGATATGCATGGTGTTTTTAGATGATGTGGACATTCTAATACAACAACTCTAGTACATCTACAAGCATACTACATAAGGTATGTTTCCGTTTCGAACATTTTAATTTAAGAATGGTCTGTTTGTTGTAGTTTGCAGCCGTCATATGAGGATAGTAGGCCCTAGCAAGTTAGACGAAGACAACACTTCAGTTCATGCCACTTTCACAAGGTTTTGATTGCAGTGTTGCAATCTCCATGAAACCCACCAACACACACAACAGGTACCTAACTGAATTTTCTACCCAAATCGCCCAAATAGTTTACTACCCAGTAAATACATGTTCTCAAACAAGGAGACTAAATTAAACAGCAATGAAAATAAGAGACGAAGTGATAATGTGTCTGCACCACTAGATGAACTCAAACAAGGAGAAACCAAAAATCCCCTGCTTATCAACACTTTTTGAAGTGTGAGCCGCACCAATCCCACAGTAATACCTACACACTGCACCAAACATAGTTAACCACATCAACGGATCTCACTATATTGTGCAATACCGTCGCGATTAGAGCTAGAAACAACATCAGTAGTCGACTAATGGAGCGAGGAGCCTAACCCGAATGCACCATGCTCGACAAAATTAATCACACGCAATCAAGGCCAAGCGGGCGCTGCCACGTACAGCTTTCACCCTATCCGCAGGTACGCCCAAAACGCACACGCAAGGCAGCGTAAAATCCAGACATTCCGCTCTCAACCTCCATTGCTCGGATCACTAAACCCTGAAGCACAGACGCGCCCCTACTACTAATACTCCAAATGTGAGGTGACCTTCCAAACACGGGGAAACGAGGCCTGGCGAGCCAGATCTGAGGCCGCGGCTCCCGGCACGGCTAGATCCACCGGCGCGGACAGCCAGGAGGCCACCTAGAGCTTAGATCCGACGGGGGGAGGGCGAGCAGGGGGCGGATGGCTCACCTTCTGGAAGTCGCGGGGGGCGACGCCGGGGAGGTAGAAGGCGCGGGCGGGGGTGAAGGCGAGGCAGACGGCGGCGAGGACGAGGAGGGGGAGGAGGAGGAGCGGGAGGCGGCCGCGCGGGCCGCCGGTGATCGCCATGTCGGGGGAGGCGAGGCGGGGGAGAAGTGGGGGAGTAGTGTGCCGAGACGAGAAATATGGGGGGAGGTGGGTGCCCTGCCCTGGTGGTGGGGAACTCCGAGCTACGACGGCCTACGGAAGGGTGCAATGAGCCAATGAACGGCCGTGATTCGTCGACATAATGAAAGGAAAGGGATTACGTATCGTATGTGTCGTGTGGAACAAAATTCAAAAATAGAAACCCCACCGACCGACAGGGGAGCCGTCTTATTCAAGCCTAGAGTGCAACACTGAATTGGTTATCGTCGTCAACCTCAGATCACTTTCATCATTTTGGAGTCACCAGAAAGAAAGTTTTAGGTACATTTGTTGGACGACACTCTACCTTCTTTGGGCTTGAAGCTTGTCAAAGACTTTCTTTCAAATTACTCGTCGTGGTTTTAGTTCTTGAACTAAAACTTTAGTTCTTAAACTAAAACCACGACGAGTAATTTAAAACGTAGGGAGTACGTATTAGGCGGCACTTTACCTTCTTGAAACAGTTTTCTTGACAATATGAAATACTCCCTTCGTCCGAACTTAATTTGTTGCTAAAACGAGTGTCTACACTCATTTCAACGTCAGTTAATTCCACATGAAGGTTGTACAAAGCAACTATCTTTTATTCAAAAAAGGAAAATGTGTCCCTCTTTGCTTTCACCATGCTCGTGATCACCGACAGTACCATTCTTTGTTATACTATTATTTCTTCGTGCACTTCCAACTTCGTAGTTGACAATGTCGACCATACTCATGATCCACCGACACAAGCCGCCAGTAGTAGTTTATAAAATATCCAAGATCAACGTTGTCCAAATTCTTAATTCCGATTTGCTTATGGCTCAGCCACTGAGGAGCTGCCACTAGGCAGTCAGGGCATGTACAATGATTGCTAAGATAGTCTTATCTTAAGTTTTGCATGTAAATTAGAGATGACAAAAAAACAAGTCTACAATGGGTCATCTCTTAGCCTTATCTTCAATAATTAGTTATTCCTAAAAACATGGTGAGACAAATTGTGCTAAGCTATCATCTCTTGTCTTTGCTTAAATAAGCTAAGACAAGCCTTCTCTTATGATTTCTCTCTCCTCCACCTCATCATTTATCTTACGTGGCATCCTTAAGCTAGAACCATTGTACATGCCCTCATAAGTGACTCTGCTCCCCCCATTTCCTTTCTACTTCAAAACTCCACATATAACACTCGGTCGAAAGAATCTAACGTCAAGCTACAAAACCACGTACTCTACGAAGTTAACAGAAAGGCACTAATGAAATTTAAGTACCCGTCCCAAAATTATTGTCTTAGATTCATCTAGATAGGGAAATATCTATCACTAAAACGTGACTAGATACAACCATATTTAGACAAATCGAAGACAAGAATTTTAGGACGAATCCCAGTATCAAACCAAGTTTGAACAACCGCTCAAAAGCGATCAATCGAAGTAAATGAAACGATCGACGTTAAAGGCAGTCAAACCAAAATGACTACACTTTCCTCTTTCTCTACGCTTAGCTCGGCTGGTTGCAACTTGCAACCAATGGTGAAATAGTCTCCTGTGCCACTTTCTCATGCGCACGGCAACCAAGTTACTGTGCGTTTCAAGTTTCAGCAAAGTAAATAAGTACAGAGACAAAATAATTACAGGCTAGAGGTTACAGAGAGAACCCGTATAGTTGACAATATACACCAGCACGTGCAGTCCAGCACAGTTTATTGCCCCATCTTTATTCGTACACCAAAGTAGATACAACCAGCGTGTTCGAGCATCTTGGCCTAGAATGCTCTTGCTAACAGAGCTGGCAAGTGAAACCGAAAAATACCTCGAGTGCGTTGGTTCAACAATACATGAGATGGTATTACACAAGACAATATTACAGAAGACGCCGTGAGCAAGAAATCTACAAATAACTTATGCTCGCTGACTCGAAAAGAATGGGATCTGACTATATAATAATAATAACTACAGCAAAAAGGCCAGAAGTTTGAACTGCTCAATTTATTCAAGCTGCACTTGAGAAAACATTGGATCTCCCAACAAAGAGGAGATCAGTGGGCAGCATCTCTGCTGTAGAACGCATCCAAGGTCTTTGCGGGGATACGGTGGAGAAGCTCGCGAGGGAAGATGCGAAGCAATGTCCATGCTAGGTCAAGTGACTGGAAGATGTTCCGAGTATCGTATGCTCCCTGTGCTACAAATTTCCTCTCAAATTTGTCCAGGAATTCTAGATAAAGCTGCACAAGCGAAAAACAATACATTAGATTCTTTGATTTCTAAAAAGACCATGAGCCCATGGGTTGGTTACTTAGTTGGCTAGTGAGAAGTTACGTACCAGATCTTCAGAAGAGAGAGCCTCCTCTCCCACAACTGCTTTCATGGCCTGGACATCCTTTCCAATAGCATAGTTGGCATAAAGCTGAACAGAAAGCAGTATGTGTGATTCCTCTGTATGTTACAATTGGTAGAAAGGAACCAAACATACAGTGTTCAAGTAAGTACCTGATTAGACACATCTGAATGGTCTCGACGGGTCATACCCTCACCAATAGCACTCTGCAAGAATTATTGACAGTTCTTAGAACTAAATTTCAGGATGAAATCCTGATAGCATCTTAAAGTAATGGACCCAGTTTTGTAAAGCTCGATTGGTAAGCAGTCTCACCTTCATCAACCGAGAGAGAGATGGAAGGACATTAATGGGTGGGTATATCTGAAACAATACCATGACATCATGTAAACATTGAGAAAAATATTAAGGAAAAGAAACTACTACAGGTTCTAAATGACAGTAATAAGTTACTATATGAAGCTGTGTTCTATCACTGTTGATAATAATTAAGAGCTGTATTCCATAAGTAAAAGAACAAGTGAAAGTACCTGTCTGTTATGGAGCTGTCTGTCAATGTATATCTGTCCTTCAGTAATGTACCCCGTGAGATCAGGAGTTGGATGTGTGATATCTGTTTGCAGGGAAAATAACACTCCATGGTCATTGCATTCTTATGTAAAATGGTCAATAAAATGGAATGTGCAGTAATGATTGGCCTAAATGCAATCAGATTTGCAGTTGATGTTGGTCTGCCAAACAAGAGTGTTGAGATACTCATGCTAGACTGGCGCACACGCTAGATTGTGTCACACTCGGGACTCAGCAAAATGGTCAAACACTGACAGACAATATGCTGATTTTAATCTATTGTACGTCAAGTATGTTAGCATTTTCAGAACATAATTGACAGTGCTATATAACTGCAAGGCATACAGAGCAAGCAATTCGCTACTTACCATCATTAGGCATAGTTAGAATGGGTATTTGGGTAATGGAGCCTGTTCTTCCTTCAATACGCCCAGCACGCTCATAAATGGTTGCCAGATCAGTATACATATATCCAGGATAACCACGCCTACCTGGCACCTCTTCTCGGGCTGCTGATACCTACACATAAGCAGAAGTGGGTTACTGACTTGTTATGGCAGCAAGTGCAAATTTATTACAGTTGAGCATAGAAGTTACTACATATACTCCGAAATGCAATACTATACCAAGGTGGATAGAGAAAACTACAAAACACTATATAGCTAATAAAAATGCAACTTACTGGATAGAGAAAACTACAAAACGCTGTTAGAAGCTAATAACAATGTCAAGATTCTGTTTTCAACACTAACACTATATAGTTTCAACACTAACACTGTTCCTTTTGGCAGTGGTGTGATGATAGAAAAAACTGAAAAACAGATAACTGCGACACCAGATCACGACCAAACTCTGCCAGTTCAGTTTGTACTGCATTTTGTACAAGATAGTTTCCACTTTTAGTCCATTCAAACAGTAATTTTTGCAATTAGATGGATGGCATTTTAGTGCGCAATAAGGTTATACAATTTTATCAATCCTTTCCTTAAAAATCATTACTTATTCAGGTCACTGGCAAAACATCAGGACAAGAAGTACTCCAAGGAAGAGCTAACTGATTGGAAAACACACTTCAATGGAAACATGCTCTAGTTGATGAAATATCAAGGGCAATACCTCACGAAGTGCATCTGCATATGAACTCATATCTGTCAAGATGACAAGAACGTGCTTCCCACATTCATATGCCAAATATTCTGCTGTTGTTAGCGCAATACGAGGGGTGATGATACGTTCGATAGTGGGATCATTTGCCTAAAAGACAAACAGGAGCAGAGTGTTAAATTATGTTTTGTTTGGCATTGACCAAGTCAAATCTTGTTTAGGAGACAACTAAAACATTATCAAATAACAATTATAGCAGTATATGCAGTAACATTTTTTTGTCTTGCGGTAGGAGAAAATCTGGTTAACAAGTAGAATGTAAATACCAAGTTCAGGAAAAGAGTGACCCTCTCCATTGAACCATTCTCTTCAAAATCACGTTTGAAGAATTGGGCTGTCTCCATGTTCACTCCCATAGCAGCAAACACGATAGCAAAATTGTCATCTTCACCACCACCCTAGTACATCAACGAAATCAGATCAATCAACAAGCAATGATTTGGCCACGATCGAAAAGATGGTCTCTTTCAAAGAGATGACTACCTCTGCATGCTTTCCTTTCTCCAGCCTCTTGACAAGACCAGCCTGACGACAAATCTGAGCTGCGATTTCATTATGAGGAAGACCAGCAGCAGAAAAGAGAGGAATCTTTTGCCCTCGAGCAATGGAGTTCATGACATCAATTGTAGATATCCCTGTTTGAATCATCTCCTCTGGGTAGGTTCTCTCACTTGGGTTAATAGAACTTCCTGAAATAAGTAACAATACATAACTATCAGAAGTAAAAAATGATTACAGTTTTAACACCATTCATAGTTCTAATTTTGTCCTATAAAGAACAATGAACATACAATTAACCATGAGGCTCTTAAATAACAGTGTCCTTCAACTGAGAAAGCACTTACCGGAGATATCCAAGTAGGCCTCAGGCAATATCGGGGGCCCATTATCAATAGGTTTTCCAGAGCCGTTAAAAATACGTCCAAGCATATCAAGCGAGACAGGAGTTTTCAGGACCTGTCACAGAAGCAGCATACTATAAGTAAGCAACAAAAAGTGGCAGCTTGTCATATTCACATACAAACAAGAAGGCAGACAATATTATTTCAAATTTCATTCGCGTAGTTCAGCATGGGCTTGTCCATGTTATTCAGTTCCAGTGGTATGCAGTTGTGATACCTCCTTAATCAACAATAAGCATGACTTAACATTTCAAGAATGAATGTCCTCATGATCAGTTCATCATACTAACAGTGGCCAACCGAAAGCTTCCTTTGAGAGAGCATTTAGATAGTAAAAAGACAAGAAGAGAGTTGTGGATAATGGGCATTTACCTCGCCTGTGAACTGAACAGTTGTGTATTTGTTATCTATTCCTGACGTGCCTTCGAAGACCTGTATAATCAAGCCGTTCAGATAAACATAGATAAGGGCAGTCTAAAGTTTACTTTAAAATGAAATTAAACCAACCATATTACTAAATCAAATCAGAACATAAAATTGTATTATTTCAGAAAGAGACTGGACTGAACATTTTTTCCGTCAAAACAATGCAGAAGAGAATATTAATTAACCTGCACAACAGCCTTTTCACCATCAACTTCCAGAACTTGACCACGCCGAGTGGTGCCATCTCCCAATCGGATGTTTACAATCTCCTGGTATTTGGGGCCCTATAGACCATAATGACAATAATGAAATAGTAAGAAAAAGGAACTGCTAGAATAATCCGGTAAAAAATGTGGGAATATGCTAACAGATGCACAAATTAGAAAAGCATACACACCTTTACTTTGTCCAAGATAACCAGAGGCCCTGCCACACCAGAAACTGTCCTGTACTCTGCATAAGTAAATGTATAGTGAGCACCGTGATTGTTCGGTCATCTGAAAAGAATGCTTTTCTAGCAGTATGTGCGCTTTGACCCTATGCCGTTGACAACAACGAATTGTACTTAGCGGAATACACTTTTTGCTATGAACGAAGTTTCCAGAAAGGTTAACATTAGAAAGAAAAAAAATGAATGGTAGGCTAAAATAATTGGCATAGTGCAAGACCCGAAGGAACATAATGTTGCATAGTTAAAATAATCTGCAAAGCTACAAAAAAGCAAACTTCCTACACGGTTTAATTAGGTCCCTCTCTATTGGAACACTATGGATTTCCAGCAAAAGCTCTGTTGCTGTGTTATATTATTATGTCAAATGGTCCCTTGTCTTGTAGCATCAGCTCATTTACATACATGGTAGTCCGCATCTCAAACTTCCTATCCAAAGCTGGCACGACAATGCAAGTGCTGACGAGCTGCAATGTCAGTTACCCGACGACAACAGGCAATAGCGCAGCACAGCCACTACTGGGCACAGAAAGCTAAAGCAGAAAGAGACACTACACGAGATGCGTTCGACGACTCACCTATGCCGATCTCCAGGGTTCCCTCCTCCATGTCGGCGCCCTCCTTCACCAGACCCATGCTGAACCCAACGAAGAGCAACCTGCGGAGAGCATCACGAACCGCGCCATCAGAATCAACAGACAAAACGATCCGCGCTTCTCCAGACAACGCGGATCACCCCGATCCCGCCAACACACAAAAAAAAAAACTACACAGCAAGCTGTCTGCCAATCGCGCCCGCTGCTCCGAATTCAGGCGCGACAACCGAGACGCGGGGCCTCCGGCCGACCCCTCCCTAGACGCAGATCTAGGCATTGGAGGCAGATCCCGATCTCGATCTCGATCTCGGATTCGACGCCCGGAACAGCGTGGCGGGACGAACCTAGCTAGTCCCCCCGCGCGCGGTGGGGGGAGATTGGCTGCCCGCGGCGCGAGGCGAGGCGAGGCGAGGCGAGCGAGTTTCGGCGCTGGACCGGGGGTGGAAGCTTCGAGAGCTGGGGAGGGAGCGTACCTCGGGTCGGGATCGGTGGGAGACGGCGCGAAGAGGGAGGTGGAGATGGTGCTGGTGGATCGTGTGGGCGACGACGCAGCTGGGAGAAGAAGAGGAGGAGAGAGGATGGGCAGACGGGAAATTAATGCAGGGAAACCCAATCGTCGAGGGAGGGGATACCGCTTTTGCGTGTTGGACCCTGCAGGAATACCGAATTCCCAAATACGCCCCGTGACAGGATCAGACATGAACCAGCCCGCGTCTAAAATTTTATACTTCAAGAAAAATACTGTATTCCTGTGTGGTTGTTTTTTCACTGTGGATTGTAATCCGGGCTCGATAATTTCCTCTCTCCTCCTCTTGGTTCATCCGCTTGCCGCTTTTTAAACAGGTCACCGATGTACTACCAAAAATGCTCTCTGTAAAATGTCGTGTTTTCTACTCCCTCCGTCCAGTGAAAAGTGTACGTTTAGCTTCAAAATTTGTCCACAAAAGAGTGTACTTTTAACTTCCCAATGCACATTAAAGTACTTCTCTCTTATCACACGGTAATCAAGACCAATAACAATCTAGACATGGTCTTCTTAATTTTTACATGCACTTAGCTCATTGAGGGTTGGGTAATTAAATAGGAGAGAGATGATGGCTTGCACATTTCCAATGCATTTTTTACTTGACTCCATAATTTGTCCTAAAATCTCTAGATGCACACTCTTCACCGGACAGAGGGAGTATGACAGAGAGGGGCTGGTAAACAATGTCCAAAATTATTTGGATCCACTTCTAGCAATAAAATTAAATTATTAATCTGCTGGTGGACCACGGGATGGGATGATATCATGTCGTCACGGGACCATTTGCCCCCTGCCTTATTTGTTCTCCAAAGGCCATAACTTCAAGGGTGATACGATCAAGTCTGATATGGTTTGGTTACAGGTTCTTTTTGTCAATCTACCCTATTTCAATTAGACCAAAGCAGAACATATGCTAGCATGTGGCCCTACATGCTTCCCCTCGGGGCAAGCAACAAATTTAGAATCCGTCTTCCCTTGTTTAACCTTGATCAAACTGCAGCATCCCCTGTTCATGAGGTATGCTGATATATATTTTTCCGGAAAACAGTTAAATTCCTAGGATACCGAGAGTTTGTCAAGGCTCTAAGCTTAGTTTGTGAGACGTACCTTCGAAGAATATTTCTCGAAAAGTAGTAAATTATGTCAAATGATTTATCCAGCGTCAAGTAGAAAATTTCTTTTTCTTGCCTATTTACTAAGTGTGAGGGTCTCGGTCTTGATTGTGTTCCGCAAATTCGACAATTCTGTCATTGTTTGTCTGATTGTGATGTGCTGCCACGTGGATGGTCAGTCGGTTACGTGTCTCCATTGTACTAGTAGTTCAGATGTTTGTAGATTCATATTGTGTTGCGGAGTGTCGACCTGTACCACGTGGACAACTAGTACAGCGCGGGGCCATTGATTGGATCGGATGAACATAAGACTAAAGAATAAAGATCAAACATAAATAAATAAAATGAATGTTCGGTTCAAAAAAAATGAATGAAACAGATAGAGGTGCATAACCCACAATTGAAATGTTGAACATGGCAATGAAAACTTATGGTCTGCTAAAGCCAATTGCTGTTTTTCTTGCAGGAGCATAAATTCCATTGCTAGGCCCACACACATTTTTTTAAGATGTGACACTCTTCGCTGAATTCAGATGTCAATTACATCACGAATCAGTTCAACTAAAAGAAATTTATAGAACTAGAAGAGTTGGACGCACTTTGTTGCATCATTGGTGTTGTTGGGTTTACATTTGTTTTACTCCCTCTATTTCAAAACATACGGTGATTGTTTTTTCTAAAAGTTAAACCTCTTTAAGTTTGATCAAATTTATAGGGAAATATATCAACATACATAATATCGAAACGGTATCATTAGATTCATCATGAAATCATTTTTCACATTTTATTTAATTAGTATTTAGTATATATATTTGGCTCTTAATTTGGTCAAAGTTAAATAAATGACTTGAAAACTAATGCATCTTATATTTTGAAACTGAGGGATATTTGGTTTGACGAGTGGGGGAGATAATGGAGTGTGTTTTCCTTTTTACTTACAATGCAGTGTTTTGATGGGCCTTTTTCAGTGTGATTTTATGTTATCTGCTAACCAACCCATATTTACGTGCGATGATTTTCTATGTCAGTGACTGCATTTACTATATTGATGCTACAATACTGCATGTTGAAGCTTCATTTTTGTAGGTGATGAGAGTGTGTGCCGGATTGATATGTCTTTATAGCCGATACCGATTGATTTGAACAACCGTTGATCCGGTCATAATGTGAGCTAATTCCAAAATTGAATACGCCAATCGAATGGGAGAGCTCCAAAATTAGGAAGCATGCTGAATTAAAAGAATTGTATGCGAGAACTTGAGCTGGTCAAAATCGGATGACCCAATTCTAAATTGGAGACCTCAATTGATCGTCAGAAATTACGGAGCATGGTGTGGTTAATAGATAAATATATTTGAATCATAAGAAATTCTAGTTGAAGTGTCTGCCACTTTGCTTACTTCCCTTGGGCAATGCGTAAGCTGAACTGCGCCAATCTTGTGGACTAGTTTTTTTTTTTTTGAGACAACACCGAACGTACCCGTTCGGAGGGATTCACGTGAGGCGAACATGCAATTGCCACATGGTGTGCGTGTGCCTAGCCGCCACCACATGTCGCATGTTGGACGTACTAAGAGCATCTCTAACAGCCGCGCTTAGCGCCGCGCTCAAAAAAACCATATACCGCGCGCGTAAAGTTTGTTTTTCCGCGCCGCGCAGCGCTGGCTCCAGCAGCAGCGCTATAATGCAGCGCGCGCGCGCCGCTCCAGCGGTGCGCAAAAATGCAGCGCGCGCAAAACACATATACAGTTCAACAAATAGAAGAAAAACGATCAAACAAACAAAATAAATCAACAATAAATAGTTTACAACTGAAACAAATAGTTTTATCGTTCAGTACAACAAATAATGCAATAAATAAACACAACCAATAGTTCATGAACAATACAATACATAAAATGCAATGAAATCATGCTCGTTGTTGTCCATGCCATGCCCACCACTCTTCAATCAAATCCTTCTGAAGATCATTGTGCGTTGCGGGACGCCGAATGGCATGATAGGAGGCAACAAAACGGGCTACCCTTTCAGCCCTCCGTCGCACTCGCACGGGATGTCCCAAGAGCTCATACTGTGAGTAGTCTAAATCTTGGCCACGCTCATTCTCGATGATCATGTTGTGCATGATCACACAAGCGTGCATTATGTACCAAAGCATTTTTTGATCCCAAAATCTAGCCGGTCCTCTCACAATAGCAAATTGGGCTTGCAAAATCCCAAATGCTCTCTCGACATCTTTTCTAGCAGCTGCCTGAGCATTGTGGAAATCAAGATTTTTTTTACCTTCTGGCTTTTTCAACGGCTTCACGAAGGTTTGCCACTTTGGATAGATGCCATCCGCTAGATAATAGCCATAGTTGTACGTATGGCCATTTGCTACAAACTGAACCGGTGGCAACTCACCATTCGCAATCTTATTCATCAGTGGTGACCGGTTGACAACATTGATGTCATTCAAAGATCCAGGCATTCCAAAGAATGCATGCCATATCCAAGTCTCCTGATCGGCCACCGCTTCAAGGATTATAGTGGAACCCTTTTTTTGGCCGTGGAATTGCCCATGCCATGCCTTTGGACAATTCTTCCAACTCCAATGCATGCAATCTATTGAGCCAAGCATGCCAGGAAAGCCGCGAGATTTGTTCATCGCCAATAGCCTTGCGGCGTCTTCAGCAGTAGGAGATCTCAAATACTCCTCGCCAAACACTTGC
This sequence comes from Secale cereale, assembly GCA_902687465.1. Classification (NCBI taxonomy): domain Eukaryota; kingdom Viridiplantae; phylum Streptophyta; class Magnoliopsida; order Poales; family Poaceae; genus Secale; species Secale cereale. The sequence continues at coordinate 662,625,714 of LR738715.1, read as the reverse complement.
ACAATTCCCACTGCAAAGCGCTTGACACACATGATGGCTTGGCTCTCACCCATAGCCAAGTGATCATCAACTAGATCGGCCGGGATACCGTATGCCAACATACGCAAAGCGGCTGTCACCTTCAGAAAGGTGCTATGCCCGAGCTCTCCAGCAGCATTCCTCCTTTGCTGGAAAAAACGGTCATGAATCGCTAGTTTCTCTGCAATGCGCTTGAACAAGTCTGTGCTCATCCTAAACCGGCGACGAAAATATGACTCCGGGTATGTGGGATTCTCCACGAAATAGTTCTTCATCAATCTGTTATGGGCATCAATCCTATCTCTCCAAAAATTTTCCCGACCCATAACCGAACCACCGTGCTTCGGTTTTTTATTGATATGCATTGCTATGATCATTGCAAGATCCTCCTCCTCTTCCATATCAAATTCATCTTCGGATGAATCATGCGACGAACTCATCTACAATGTTCAATACTATACTATCAAAACTACAATTCAAAATATGCACCAAATTCAGTTTGAAGCAATACATACCTTGTAGGTTTTTTGTCGAACACCTTGCGGGCGCGGCGCGGAAGCGAGCCGTCGGGCGCTGTTCCTCGGACGTCGGAGGCGCGCGAGGTCCGGTCGGACTAGGAGGGGGTGGGGCGGAAGCGCAGCGGCGCGGGGAGGCCGGCGAAGCGCCTGAACGGTCGCCGGCGGGCGCGGGAGGCGGGCGCCAACGGAGGCAGACCGGGAAGCGCGAGTCGCCGGCGGGCGCGGGGGCGGCGCCGGGATAGGCTGGGGAAGAGGTCGCCGGGGGCGCGAGCGGCGGCGGCGGCGTGGCCGGATGAGGAGCGAGCGCGGGAGAGGAACGAGCGCGGGAGAGCCGGCGCGCGGGGGTGGAAGAAAGAAGAAATGAGAGTTCGCGCGCGCGCGAGAGTGTGCCGCGCGCGGAAGTGAACGCACCAAATCAACAGCGCGGGATGGCGCATTCACCAGCGCGCCCAACTCGTTTTAGCGCGCGCGCGTTTTTTGCGCGCCCGCTGGAGCTATCCGACGCGTTGCGCGCGCGCTAAAATGGCGTTTTTTGCGATGCGGCGCTAGTATAGCGCGGCTGTTGGAGATGCTCTAATGCGGACATTTTTTTCCTGCACGAGTTTTTTGGATTGTTTGTATTTTAGTTGGTTTGCAGGTTTTCTAAAAATTGTTTTTTTCTGAGATGAAGCACACGGTGTGAATAAAAAAATTGTGTTGTGCTTACGTGTGAAGCGCAGCTGTGTGTTTCCAAATGTGAATAACACAACTTTGTTTTAGGTAAATGCTTGTAGCCGGTGCGCCGGCCGAATCTTCGGCCGGTCTCTCACGCGCGAGTCGTATGTCTTCGATGGAGCATTGGCAGCCGCTCGTATTTTGCCTTATCCTTTCCCCTGTTTTGCTCCACGTCATACCCGATCTGTGCTGACCATCATCTATTGCCTTCAACCTCTCACCTATTCCTTCTTCTCTCTCTTCCTGCCACAAAAATAACTTTGCTCGGTTGCCCAGCTGCTCCTTCGTTCTCCCTCCCTTCTCTGTAGCGTGCACCCGGACGCGCGTGTCAGGCCCTCCCCCTCCTCCTCCCCCCGTGCTACATGTCGTCCCACACAGTGCTCGCGTACTCATCTTCCTCTCCATGGCACACGCAAGCTCCTCCACGGCTTCCATGGCAACTACCTTCGGCGGCAGGCCATGCCCGTGCCAACCTGACCATACCACTGCTCGCATGCGCACGCAACCACGTGCCAAATGCAGTTGGGGAGGTAGTCGACGTCGGTACGGCAGGACCGCGTGTTGCATCCTCGGCTTCTCGCTAGTCACCAGCAATGGCGAATTACGGCGTCGGGAAACGGAGCATGCTGCAACTGGCAGCAACGGGAGTTGCAACCGGTGCCCAGGAAAGCTTTGATCATGGACGCCGAGCGTGGCGACCACCGGGCTGTGACGATGGCTGCGTTGTTCTGAGCAACTCACGGTGTCGCTGTTTTTGCTACATGCTACAACCGGCGTCACAAATTGCTACAACCGGTGTCCCATCCGGCTGCAACCAGCATCGCATTTTGCTACATCGCATAGCGGCGCCCTTTTTTGCTACAACCAGCATCGCCAAATGCTACAACCGGCTATAGAGAAAGCTTCAACCGGCACTACCAATCGGGGGAAAGCTACAACACTTGACACCGAATGCTTCAACCTTAGATGAAAAAAGCTTCCACCAGACCATAAAAAGCTTTTACCAGACGAGCTGCTCAAACGACAAAGTTGCAACCATTGACAAAAAATCTTCGGCCGTTGATGGAAAAAGCTCCAACCGGCGAGAGAGAAAGCTTCAACCGAGACACTGCACAAACAAAACAGTTGCAACCGTTGATGTAGAAAGGTTCAATCGTATATGGGAAAAGCTTCAACCGGCAACGAGAGAGTCGATTTGCCGAGACCAGCGTCAGGCAACGGTGGCGAGCTGCGACGATGGCAAGTTGCATTAGCGACAGAGGTGGAATTGTGACGGCGTGCCCCGTGCTGCAACCACGAGGTGCGTGTAGAGCTACAATGAGGGGCGCCCGCGTGGAGCACGACAATGACGAGCTGCTGCTGGGATTAGACGCGCACTCTCGAGCGATTGATGGGGAGCAAGGTGCTGACGCCAGAGACGTCACTGGGATCAAGTGGGGAGGTTGAGGGATGCGTTATGGCGTCGCCTTTTTTTGCTGGAACCATTGATTAGGGGTGCTACAACCGCTTACGGTAGGAGCTGCGACAGTGAATGGCGGTCAACGGTGGCCGGAGCTGCGGCCGTCTCGATGGGAGCTGCGAGCGTCTGGACAGGAGCTGCGACCGTCTCGGCAAGAGGTACAATGGTTGAATGGTGGTAATACAACCGCCTACTAGAGCTGCAACCGTAACGACGGTGGATCATGGGTGTTTTTGCTGCAACCCGGCCACATCTGGGAGGCAACTGACGACGCGGATTGCCACACGACGGCACCGACGAATGCTACAACCACATGACGATCTGCAGCCTATGGCTGGTGGTGTTGCATCCAACCACAAGGCGGCCGTGACTTTTTGCTGGAGACGTCACCGCGGGAGGAGCTATGACGATATTGATGTTACAACCGGCGTTTTGTTTTGCTGGAAGCGACGGTAGTTTTTGCTGGAATTGGCGACTAAATTTGATGGGATCTGCAGTGGATGGTGTTCTTTTTGCTGCCACCGACGACGCTTTTTGCAGTGAGCGGCGACATGTTTTCCTGGAGTCGGTAATGGTTTTTAATGCAACTAGCGGGCACTGCGGGGTGTTGATGTAGCTTTTTTGCTATGACGAGCTGCAACCGTACACGGTGGAGTTGCAACCAGCCGCGACGAACCTGCAAGAGGCGAGCTGAGCTGCAACCAGGGAGAGCTGAGATGCTGCGACGATGATTTGTGACCGACATGCTACGATAACGAGCGGAGGCGGTCGGCGACAGACTGGATGGTACGCCGCGCATCAGCGGCCAGACTGTCGGAAGTGCGGCTAGAACCTGCAAGGTCAGGCGCTGCGAGGGAGGCGACCGGCAGCGACATGACAGCGCTTCGAAGGCGGCGACCAGCGGCTAGACGGCGGCGCTTCTAGGGCGGATACCGGCGGCGAGCCGGCAGCGCTTCGAAGTAGGTCGCCTTGCATGCATGGCCACGGCGGGTATCTGATACGTCTCCAACGTATCTATAATTTTTTATTGTTCCATGCTATTATTTATGAAGTCTTGGATGTTTAATGGGCTTTATCATTCACTTTTATATCATTTTTGGGACTAACCTACTAACCCAAAGGCCCAGTCCAGATTGTTGTTTGTTGCCTGTTTCAGGGTTTTGCAGAAAAAGAATATCAAACGGAGTCCAAACGAAATGAAACCTTCGCGAGAGATATTTTTGGAGAAAATCACGCACGCGGAGCTTGAGAACCACGTCAGGGGATCGAGGGCTAGCCCACGAGGGTGAGGGGCGCGCCCCCCTTCCCAGGGCGCGCCCCCTGCCTCGTGGCCCCCTCGAGTGTCCTCCGGTGCCCTCCTTCTTCCTATATAAGTCTACGTACCCCAGAAACTCCGTGAACAGAGAGAAAACCCTAATTCCACCGCCGTACCTTCTGTTCCCGTGAAGATCCCATCTTGGAGCATGTTCCGGAGCTCCACCGGAGGGGGATCCATCATGGAGTTCTTCTTCTTCATCATCATCATCATCGCCCTCACCATGAGTTGTGAGTAGTTTACCACAGACCTTCGGGTCCATAGCTAGTATCTAGATGGCTTCTTCTCTCTCTCTGGATCTCAATACAAAGTTCTCCTCGGTCTTCGAGGAGATCTATTCGATGTAATCACTTTTTGCGGTGTGTTTGTCGAGATCCGATGAATTGTGAGTTTATGATCAAGGTTATCTATGAAAGATATTTGGTTCTTCTCTGAACTTTTTATGTGTGCTCATAATATCCTTACAAGTCTCTTCGAATTATTGGTTTGGTTTGGCCTACTAGATCTATAGTTCTTGCAATGGGAGAAGTGCTTGGCTTTGGGTTTAATCTTGTGGTGTCCTTTCCCAGTGACAGTAGGGGCAGCAAAGCATGTATTGTATTGTTACCCTCGAGGATAAAAAGATGGGGTTTATATCACATTGCTTGAGTTTATACCTCTACATCATGTCATCTTGCTTAAGGCGTTACTCTGTTCTTATGAACTCAATACACTAGATGCATGCTGGATAGCGGTCGATGTGTGGAGTAATAGTAGTAGATGCATAATCGTTTCGGTCTACTTGTCTTGGACGTGATCCCTATATACAATGATCATGCCTAGATAGTCTCATAATTATTCGCTTTTCTATCAATTGCTCGACAGTAATTTGTTTACCCGCCGTAGAATATCGCTATCATGAGAGAAGCCACTAGAGAAAACTATGCCCCCCGAGTCTATTCTCAACATATCAATCTACATATACTTTACTTTTACCGCTTTTATTTGTTGTTCTTATAAACTAAAAATACCAAAAATATAAACTATCATCTCTATCAGATCTCACTTTCGTAAGTGACCGTAAAGCGATTGACAACCCTTTATCGCGTTGGCTGCGAAGTTCTTATTTGTTTGTGCAGGTGCGAGGGGCTCGCGCGTGGTCTCCTACTGGATTAATACCTTGGTTCTCAAAAACCGAGGAAAATACTTACGCTACTGTGCTGCATCTCCCTTTTCTCTTCGAGGGAATACAACGCAAGCTCAAGAAGTAGCAAGAAGAATTTCTGGCGCCGTTGCCGGGGAGGCTTACGCAAAAGTCATATACCAAGTACCTATCACAAACCCTTATCCTTCGCATTACATTTTTTGCCTCTCGTTTTCCTCTCCCCCACTTCACCCTTACCGTTTTATTTGCCCTTATTATGTCGTGTTTTTATCGTTCGCTTGCTTCTTGTCTGCTTGTGTGCTATGTGCCCCCAACTAGCTTTCATCTTCGTTTGCTAAAGTATGGATCCTCATCCACTTACTAATCTCTTTAAGAGATCCCATTATGTTGAACCTATTGCTAGTGAGCTGCGTGCACTAGATTATCTTTATCAGGTTTTGCTCGAAATTTATGAATCTGAAAATTATGAGGAATTGTTAGAAGAAGAAGTGATTCATGTTAGCTCCTTAAATAAAAAGCATGATTGCAATGATGTTACTATAAATTCTATTAATGTCAATTGTGTTAATGATATGCAAAACCCTAAGCTTGGGGATGCTAGTATTGCTATGTCCACTACTTGTTGCAATGATCATGATTGGGGTGATGCTTCTTACGATCTTGAAATTTTATTTGAACCCCATGATGAATATGACATTGATAATAATGTTTGCAATAATATTGAAAGTAGGTTTGGAGAGGTCATGACTTTAGTTAATATTGCTCCCACTATTTTGGAATAATGTCAACTTCGTATGCATGTGGATCGTGTTGAGAATATGTTTTGTGATAGATATATTGTTGAATTTTCTTATGATCCTACATGCAATTATTATGAGAGATGAAAATATGGTTGTAGAAATTTTCATGTTACTAAATTACCTCTCGTTATGTTGAGATTGATATTGTTTCTTTCTTCTTCCTTGTATAGGCTAGATCTCGCTTGTCTTGCTAATTTGTTTTCCTATAAAATGCCTATGCATAGGAAGTATGTTAGACTTAGATGTAATTTTCACATGTTTTATAATGCTCTCTTTGTGCTTCAATTCTTATCTTTCATGTGAGCATCATTGAATTCTCAAGCCTATCTTAATGGCCATAAAGAAAGAGCTTGTTGGGAGGCAACCCAATTTTGTATTTTTTGTTTTTGCTGCTGTTAGGGAATAAATATTGCATCTAGATTCTGTTTATATGTGGTTTCATGTTTTGTTTAGTGTTTGTGCCAAGTAGAACCTTTGGGAAGACTTGTGTGAAGTTTATGTGATCTTGCTGTGAAAAACAGAATCGTTATCGCTCGCTAAAGTAGTCTTCAGATTTTACTAGAGCGTGATTTTTAGTTGATTCTTTTTGCAGATGATTGGTAGAGAAATTCCGCAAATTTATCAATTTAGTTTGAATTTTTTGGAGTTCCAGAAGTAGGCGAAACCTGCAGATTACTACAGACTGTTCTTTTTTGATAGATTCTGTTTTTCGTGTGTTGTTTGCTTATTCTCATGCATCTATGAGTAGTATTGGAGGATATAAACCATAGAGAAGTTGGAATACGGTAGGTTTAACACCAATATAAACAAAGAATAGATTCATTGCTGCACTTTTGAGTAGTGGTTTGCTTTCTTATACTAACGGAGCTCACGAGAATTTTTGTCTAAGTTTTGTGTTGTGAAGTTTTCAAGTTTTGAGTATTGCTTGGATGGACTATGGAACAAGGAGTAGCAAAGGCCTAAGCTTGGGGATGCCCATGGCACCCCAAGTAAATTTAAGATAATCAAAGGCCTAAGCTTGGGGATGCCCATGGCACCCCAAGTAAATTTAAGATAATCAAAAGCCTAAGCTTGGGGATGCCCCGGGAAGGCATCCCCTCTTTCGTCTTCATCCATCGGTAACTATACTTGGAGCTATATTTTTATTCGCAACATGATATGTGTTTTGCTTGGAGCGTCTTATATAATTTGAGTCTTTGCTTGTTAGTTTGCCACAATCATCCTTTCTGGACACACCTATTTGAGAGAGTTAAATATGGCCTAGAAATTGTTAGAACACTCTATGTGCTTCACTTATATCTTTTGAGTTGAATAGTTTTTGCTCTAGTGCTTCACTTATATCTTTTAGAGCACGGTGGTGGTAATATTTTGTAGAAATTGTTGAACTCTCATGCTTCACTTATATCCTTTTGAGAGTCTATTAGCATGGTAATGTGTTTAGGCTAAAGAAACTAGTCTTCACATGATAAACATCCAATGTCAATGTAGTAAAAAAATTCACACCAAGTGCATTGAATATGATGAGATGTTGGATGCTTGATAATTATTTTGAGATATGAGGATTGTGATATTAGAGTCATGCTAGTGGAGTTATTATGAAATTGAGAAATACTTGTGTTAAGGTTAGCGATTCCCGTATCATGCACGTATGGTGAACCTCTATGTGACGAAGTTAGAGCATGAGGTATTTGTAGAGTGCCAACCTTTGTGTGGAGGTCGGGGGCGCGCGATCGTTACTCCTACCAACCTCCCCCCTAGGAGCACGCGTTGATTGCTTTGTTTTGATGACTCGTAGATTTTTGCAATAAGTATATGAGTTCTTATGACTAATGTCGAGTCCATGGATTATACGCACTCTCACCCTTCCGACATTGCTAGCCTCTCTTGTACCGTGCAACTTTCGTCGGTGCCATAAACCCACTATATATCCTTCCTCAAAACAGCCACCATATTGTTCCTCAAAACAGCCACCATACCTACCTATCATGGCATTTCCATAGCCATTCCCAGATATATTGCCATGCAACTTTCCATCGTTCCTTTCATATGACACGCATCATATTATCATATTGCCATGCATGATCATGTAGTTGACATCGTAGTTGTGGCAAAGCCACCATGCATAATTTTTCATATATGTCACTCTTGTTTCATTGCACATATCGGTACACCGTTGGATGCATTCATATAGAGTCATACTTTGTTGTTGTAGTATCGAGTTGTAATACCGATTTGTAATGAAAGTGTGATGATCATCATTAATAGAGCATTATCCCATGGGAGGAAAGGCCAAATCTATAAAGCCCCTCCGCAAAAAAAAAAGAAAAAAAAGAAAGTCCAAAGAAAAAAAGGCCCAAAAAAAGAAAAAGAAAAAAAGGAAAAGAAAAAGGTACAATTGCTACTATCTTTTTTCCACACTTGTGCTTCAAAGTAGCACCATGTTCTTCATTGTAGAGAGTCTCATGCTTAGTCATTTCATATACTAGTGGGAATTTTCGTTATAGAACTTGGCTTGTATATTCCAACAATGGGCTTCCTCAAATGCCCTAGGTCTTCGTGAGCAAGCAAGTTGGATGCACACCCACTAGTTTCTTTTGTTGAGCTTTCATTCATATTTAGCTCTAGTGCATCCGTTGCATGGCAATCCCTACTTACTCACATTGATATCTATTGATGGGCATCTCCATAGCCCGTTGATACGTCTAGTCGATGTGAGACTATCTCCCTCCTTTTTGTCTTCTCCACAACCACCTCTATTCCACCCATAGTGCTATGTCCATGGCTCACGCTCATGTATTGCGTGAAAGTTGAAAGGTTTGAAAAGATAGAGTATGAAAACAAGTGCTTGGCTGAAATCGGGGTTGTGCATGATATGAATATTTTTGTGTGATAACGAGGGAACATATCCAACACTATATGATTTTGTAGGGATAACTTTCTGTAGCCATAGTATTTTGAGAAGACATGATTGCTTTGTTAGTATGCTTGAAGTATTGTTATTTCTTATGTCAATATAGACTTTTATCTTGAATCTTTCAGATATGAACATTCATGCCACAATTAAGAGAATTACATTGAAAAACTATATTGGTTAGCATTCCACATCAAAAATTCTTTCTTTATCATTTACCTACTCGAGGACAAGCAGGAATTAAGCTTGGGGATGCTTGATACTTCTCCAACGTATCTAGAATTTTTGATTGTTCCATGCTATTATTTATGAAGTCTTGGATGTTTAATGGGCTTTATCATTCACTTTTATATCATTTTTGGGACTAACCTACTAACCCAAAGGCCCAGTCCAGATTGCTGTTTTTTTGCTTGTTTTAGGGTTTTGCAGAAAAAGAATATCAAACGGAGTCCAAACGGAATGAAACCTTCGCGAGAGATATTTTTGGAGAAAATCACGCACGCGGAGCTTGAGAACCACGTCAGGGGATCGAGGGCTGGCCCACGAGGGTGGGGGGCGCCCCCCTTCCCAGGGTGCCCCCTGCCTCGTGGCCCCCTCGAGCGTCCCCCGGTGCCCTCCTTCTTCCTATATAAGTCTATGTACCCCAGAAACTCCGTGAACAGAGAGAAACCCCTAATTCCACCGCCGTACCTTCTGTTCCCGTGAAGATCCCATCTTGGAGCCTGTTTCGGAGCTCCACCGGAGGGGGATCCATCACGGAGTTCTTCTTCTTCTTCATCATCATCATCATTGCCCTCACCATGAGTTGTGAGTAGTTTACCACAGACCTTTGGGTCCATAGCTAGTATCTAGATGGCTTCTTCTCTCTCTCTGGATCTCAATACAAAGTTCTCCTCGGTCTTCGAGGAGATCTATTCGATGTAATCTCTTTTTGCGGTGTGTTTGTCGAGATCCGATGAATTGTGAGTTTATGATCAAGGTTATCTATGAAAGATATTTGGTTCTTCTCTGAACTTTTTATGTGTGCTCATAATATCCTTGCAAGTCTCTTCGAATTATTGGTTTGCTTTGGCCTACTAGATCTATAGTTCTTGCAATGGGAGAAGTGCTTGGCTTTGGGTTCAATCTTGCGGTGTCCTTTCCCAGTGACAGTAGGGGTAGCAAGGAACGTATTGTATTGTTGCCATCGAGGATAAAAAGATGGGGTTTATATCATATTGCTTGAGTTTATCCCTCTACATCATGTCATCTTGCTTAAGGCGTTACTCTGTTCTTATGAACTCAATACACTTGATGCATGTTGGATAGCGATCGATGTGTGGAGTAATAGTAGTAGATGCAGAATCGTTTCGGTCTACTTGTCTCGGACGTGATGCCTATATACAATGATCATGCCTAGATAGTCTCATAATTATTCGCTTTTCTATCAATTGCTCGAGAGTAATTTGTTTACCCGCCGTAGAATATCGCTATCATGAGAGAAGCCACTAGAGAAAACTATGGCCCCCGGGTCTATTCTCAACATATCAATCTACATCTACTTTACTTTTACCTCTTTTATTTGTTGTTCTTATAAACTAAAAATACCAAAAATATAAACTATCATCTCTATCAGATCTCACTTTCGTAAGTGACCATAAAGGGATTGAGAACCCCTTATCGCGTTGGCTGCGAAGTTCTTATTTGTTTGTGCAGGTGCGAGGGACCCGCGCGTGGTCTCCTACTGGATTGATACCTTGGTTCTAAAAAACTGAGGGAAATACTTACGCTACTGTGCTGCATCTCCCTTTCCTCTTCGAGGGAATACAACGCAAGCTCAAGAAGTAGCAGTATCGGTGGTTCCGGTCATTAATCTCTCCTTGTGTTTTGTATTTTCCTTGGCAAAAACGATTGAGTAAACATCTTTTGATCTGACGGTTGAGAGGCAACACATCCAACGTGCGGGATTTGACCGGCCAGGGCGTTGGGCCGGCGCTTCGGCGCTTAGCACTGCCCTTTGTTTTATGGTGAAGCAGAATTGTGCTTCCTAAAAAGTGAAAAACCACAAGGGAGTTCCCCCCCACCCACACAAAAAAAACATGTGAAAACATATTTGTACTTCATGGTGATTGCTGAAGGGGAACTGTGCTTCATGAAAAGTGAATCCCCGTGGAAAACGCTCCTGCCCCCGCGTCGTCCCATCGGGGCGACACGGGCAGAGCCCCAAATCGCCGCCGCCTGCTCCCACCTTCCCTCCCTTCCACCCCTCGCCGCTGCCTGTCAGCCCCGCCAGGCAAATTCATGGCGTGGGTAGGCGGCGGCGGGGCGCCCCACAGCCTCCTCTCCTCCCCATCTCTCTTCGCCATGCAACCTGCGCAGCTCGCCGCCGGTGGAACTTCCCACTTGTCCTCGTGGTGCTGACGCCCCGGAGTGGCCGTCGATGCATGAAGGGCGGGTGCCATGCCTCATCTTGGCCTGGGGGCGCGTCCGCGCTGCCGCGCTGGTGACCCGTCCTGGCCCGGATCTCGATCGGGACGGGGATTTCAAACCGGTGGTGGGGGTTGCAGCCAGGGGGGTCGGCGGCCACTTAGCCCAGCCGTGGGTTGGGGGCTGGTTGCCCGAGGTGCTCTGCTTCTGCCTAGATCTGGGCAGGGTGGAGGTCGTGGATCCGGATGGGTAGCCGTGGCTGCCATCTGCCGCTCGTAGGGTTCTTCTTGCTCCAAAATGGTGTTCTTAGAGATGCCGACCCTCTTTGATCTGACCATTGATGAGTTCCGGTATGCTCCGTCAGAGATCTTCATTGGATGCTTGATGCTTGTAGATTACTTGTCGGAATGGATTCGGTCACGTACGCCCCAATTTCAGCCCGTGTGGCTTCAGGAGGGTGTGATGTGAAGCTTCGTTGTCTGTTGAAATTATGGGACATGTCGGTATTTCGATTTGCATGGTGAAGACAGTAGCGGAGAATGTCATGGTGGTTGAGATCCGACACCTAATAATGGCGGATTGGGACTTTAAGGTGATGATCACTTTGCTCGGGGATTCGTGACTTATAGCAGTGGCATCGGCAAGTGGGGGCGGCAACACACGCGAAGTACAAAGTCTTAGCTTTCAGGGTAAAAACCCAAGGTTTGACCTTAATTGGTTGTGCCTGGCAGTGTTCTTGTTGAAGGCATTGTTTTGAGAGCGCGGACTTTCTTCAGGGTGAAAACCTAAGATCTATGATCAGGTGATGACGGCGCTTGTGCACTATTTCCTTCTTGGAGGCGTCGCTTTTGAAGAATTTGGACTTTGGGTGTTGATACGTCTCCAACGTATCTACTTTTCCAAACCCTTTTGCCCTTGTTTTAGACTCTAACTTGCATGATTTGAATGGAACTAACCCGGACTGACGCTGTGTTCAGCAGAACTGCCATGGTGTAGTTTTTGTGCAGAATAAAAAGTTCTCGGAATCGCCTCAAAAATCAACGGAGAATTATTTCAGAAAATATAAAAAATACCTACAAGAAGATCCACACCGGGGGGCCCACGGCCTGTCCTCGAGGGTGGGGGGCGCGCCCCCTACCTCGAGGGCCCCTCGATGCTCCACCGACGTATCCCCAGGTCCTATATATTCCGTTTCGGGGAGAGAAAAATCAGAGAGAAAGAATTATCGCGTTTCACGAGACAGATCCGCCACAAGCCCTAATCTCTCTCGGGAGGGCTGATCTGGAGTCCGTTCGGGGCTCCGGAGAGTGGAGATCGTCGCCATCATCATCATCAACCTTCCTCCATCACCAATTCCATGATGCTCACCGCCGTGTGTGAGTAATTCCATCGTAGGCTTGCTGGACGGTGATGGGTTGGATGGGATCTATCATGTAATCGAGTTAGTTTTGTTAGGGTTTGATCCTTGGTATCCACTATGTTCTGAGATTGATGTTGCTATGACTTTGCTATGCTTAATGCTTGTCACTAGGGCCCAAGTGCCATGATTTTAGATCTGAACCTATTATGTTTTCATGAACATATGTGTGTTCTTGATCCTATCTTGCAAGTCTATAGCCACCTACTATGTGTTATGATCCGACAACCCCGAAGTGACAATAATCGGGACCACTCCCGGTGATGACCATAGTTTGAGGAGTTCATGTATTCACTATGTGTTAATGCTTTGGTCCGGTACTCTATTAAAAGGAGGCCTTAATATCCCTTAGTTTCCAATAGGACCCCGCTGCCACGGGAGGGTAGGACAAAAGATGTCATGAAAGTTCTTTTCCATAAGCACATATGACTATATTTGGAATACATGCCTACATTGCATTGATGAATTGGAGCTAGTTTTGTGTCACCCTAGGTTATAACTTCTACATGATGAATTGCATTTGACGTAATTTCCCATCGCCGATCCAGTGCCTACGAGCTTTACCTATATTGCTTGTCGCTTATTTACTTTTCCATTGCTACTATTACAAAAACTACAAAAACACTATCGTTACTTTTATTGCTGCTACCGCCACTATCATATTACTTTGCTACTAAACTATCTTGCTGCAGATACTAAGTTTCCAAGTGTGGTTGAATTGACAACTCAGCTGCTAATACTTAAGAGTATTCTTTGGCTCCCCTTGTGTCGAATCAACAAATTTGGGTTTAATACTTTACCCTCGAAAACTGTTGCGATCCCCTACACTTGTGGGTTATCAAGACTATTTTCTGGCGCCGTTGCCGGGGAGCATAGCTCTATTCTTTAAGTCACTTGGGATTTATATCTGCTTATCACTATGAAGAATTTGAAGGACTCAAAAACCAAGATCTTACCCTCAACTACGAGGGGAGGTAAGGAGCTGCCATCTAGCTTTGCGCTTGATTCTCCTTCTGTTATGAGTAAACTTGCGACACCTACTCCTGCTATTGAATCTGATATGTCGTATGTTCTTGATGATGCTACTTCTGCTATGTATGATGAAACTACCTCTATGCCTGACACTGTGCCACTAGGTGAATTTCTAGATGAACAAATTGCTAAGGTTAGGGAGAGTGCAAATGTTGATGATATTTATGAAAGTGATGATGAAACTACTCCCAATAGATATGAATTGCCTGTTGTGCCTGAGGGTTATGTTATGGATGAAGAAACTGCTAGAGACTTTCTGTCAGGCCCAAGATGCGATTCTATCCCGATCACGTGACACTTACGTGATTGGGGCACAACCGCATTTCGGGCGCTTAGCAAGATGGATATCATTACATCGTACCATTACATACATACATGGGGGATACAACAATACATACAAGTCACATGAATACAACAACATCAATACAAAGTATCCGACTACGGATACAAACATGAAAAGCACCAAGACATCCATCTGCTATCCCAGGCTGCCGACCCGGAACCTAACCCAAGACTGGAGAAGAAGAACTCCAACAAAAGAACAACGCTCTCACGTCAAGTCATCAGAAACCTGCACCTGCAACTATTGTTGTAGTATCTGTGAGCCACGAGAACTCAGCAATCCCATAACCATGGGTAATAAGACTATCAAAGCTTAATAGGTAGGAAGAGGTAAAGTGGTGAGGTTGCAGCAGCGGCTAAGCAATATATGTGGTGGCTAACTTACGAGTACAAGAATAAGATGAGCATCTACGCAAACGGTCGCAACTAGTAGTGATCGCTAAAGATCCTGAACTACATACGAGTTAAACATAACCCCACCGTGTTCTCTTCTCAAAGTGAAAAGAGACAGTCACGGTTACTCACGCAGTTGTGTGTTTTACTTCGGATCCTCTGTCAAGTTTTCTACAACCGGACATTAACAAATTCCAATCTGCCACATAACCGCGGGCACGGCTTTCGAAAGATCATAACCCTGCAGGGGTGTCCCAACTTAGCCCATCACAAGCTCTCACGATTAGCTGAAGTGATAAATATAATATCATCACTCCTTATCTTAGGGAAAATCCGATCAGGCTCGGCATCCCGGTGCACAAGACATTTCGACAATGGTAAAACAAGTCCAGCAAGACCTCCCGGCGTGCCGACACCCTGATAGTAGCCGTGCGTATCTCGTCTCAGGCCACAACCGGATGGGACATCCTACAGGAGCTAGATACCTTGAGTTTCCTCGAGGCGGTCCCGCAGTCTGCCCGTTTGGGACCAACACCATCAGCGCTGCCCTCCCCCTGCTATGTAGAAAGAATCCTCGGGTAGCGCTAACTCCCTATGCAATTTAATTAATTAATTAAGTTGTTATTATGAGCAAATTAAAACCAATGTTGGGCCTTCCTGGAGGAGTTTTATTCAAAGACGAACTGTCAAGGGGTCCCCATATACCCATCGTGTAAGGAACGCAAAATCAAGGAACATAATGCCGGTTTATCGGCGCCTAAGGTGGCATGAGTGGAACAAAACACCGAGCAAAAGGCCAAGCCTTCCACCCATACCCAGTATATAGGTGTGTTATTATATAATAATAGATATTGTGATATTCCAACAACAAGTTCCCTCCTGGAACGAACTTCATCTTCACCTGCAACTAACAACGCTATAAGAGGGGCTGAGCAAGCGGGTAACATAGCCAAACAATGGTTTTGCTAGGAAGGTTTCAAAGGTTAGAGGTTTCATGGCAACAAGGAGAGGGGCTGACAATAATGACGGGTAGCGCGACATATAACGATAGCATCGAGACAACTAAACAAAGGCAATGATAGTAAAGGTATCCAAGGTTACGGTCATCTTGCCTGAGATCCCGCAAGGAAGAAGAACGGATCCATGAAGAAGACGAAGAAGAAGCCTTGAAGAAGAACCACGGGTAGACGAACGAATCCTCGCGAACGCAACGGAACAAGCACTAACGAGAAGAAGCAAGCAATACGGTAAACAAACCACTCAAGAACATAACACTATGCTCAACCAAGTATGATGCAAAACAAGTCTACTTATGATGCACAGAAAGTTTACACAGGAAGCAAAACATGGCAAGGTAGGAAGCACAGAAAACATCACAGGAAACATGGCAATGTGCTTAAGCAAGTATGATGCAAACAAGTCTATATAGGAAGCACAACAAGTCTATACAGGAAGCATTACATGGCAAGGTAGGAAGCACAGAAAACAACACAAGTCTATATGATGCAATACATGGCAAGATAATGCATGACAAATCTAAACAGGAAGCACAACAAGTCTATACAGGAAGCATTACATGGCAAGGTAGGAAGCACAGAAAACAACACAAGTCTATATGATGCAATACATGACAAGGTATGATGCATGACAAATCTATACAGGAAGCACAGCAAGTCTATACAGGAAGCATAACATGGCAAGGTAGGAAGCACAGAAAAACAACACAAGTTTATATGATGCAATACATGGCAAGATATGATGCATGACAAATCTAAACAGGAAGCACAACAAGTCTATACAGGAAGCATAACAAGTCTATACAGGAAGCACAACAAGTCTATACAGGAAGCATAACATGGCCACGGTGCAAGATGCACCCAAACATCAACCAAACTCACTCCAAACATTTTAACAAGATGATATTATGATTCTACATGCAAAATCACACAAGTTTCATATAAGGAACACTCAAAACGGAGCAACGGGCTAAAAGATACACATGAAACAAGATATAACAACAAGCTGAAATTAACAGCCACATAGCAACTTTGGAGCATGATAAATATAAGCTACATCACTCAAACATGGTGATAAGAAGCATGAACATGAAGTAGACATATCCTACAGCAAACAAGTCCATTGGAGCATCTCCATAGGAGGCATGGTTCAATAGCAACAAGCTACAACATTTTGATCATGACAACAAAAACCTGACAGCAGTATTTTATAGTAACTTGGGAGCAAGAGTTAAATATGCTACAGCCACCCAAATGAGCATGTGAGAGCATGGATGGATAGCCAACAACATATACAACAAGGAATCATCAATAGTCACCCCAAAACTATCATGGATTTGCCTAGAACAACAAGCAAACATAGCATCAGGATATTACAGATTCCAGACTTAGTGAAATTTCACTAAGTGTTAAAATAGCAATATTATCATGGCATGTTTGTGAGCATGTTTAAGTCACCTCAAAGCATAACATGGCAAGTGGTTTGCACCACAGCAAAGAGCACATGACGGGGAATCCAAAACATATAAGCATGCAACATGGGGACAACCACATCAATAGCAACGAGCTCCTCAACTAGGCATCTCGTAACAAGTTTAAAAACCTAACAGCCACAAGCACTTTTGCAAAGGAGATAAACATGGCAATATGAATTCTATCATGCATCCTATAGCAACCAACATGTAGAGCATCTCATGATGAACATGTGGACATATCATTTGCTCCATTTGGATAAACATGCACCAAGTTATCACATCTCAAACATGGCATGAAAATAACAAGTAGCAACAGTTCATAACAAGTAGCACCCTTGCAACAGATATTTAAGCATCTAGATGAACTCAAACATGCATGGCATAATGGAACAAAGTGTAGAGCATATCACCACGATCATTTTGACATATCATACACTCAATTTGGATAAGTACACACAAAGTTATTACACTCAAAACAATGCATCAAGAAACAACAATTCTAGGACTTAGCAGCTTTTACATAGGAAAAAAAAACACGGGCGTCGGATAATAAAACGCGCACGGGGCGGGGAACTGGGCTGCTCACCCAATGGGCTCGGCCCAGAAAAGAAGAAGGAGGGAGGCAGCCTGCTGGCGAGTCGGGCCGAGGCGCCGGGCCTCGGGGCGTGCTGCTGGGCCAAAGCGGGCCCATGAGGCCTAGGAGGCCCCGCAGGGCGTCGTCGTCCCTCCACGCCCGGAGGACGAGCGATGCTGCAGCAGCCGGCGGAACTCCAGCGATGGACGGCCGGGAGAGCGACGGAGGAGGCCAGGAAGTGGCGGATCCGGCCGCGGGGAACCCATTCCCGGCCGGATCTGGGCTGCGCGGCGGCGGTGAAGGCCAAGGCGGCGGCGCTGGATCGGCAAAGGTGACGAGGCGGCGAGGTCAGATCGAGCGGGGAGGCGGCGAACTCTGGTGGTGCTCCGGCGAGGGAGGGTGACCGGCAAGGCTCGGCTGTTGACGGCGACGACGGCGCTGTCGCCGGCGGGTGGAGGACCGGGGCGGCGGCGGCATGCTTGGGATCGCTCCCGATCCCATCGAGGAGAGCTGCGGGGCGCGGGCGTCCGGGCTCGCGCAGGCGCGCGTGGGCCTGGCGGCGGCGGTTGCTGGCCCGGGCGGGCCTGGCTCGGGCCTGGCGGCTGATACGTCTCAAACGTATCTACTTTTCCAAACACTTTTGATATTGTTTTGACCTCATTCTTGCATGATTTGGGCTAAACTAACCCGGACTGACGCTGTTTTCAGCAGAGCTGCCTGTATGGTTTATTTGTGTGCAGGAAAACGGATTTTTAGGTACCTCAGAAAAATCCACGAAAAATCACAGAAAATCCACGCACTCGAAGGAACCAGGAACCAGAAGTGGGGCCAGAGGGGGCCAGGGGGTGCCCAGGCGCCCTGTGGGCGCGCCCCCCTGGGCCGCGCCGGGGGGGCGCCTGGGTGGGGCCCACACCCCCTGGTGCCCTACTTTAGCCCATATTTTTACTCCCGACGCAGAAACCCCAGATCGGAAGTTCTTTCGCAGTTTTTCGTCGCGGAGCCGCCGCCACCCTCTGTTCTTCCTCGGGAGGGCTAATCTGGAGGCTGAATTGGCCTCCGGAGAGGGGAGATCGTCGCCATCGTCATCATCGCCACCACTCCATCATCCCTCCATGACTTCTCCCTCCATGTGTGAGTAATTCCCCCGCTGTAGGCGAAGGGGATGTGTAATGCCCAGGATGGAGTTATACCTCCTACGTGTCGAGGCACGACTTAAAGGCATAAGTCCATCCTAGAATGATCTCAAGTTTGGTATCTTTGCACGACTCATGTAAAAGAGGGATTAAAATACAAAAGGAGATAGTTGGCTTACACTCGCCACTTCACACAATACATAACATAAACAATCATCATTCAGAACATCACAGCCCATCTAAGGGTAAGATCCAAAAGAAAGATACCAAAACAACAAAAGCCACAGGTCAGGATCGAATCCTAGTAGAAACCACTACTGAACATCGAAACGTCACAAGCAAACGGCCACAAGCTTCATCGAGCTCCCGATGAAGTACTTGAACCAGCTCCTGCATCAACTCGGCTGAACCTGCATCTGGTGTGGTGAAGTAACTGTGAGCCACAGAGGACTCAGCAATCCCGTTCCCGGGTAACAAGACTATTTAAGCCTTGGGTGTGGACAAGGCTGAAGAAAAGAATATGAGGTGAAGGAACAAACAAGAGTCTGCAGCAGCAACTAGCACTAACTTACGTAAAAGAGAGCGAGAAGAGAAGTGCATCGGTCGAAAGATGATCACGAAGTGATCCTAGCTAAAGCCGGTCAAACATAACCCCACCGTGTTCAACTCCCGAATCCCTATTCGGAAATTGACAGTCACGGTACACACGCTGGTAGTGTATTAGAAACATTGTGTCAAGTTATCTACAACCGGAATTAACAAGCTCCCATCTGCCACATAACCGCGGGCACGGCTTTCGAAAGTTCAAACCCTGCAGGGGTGTTCCAACTTGACCCATTACAAGCCCACGATCCGCGGAGTCGCAACTCCATAGTTGGGAAGACCCGAGTATTCTCGGAATCCCGTGCTCAAGTTAAACCGAACTAAGGTAAGGCTAATCCAGCAAATCCTCCCGGCGTGTCGACACCCTGATAGTAGCCGCGCGTATCTAGGTCTCAGGACACGACCGGATGGGCGAAGCTACAGGACCCAAACCTCGAGTTTCCCCGTGGTGGTTCCCGCAGGCTCCCCGTTTGGGACCAACACCATCGGCACTGGCCCCCCCCTGCTATGTAGAAAATAAAGGATCCTCGAGGGAGCGACCCTCTATGCAAATTTAATTAATTAATTAAGTTGTTATTATGGGCAAATAGTACCAAATGTTGGGACTTGCTGGAAAAGACTTAGCACTTAGCGGTTTATCAAGGGGGTCCCATACACCCCAACCGTGTTAGGAACGCATAATCAAGGAACATAACACCGGCTTATACGGATCCTAACGGCATGAGTGGAACAAAACACCAAGCAAAAGGCTTAGCCTTCCACCCTGCCAGTATATAGATGATTTCATTTAAGCATTTATATAGTGTGATATAACCCAACCAAACTCCAACATGAAGCAAGCATCTTCAATCTTCACCTGCAACTAACAATGCTATAAGAGGGGCTGAGCGAAGCGTACTTAGCCAAGCAACGGTTTGCATAGGTAGGGTGGTTAAACATGGTAGTGGTTACAAGTAGGAGGCTGACAGGAAAGACATGGGCATCGAGGCAAATACTACAGAGCGATACTCTAGCAAGAGGCAAAAATAGTAATGGTATCCGGGTTCGGTCATCTTGCCTGGGATTCCACGAGGGAGAAGAACGGATCCAAGAAGAAGACGGAGCAACACAGTCGAGCGGATCCTCACAACTCCGGAACGAAACCGAAGCTAACAAGAGAAGCAACCAGAAAGAAAGAAACAACACGGTAAACACACACATCATAAACATGGCACGATGCACAAACAAGTATGATGCATGTCCGGTTTAAATATGCATGGCATGGCAAGTGCACAAACAAATACTACAAGTTAAGTGGAGATCAATATGCAACGGGTTGCATATTGACGAAACACCACATTAATTATTTAATTGACTCTCGTTATTAACAAGACAAGATTAAATGTTTTAACATGGCAAGAGGTGTAGCATAAAGAAACTACACTATTAAGGCAATTTAAATGAGGCCGGAAATAACAACAACATATCCGGAAAATCCCCATGAGCATGTTTATTAATTATAAGCAACAACAAACACACATATTAATGTTGTTAACATGATGCGGATGACATGAACAAGTTTATGCAATTTTATTAACAGGTTGACTTAAAAGAGACAAGAAGTATTGTCACCGTGGTGGAATGAAAGGGTGCCACGGCAACGATCCCAAAAATGATGCCACGGCAACATATCGGTACCGGTAACTCGTTGAGAGTCCGATGCAAAAGATAGACGGCGTGAGCGAGTCAAACGAGATGAAAGGTGGGCGATCCCGTTGCCGGGTTCCCACGAGTCGGTGACGAGGCAACCGAGGAACACGACAAAAGAGGGCACAACAGACTCGAAGCACACACGAGGAGCATTTCATACAACACAACAAGCATCACACGGGTCACGTCTCGGGGTTATACCTTCGAAACAATTGTTTCGGGACGGTTCGAGAGCGTCGAGGAAGTAGCCGTAGTAGAGGGAAGTAGTTGTACACGGCCGTAGAGGGAAGTAGACGTTAGGGCGACGGTAGTCGTTCGGGCGACGGTAGACGTTCGGGCGACGGTAGTGGTACTTGGGTCTCCGAGTAGTCGTTCTCGAGCTCGTAGCCGTTCGGTCGTCGAGGTACTTGTACACGTCGGCGTTCGTAGTGGTACTTGGGGGTTCCCGTTCGTAGAGGTACACGCCATCGGAGGGGTACTCGTTGAAGACGTTCCGTAGGGGTACTTGGTCGGGTCGCCGGTAGTCGTACTTGACGAAAACCCGTAGTTGTACTCGGGTCGTTGCGGTCTTTGGCGGTAGACGTTCCCGTTCTCTGTCAAGGTCAACACCAGCATGCACGAAACAAAAACAGATCTACAGCAACAAAACTACGGCAGCACGGCGGAGCAGAGGAAGGATGGTGCTCGGGAGGCGAGGCCACGGCGTGCTGGCTCGGGCCAGACGAAGAAGAGGCCGAGGCAGGGGCTCCACTGGACGGAGGCGGAGAGGTGCAGAGGAGGAGGTCGCGAGGTGGGCTCGCGGGGCGACGGAGGGTGCTGCTCGGGGCGACCAGGCCTGCGCGGGGGTTCTGCTCCTGGCGAACGGAAGAAGCAGCGGCGCTCCTGCCGCGGCGAGCTGGAGGACGGGGCCGCACGGGGCGACGACAGAGCCCTGGGAGGCCAACGGGGCGAGGCGGCAGGAAAGGATGCGGCCTGGCCGCAGCGCTGGGGACCGGATGCGTCCGCTCGGGGCGCGCTGGAAGAGGCGATGTGGAGGCGCTCGGGGAGGTACCAGGCGCTGCAGGAGCTGCTCGGTGCTGCTCGGGTGGCTGCTGGCTGGCCGGGCGGCCGGCGGAAGGGAGAGGGGCGCCCGGCCTGGCAGCCTGGAGGGAGGAAGATGGGCGCGGGAGGCCCTCGCCGGCGCTGGGGAAGTCGAGGCAGGAGCGGCCTCGAGGACGAAGGGAGGCCCTGCGGCGCTGCTGCCTGAGGACGGGGGGAACGAGGGCCTGCTCGGGAAGGAGCCGCGTCGGAGGGAGCCGCTCGGGGACGAGGGGTCTTGGCGACGGGGTCTGGAGATCGAGAGGAGGGAGAGGGTTCGAGGGAGGAGAGAGCGCTGGCGGCGCACACAGGGGAGAGCGAGGAAGCGACGGGAATCGGGTGCGAGCGCCCTAGGGTTAGGATAGGGAGTTGGGCTGCGGGCTGGAGAGATGGGCCAGGGAGGCTGAGGGAAGGAGGAGAGGAGGCTTGGGCCGAAGTGGCCTTGGGCCTAGAGGAGGCGCTGCACTTTCTTTTATTAGATTTTGCAGATAAAAAAACAAAGAGAGAAAAAGAGAAAGAGGAGGACGGTTAGGGCAAGAATTAGGTCAAAGGTTATTTTTCCCGGGCTCGTAAAAATGAGCACGACCGGAGAAAAATACAAAAGGCAAGGACGGGAAATAATTCAAACATATTTGAATTTAATTCAAATAGGTTTGAACTAAGACGAGATTATTGAAGTGACCAAAAATGTCCGGAATTTTGGAGGAGCCTCGAAACAACGGAAAAGAAATTAGGCAAGGTATTGAAGGTGAAACTCGAAGTGAAAGACATGGGGAAAAATGCAAGTGTGTTATGGTGATTCCGAAGCAAATGGAATATTTTTAATATAGCTCCCCAAATATTGAGAGACTTTTATATGTTATAAAGAGAAGTCATCTTCCCTCGATTTAAATGGACCGAAGGTCCACACGATTTATTCGGGTAGAGATGCAAAAATAAATATGACATGATGGCATGATGACATGATGCAATGCAAAAATAAAAACACAAGCACAAAAGAACCACACAGGCAACCCGGAACATCTGGAATCTTCTGGAAGCTTCTGGAATCTTCTGGGACGTCAGTCTCGGGCGTCACAACTCTCCCACACTAACAGAGGATCTCGACCCGAGATCCTAGAGATATCACCGGGTAAAAACGGAAGAGGAAGAGGTAAAACAAAGTTGCTTCTTTGACAGACGAGTGAAACCAAAGAACCTTGAGAGGTTGAACAAGTAGAAAGAAAGAATGCAACAGAGATGAATGAAGTTAAGAGCACTCCGTTAGAAAAAGTAACAAGGAACATTACAGAACCTTGAAGGTTGAAAGACATAAAGCAAGAGCTCACGGACGAAAAGAATATGAAACCGCAATGGTATAGCCAAGGAATAAGAATGACAGAATTTGGACAGCACTCCGTCTGAAAATGGAAGGAAATAACAAGAATTAGGCAAGTTGGGATGATACTTGATGAAAACAACAACACACTGCCTCTGAAACAAATAAAAGAATGGCACAAGGGGTAAGAAAGATTCAGACAGCACTCCGGTTAAAAGAGAGTTAAAACTTGATAAGATGAGAGAACTAGAATGAAGAATACAACACTCCGGTTAAATGATAAGCAAGGGAAAGAACATGATCTCGATAAAACGAGATGATGGTAAAAGAGAGCAATATCACAATGCCTCCGGAATGACAGAATAGAATATAGATCAACGAAAGAATTGAACAGAGAAGAAAATGACAACTTCTCTCAAAATGAATTTGGAAGAGCATCCTTACAAAGAAGGGTTGAACGGAGTTGTTGGGAATTCAACAACGAAAAGAATAAGCTCGTTGTGGGCTTATGGAAAACAACTCAAAATTAAGAGGTGACAACCGGCCACTAACTTAAACAATTGATTTGATTGAGGTCAACAAGGAGACGATAAACTTAATTCACCGGAATGAAAAATGAAGAACTTGGGTCATTTATAAGCACCACAATACAACAATCCTTAGGGGAAGCTTTTAGGTGAAATACAACCCAAGATAACTCCAACAGATAAAATGAATGGTTGGAAAGATCTCCTGAACAAGGAAAATGATGGTTTTAATTATCTCATTCTTGATAACTCGTGAATCATGAAACATGAAGGAATTGACAAGAATGACATAACACCATCTGAAAAGATAAGGTAGCCAGAATTGCAATTGGAAGCATGATGAAGAATGCTTGAGCTCCGACAAGAATCTTGATGAAGCCTTCGAGGATGAATTAAAACATGATGAACCACCATGAGAACTCCGGTAATGAAAGCATGAGAAGTGAAAGATGAAAGAATAAGATTCAAGGCCTGGATGAATTAGATGGAGCTTGAAATGATATAATTGAAATAACATGGAGCTCCGGGAAAACAAGAAGAACAACTTAGAATCGAGAATATGATATGATGAACAAGCTCCAGACAAAAGAATTAAACACTTGGAAGGAACAAGAATAAGAATTATGCTATGCATCTCCTTCACCAATTTAAATTGATGACAACCAAGGATTTGGCATACTACTTATTCTCGTTGGAAAGAATTAAAGAGAGATCTCGCACAAACTTGGATAAGTCTTCAACAAACCACCGGTAGGATTATGAAAAGAACAAATGAATCAATACGATACAAGGGAGAGTAATCTTGAAAGAACCACCATAAGAATATAGAGACGAACGAAGAGACAACAATGAAGAATAATTGGAGGACGAAGTTGAAAACTAAGAACGAAGAAATATTCTGAAATGATGGCCTTCGGAGGATCACAAAGAAAAGAATTCAAGAAATGCTCCGGACGGGTATAAAAGAATTCCTCACAATCAAAACAATAATGAGGATGGCATGAAGCTAGAACCACGAATCTTCAAGAGAACGGCCAAGGTATAAGAGAAACACTTCTCCGGTCTCCAAATGCTGAGAATGAAGACGAGAAATGCCATAAGAATTGTTGAGCACTCCGGAATGAAGAATTAAAAGGTTGAACCAACGAAGAATAGAATTGAACGCGATCTTGGAGAAGGCATGTGACTGATGGGGATCATTCTTACGTCACACTTTGAATAGAATTTAAGTATAACTCCGGAAAAAGAAGAGTCAGGTAAGATCCTGGGAAATGACCTGTGGGTTAGGGCCCACTCAAAGAAACCACCGTTGAAAAAGATAGCTGAAGAGATATTGCACCGGTTGAATTACAAGGCTTGAAAAAGATAACAATCCTCAAGAATAGCTTGAACGGGTTAAGAATGGAATTATGAATCTTGGGCACTCCGGATAAGAATAGCAAGAGGAGAATGATTAATTGATGCACCGGAATAAGAAAGCATTATGAAATGAGGAAAAGGATAAGATCAACACCGAAATCTGAATTACATCCACCGACAGAATTAAAGAACAAAAGAATGATGAACTAGAAGCTCTTGAGCATCTTCACGATAATTACCGGATAAGAACATTGAAGGAAAAGAATGAAGAAATATCACATGAATAAAATGGATACTTCATCTGAGAATTGCTGGCTCCATAAAAAGAAGGGTGGGAGGGTGGGGAAAAACAAGACAACTTGGGATGAACAAAAAGGACACCGGTTGAAAAGAATTAACATGAAAATCTTGATGATCAAGAAGAATTAGCACTCCCATAGAAATATGAGAATACCGATTAGGAAGGTTATGGAATCAACATTTGACATCGAAGCAACTCGAATACCAGAATCAAAACGAAACAAAGGATAGATATGCAACAGCCTAATCTTCACAACATCATTCGAACAGAGACTTGAACGAATGAATTCCGCAGGTACATCAACTCGTCGAGAAACCACTTGGAGAACAAAAAGTAAATAAAAAGGAACAAGGAACAGATAGAACAAATACAAGATAGAAGCTTCGTTCCGCATCTTCGTGCTGAAAGCTCATGGAACGTGTTACAAAAGGGTTTTGCAATCCCCGGATCAGCATAGCCAAGGACCCTTTAAGATGCAACTCCCGATCAGAACAAGTCCATAAAACCACTTCACTCAATGTAGAACCCCAAACTTCATATCGAGCATCCGTTGGAAGAATGCCTAGAACTACTAGATGAACCCACCTATAGATTTCCGAAAGTTTCCAGTTATGCAATCAGGTGTTGGGGATACACGGGAAGCACCGCGCAATCAACTCTAAACCTACATCCAGGTGTATCCATCCTTCAACACATAACCAGTCTTTCTCGGAAACTGTTTACCTCGGACCTTCGAAAACGCATCCACTATAACAAGCTATGGCAATACTCTCGAACTACCTCCCCAGTACTGGGTGATGTCGGGGTTATCTTGCCACTGGCCGTATAGGAGAGATTTTCGATGTCGGCCGTCTTAAGTATTTAGTACTGTCGCGATATGCTTGTGTCAATGATACCCCGAAGCTCAACTCCTCGGTAACAGGAGGCATCGAGAACAATATCCTTGTCACAAGAACATCGAAACAATCCCAGAATACTCGCGGGATCCTAAAAAAAATTTGGTGCAATTTTTGAAAGTAGAAGAGGTAAGAGTAATCGTTAGGAGTCCTCACCAGAGAGAAAAGGGATGAGAAGCACAGAAATCCTACTCTCCGATATAATATAGGACTCAAAAAGTTTTTCAGTGTGTGCCTAGACTCGACCGTCAACGATTCGATCAATCAGTGGGGGCTTCTAGGTCGGAGAAGGCTCTGAATACCAACTTGTAATGCCCAGGATGGAGTTATACCTCCTACGTGTCGAGGCACGACTTAAAGGCATAAGTCCATCCTAGAATGATCTCAAGTTTGGTATCTTTGCACGACTCATGTAAAAGAGGGATTAAAATACAAAAGGAGATAGTTGGCTTACACTCGCCACTTCACACAATACATAACATAAACAATCATCATTCAGAACATCACAGCCCATCTAAGGGTAAGATCCAAAAGAAAGATACCAAAACAACAAAAGCCACAGGTCAGGATCGAATCCTAGTAGAAACCACTACTGAACATCGAAACGTCACAAGCAAACGGCCACAAG
Organism: Secale cereale; assembly: GCA_902687465.1. Lineage (NCBI taxonomy): Eukaryota > Viridiplantae > Streptophyta > Magnoliopsida > Poales > Poaceae > Secale > Secale cereale. Next base: position 662,598,649 of record LR738715.1, on the reverse strand, counting down.
CTTCATCGAGCTCCCGATGAAGTACTTGAACCAGCTCCTGCATCAACTCGGCTGAACCTGCATCTGGTGTGGTGAAGTAACTGTGAGCCACAGAGGACTCAGCAATCCCGTTCCCGGGTAACAAGACTATTTAAGCCTTGGGTGTGGACAAGGCTGAAGAAAAGAATATGAGGTGAAGGAACAAACAAGAGTCTGCAGCAGCAACTAGCACTAACTTACGTAAAAGAGAGCGAGAAGAGAAGTGCATCGGTCGAAAGATGATCACGAAGTGATCCTAGCTAAAGCCGGTCAAACATAACCCCACCGTGTTCAACTCCCGAATCCCTATTCGGAAATTGACAGTCACGGTACACACGCTGGTAGTGTATTAGAAACATTGTGTCAAGTTATCTACAACCGGAATTAACAAGCTCCCATCTGCCACATAACCGCGGGCACGGCTTTCGAAAGTTCAAACCCTGCAGGGGTGTTCCAACTTGACCCATTACAAGCCCACGATCCGCGGAGTCGCAACTCCATAGTTGGGAAGACCCGAGTATTCTCGGAATCCCGTGCTCAAGTTAAACCGAACTAAGGTAAGGCTAATCCAGCAAATCCTCCCGGCGTGTCGACACCCTGATAGTAGCCGCGCGTATCTAGGTCTCAGGACACGACCGGATGGGCGAAGCTACAGGACCCAAACCTCGAGTTTCCCCGTGGTGGTTCCCGCAGGCTCCCCGTTTGGGACCAACACCATCGGCACTGGCCCCCCCCTGCTATGTAGAAAATAAAGGATCCTCGAGGGAGCGACCCTCTATGCAAATTTAATTAATTAATTAAGTTGTTATTATGGGCAAATAGTACCAAATGTTGGGACTTGCTGGAAAAGACTTAGCACTTAGCGGTTTATCAAGGGGGTCCCATACACCCCAACCGTGTTAGGAACGCATAATCAAGGAACATAACACCGGCTTATACGGATCCTAACGGCATGAGTGGAACAAAACACCAAGCAAAAGGCTTAGCCTTCCACCCTGCCAGTATATAGATGATTTCATTTAAGCATTTATATAGTGTGATATAACCCAACCAAACTCCAACATGAAGCAAGCATCTTCAATCTTCACCTGCAACTAACAATGCTATAAGAGGGGCTGAGCGAAGCGTACTTAGCCAAGCAACGGTTTGCATAGGTAGGGTGGTTAAACATGGTAGTGGTTACAAGTAGGAGGCTGACAGGAAAGACATGGGCATCGAGGCAAATACTACAGAGCGATACTCTAGCAAGAGGCAAAAATAGTAATGGTATCCGGGTTCGGTCATCTTGCCTGGGATTCCACGAGGGAGAAGAACGGATCCAAGAAGAAGACGGAGCAACACAGTCGAGCGGATCCTCACAACTCCGGAACGAAACCGAAGCTAACAAGAGAAGCAACCAGAAAGAAAGAAACAACACGGTAAACACACACATCATAAACATGGCACGATGCACAAACAAGTATGATGCATGTCCGGTTTAAATATGCATGGCATGGCAAGTGCACAAACAAATACTACAAGTTAAGTGGAGATCAATATGCAACGGGTTGCATATTGACGAAACACCACATTAATTATTTAATTGACTCTCGTTATTAACAAGACAAGATTAAATGTTTTAACATGGCAAGAGGTGTAGCATAAAGAAACTACACTATTAAGGCAATTTAAAGAGGCCGGAAATAACAACAACATATCCGGAAAATCCCCATGAGCATGTTTATTAATTATAAGCAACAACAAACACACATATTAATGTTGTTAACATGATGCGGATGACATGAACAAGTTTATGCAATTTTATTAACAGGTTGACTTAAAAGAGACAAGAAGTATTGTCACCGTGGTGGAATGAAAGGGTGCCACGGCAACGATCCCAAAAATGATGCCACGGCAACATATCGGTACCGGTAACTCGTTGAGAGTCCGATGCAAAAGATAGACGGCGTGAGCGAGTCAAACGAGATGAAAGGTGGGCGATCCCGTTGCCGGGTTCCCACGAGTCGGTGACGAGGCAACCGAGGAACACGACAAAAGAGGGCACAACGGACTCGAAGCACACACGAGGAGCATTTCATACAACACAACAAGCATCACACGGGTCACGTCTCGGGGTTATACCTTCGAAACAATTGTTTCGGGACGGTTCGAGAGCGTCGAGGAAGTAGCCGTAGTAGAGGGAAGTAGTTGTACACGGCCGTAGAGGGAAGTAGACGTTCGGGCGACGGTAGTCGTTCGGGCGACGGTAGACGTTCGGGCGACGGTAGTGGTACTTGGGTCTCCGAGTAGTCGTTCTCGAGCTCGTAGCCGTTCGGTCGTCGAGGTACTTGTACACGTCGGCGTTCGTAGTGGTACTTGGGGGTTCCCGTTCGTAGAGGTACACGCCATCGGAGGGGTACTCGTTGAAGACGTTCCGTAGGGGTACTTGGTCGGGTCGCCGGTAGTCGTACTTGACGAAAACCCGTAGTTGTACTCGGGTCGTTGCGGTCTTTGGCGGTAGACGTTCCCGTTCTCTGTCAAGGTCAACACCAGCATGCACGAAACAAAAACAGATCTACAGCAACAAAACTACGGCAGCACGGCGGAGCAGAGGAAGGACGGTGCTCGGGAGGCGAGGCCACGGCGTGCTGGCTCGGGCCAGACGAAGAAGAGGCCGAGGCAGGGGCTCCACTGGACGGAGGCGGAGAGGTGCAGAGGAGGAGGTCGCGAGGTGGGCTCGCGGGGCGACGGAGGGTGCTGCTCGGGGCGACCAGGCCTGCGCGGGGGTTCTGCTCCTGGCGAACGGAAGAAGCAGCGGCGCTCCTGCCGCGGCGAGCTGGAGGACGGGGCCGCACGGGGCGACGGCAGAGCCCTGGGAGGCCAACGGGGCGAGGCGGCAGGAAAGGATGCGGCCTGGCCGCAGCGCTGGGGACCGGATGCGTCCGCTCGGGGCGCGCTGGAAGAGGCGATGTGGAGGCGCTCGGGGAGGTACCAGGCGCTGCAGGAGCTGCTCGGTGCTGCTCGGGTGGCTGCTGGCTGGCCGGGCGGCCGGCGGAAGGGAGAGGGGCGCCCGGCCTGGCAGCCTGGAGGGAGGAAGATGGGCGCGGGAGGCCCTCGCCGGCGCTGGGGAAGTCGAGGCAGGAGCGGCCTCGAGGACGAAGGGAGGCCCTGCGGCGCTGCTGCCTGAGGACGGGGGGAACGAGGGCCTGCTCGGGAAGGAGCCGCGCCGGAGGGAGCCGCTCGGGGACGAGGGGTCTTGGCGACGGGGTCTGGAGATCGAGAGGAGGGAGAGGGTTCGAGGGAGGAGAGAGCGCTGGCGGCGCACACAGGGGAGAGCGAGGAAGCGACGGGAATCGGGTGCGAGCGCCCTAGGGTTAGGATAGGGAGTTGGGCTGCGGGCTGGAGAGATGGGCCAGGGAGGCTGAGGGAAGGAGGAGAGGAGGCTTGGGCCGAAGTGGCCTTGGGCCTAGAGGAGGCGCTGCACTTTCTTTTATTAGATTTTGCAGATAAAAAAACAAAGAGAGAAAAAGAGAAAGAGGAGGACGGTTAGGGCAAGAATTAGGTCAAAGGTTATTTTTCCCGGGCTCGTAAAAATGAGCACGACCGGAGAAAAATACAAAAGGCAAGGACGGGAAATAATTCAAACATATTTGAATTTAATTCAAATAGGTTTGAACTAAGACGAGATTATTGAAGTGACCAAAAATGTCCGGAATTTTGGAGGAGCCTCGAAACAACGGAAAAGAAATTAGGCAAGGTATTGAAGGTGAAACTCGAAGTGAAAGACATGGGGAAAAATGCAAGTGTGTTATGGTGATTCCGAAGCAAATGGAATATTTTTAATATAGCTCCCCAAATATTGAGAGACTTTTATATGTTATAAAGAGAAGTCATCTTCCCTCGATTTAAATGGACCGAAGGTCCACACGATTTATTAGGGTTGAGATGCAAAAATAAATATGACATGATGGCATGATGACATGATGCAATGCAAAAATAAAAACACAAGCACAAAAGAACCACACAGGCAACCCGGAACATCTGGAATCTTCTGGAAGCTTCTGGAATCTTCTGGGACGTCAGTCTCGGGCGTCACAGGATGGTAGGGATTGGATGAGTTAGATCATGTAATAGTTTATCAGATTGTTGGGGGCATGTTGCCTATCATCTACTATGGTGTTTATCATCTTTGCTTCAACTTGTTATTCTTAATGCTTGACACTTAGGGCCCGAGTGCCATGATTTCAGATCTGAACCATATGTGTTTGTATGAATATATTTGTGTTCGCGATCCTATCTATGAGTTGTTTGCACCTGTTACGGTCCGGAACCGGCGATCCCAAAAGTGACAGCTTGGGACACCAAAGGGGATGGTCCGTAGTTTGAGGATTACATGTATCCATTGAGTTCATTGCTTTGTTCCGATGCTCTTTGACAGGAGCACCTTAATATCCATAAGTTCCTTTTGGCCCCGTTCGTAGCGGGATGGTAGGACAAAAGATGTTGTGCAAGTTCTTATTGCAAGCACGTACAACTACCTACGGGATACATGCCTAATGTTTGATATTTGCCTAGATGATCATTACTTTTCCGTGTGCCGTGCCCCAAGTTAGAATCTATCTCATCCATGCAGCGCCCAACCATTCATCTCCCTAGCCTACAGTGTTTTAAACCCTGCTTGTCATTAGTCGCTACTTTAGCTATTTACTTTGCTATCTACTGTTGCTATTTACTTTTGCTGTTTACTTTTACTATTACTATCATCACTATCATATCACTGTTACCACTTATCTTTTGTCGCAAGTAAGTATATTTCAGGTGCGGTTGAATTGACAACTCAACTGTCAAAGCTTATAAATACTCTTTGGCTCCCCGTGTGTCGAATCAATAAATTGGGTTATTATTACCCGCGAAGACTATCTCGATCCCTTACAGTTGAGGGTTATCAAGTACCGTTTTCTGGCGCCGTTGTCGGGGAGCATAGCAATATTTACAAGTCTACTTAAGGTATCCTACCTGCTGCACTTTATCTACTATGGGTAAGAAAGGAGACCCCAAGGTTCCGATCTTACTATCCACTACAAGAAGAGGTACTGCTCTAAGCACTAGTGCTACACTTGATTCACCTTCCGTTATGATTAAGTTTGCCTCACCCCCACCACATGATGCTCCTACTGAATCTGTTACTATGTCTGATACTCTTGATGATGCTTCTACTACTTTTGATGATGATATTAGTTCGCTTGGTTATGCTCTTGAGAAACAAATTGCTGCTGCTGCTAAAAAGTCTGGAATTGAACTTCCTGTTACTCGCTACCCTATTGGTGAAACTTATGATTATCCTGATTTGAGTAAACTTAAAGAGAGACTCCTTGATGATGATTACTATATACTAGATGAAGAATTATGCAGGGAACTGACAGAGTTTTCTGGCTCTGACCCTGAAGCTATTAAGAAACTGTTTGAAAAACACTCTCTGAAGAACAAAACCGTTCCTAATCCTGAATTTGCTACATCCCCTATATGCATTGATGATCCTGATTATGATTTCTCTGTTGATCTTTCACTTATACCTATGGTTGAAGCTGACCCCTTTTATGGCAGAGAAAATGATGATGTTATTGCACACCTGACTAAACTCGGTGAGTTGGGTAGCCTGTTTACCACATATGAGAAGTAACGATACTTTTTTGTGACCAAGTTTCTTCCTTTCTCCTTGAAGGAGGGTGCTAAAGCATGGTATGATTCACTTCCATGCGGTTCCATTAAGAGTCCTCAGGACTTAGCTCACTCTTTTGTTGATAAGTACTTTCCTGCTCACATGCAACATGCTGCTTTGCAAAGAATTTATAACTTTAAACAGTTTCAGGATGAGTCCGTCCCTAAAGCTTGGGGGAGGTACTGCGGTCTTATTCGGGCTAGACCAGGACATGACATCCCTAAGAATGAATTAATCGATATATTCTATGCTGGTCTAACTGATGAATCCAGGTCCTATTTGGACAGTTGTGCTGGTTGTGTTTTCAGGAAAAGAACACCGAACGATGCGGAAGATTTAATGGGCAGGATTGCCAAAAACCATGAAGATTGGTCCATCCCTGAACCACCTCCACCAACAAAGAAGAGGGGCATGTTTGTTCTGAGCCCCGAGGATATGCGAGAAGCAAAGAAGTCTATTAAAGAGAAAGGTATTAAAGCTGAAGACGTGAAGAATCTACCCCCTATTGAGAAGCTGTGTGAGCCTACTACTCACCCTCCTATGGTAGAGGTACACTCTCTTTTAGATTTCAACGCAAGTGACATCCCTCATGGTAAGCTTCCTGATCAATGTTTAGATGAGTTTGATAATTTTATTATAAAACAAAATCATTTTAATGAGAGGATAGAAAGTCAGTTGCATGATAATTACCTTGCTATCAAAAAACTGCTTGATGTTTTAGATAGAACAGTTAATGATGTTCAATGTCTTGTGAAGCATTTTCATATGGTTCAAACTCAGCTTGATCAAATTTCTAATGTGCAAAGAGATTTTCTTGCTAACAATGCCAAATAAGATAATTTGCAGGCTTTCGGGATTAAGACCCGAGGAGGAACTAGCACTCAAGATCCTCTTTATCCAGAGGGGCATCCGAAGAGAATCGAGCAGGATTCTCAAATGCAGGAAGAAGAAATTGTTGGCTCTCCAAAGAAAAAGAAGAAACATAAGGAGACTGACAATTCTAATGATCCTATTGCAGATGAAGAACCAGCTATTGATCCCAACAGTGTATCTATCTCCGATGCTGAGACAGAAGACGGTGCTGAACCTAAAGGTAATAATAATGAGAAGAATGATCCACCTGAAGTTCGAGAAGAAGAAGCACCTGACAAACGTAAGAGGTACACTAAAGAAGACTTCATCGCAAGAAAGCATGTGAAGGAAAGAGAACCATGGGTACAGAAACCCATGTCCTTTCCAGGTAAGTCCATCAAATCTAAAGAAGAAGAGCATTATAATAAGTTTTGTGAGTGGATTAAACCTCTTTTTCTTCAGATACCTTTGACTGATGCTATTAAGTTACTTCCTTATTCACAATATATGAAAGATATTGTCACTAATAAAAGAAAAGTTCCTAATGATGCAATATCTACTATGCTTGCTAATTATTCTTTTAGTGGAAAGATTCCTGAGAAGCTCGGTGATCCAGGTATACCCACAATTCCTCGCTCCATAAAGAATAATTATGTCAAAACTGCTTTATGTGATCTTGGAGCAGGAGTGAGTGTTATGCCTCTCTCTCTTTACGAGAGGCTTTGTTTAGAGAAACTAATTCCTACAGATATCTCCCTTCAGATGGCTGACAAGTCAACCGCTGTTCCGATAGGTATTTGTGAGGATGTTCCAGTTGAAGTTGCTAATTGTTTAATTCTTACTGATTTTGTTGTGCTTGACATGCCCGAGGATGGGAGCATGTCCATTATTCTTGGTAGACCTTTCCTTAACACCGCAGGTTCTATTATTGATTGCAATAAAGGGAAGGTCACCTTCCATGTGAATGATAAAGAACACACGGTATATTTTCCGAAGAAGACCGACAGGAGGCATGCCCTCAACTCTATAGAGAATATCGAGACCGTGAAGATTGGAGAATGGGATTGTCCACTACACGTGCCTCACAAATACAAAACTATCATGGTAGGGACAATGTCCATCAAGGTAAAGGTTCAGTGATTACTTCGTGAGAGGTGAGACTTTTTGCTCTATATATCGCCTGTTTGTTGGTAAGACTTGATCAACCTTATTAACAAATATGTTTTATATGAATAAAAAGTTGAGCTTGTTATGTTTTCACTTGTTTTTAGTTTTGTCCTACCTGCTGTACCAAGTATTTATGTTTTTGAAGCTTCACAGTACTACTAACTGCTTCAAGTTTTCAGAGAGTTTCGCAGCTTTTTGAACTTCGAAAAATTTTCAACAGTGAAGTTTTCAGAAAAATTCCAGAAAAATTATAATAAAAATTTCCACGTCGGGAGAGACCCAGAGGGGCCTGGGGCCAGCCAAGGGGGCCACCAGTGGCCCAGGCGGCCAGCTGGCGCGGCCCAGCCCCTGGCCGCGCCCACAGGGCCCCCCTGGGGCCCACGGGACTCCCCTCCAGGTACTTCTTCTTCCTTCCTCTCTCTCTTTCTCCAAAAACGCGAGTTCTGCTGTTGTTCTTGTGTTCTTGCTGTTCTTGGAGGCGATTCTTCGATCTCTCTCTACAGCCCATCATTTGAGCTGAAATTTTGAGCAAATACTCCCTGGTATGTGACTCCTCCACCCCTCCAATTAGATTTTTGATTGGTGGCCTCATTTGTGAGTATTTAGTAGTTCTTGGTGCTGTAGAGATGAGCTTGCATGCATGTGTAGAAAGTTATTTTTCAAGTTTTGATGCAAGTTTATGCCTTGGGCAAGTGAGTTGAGTAGTTTGCCTTAGCTCACTTTGTTTTAATCCTCGTTTTTGTAAATTGTAAAAAAAATATCAGAAATGAGTTTGTTAGGAAGGGCAAAACGGTGGCTTGAGAAGAGGAGGCCCGCACACTCCGATCGAGTTACTAGAGCCGCAGCTTCACCATCGACTGCTAGGGTGAGCTATAATGAAGATCATGTGCCCCTGGAGTTGTTGGAAGACACAAGTCCAGCACGTGCGATGACGTTTCCATGTGATGAATTCATGGAAGCTGCGGGAATCAAGGATGAGTTTTATAATCTTTGTGCTAATGCAGGTTTGACACGACTCGTCACGAGCCGTGTTACTCAGTATCAAAAACTCACCTCTAATTTCATTAACAGTTTTAGATATAATCCTGATGCAGGTGCTATTGAGTTTAAAATTTATAATGATCTTATCACCATGACTTTGGGAAATTTTTGTGAAATAATAGGTGTGCCGAACGTTGGGAGGACGGCTAGGATGGCCACTCAGCCCTCCGAGCTGAAAATCGTCATCAACTCTCTCTGCAGCATGGGTACGAGGGATATTCATCGGTCGAAGATCTCCAACATCTTATTTCCTCACCTCAGGTATTTTGCATATTATATTGCTAGAGGGGTGTTAGCTCGTGACAACACGAGCAACATTTCTGCTTCGGATATTGCTATCCTGGCAGCAGCCCTCTCAGGGAGGTCTGATTATAATCTGGGTACCTTAATTGCTCGACGCCTTGCTATGAACGGTAACAAGGGGGACTTATATGGTGGCGTTTACGCCACACTTATCTTAGAGCATCTTGGAGGCACCCCACACCCTGATGATACTCCTTTTACTTATTTAAGCTTTGATCTTGCTGCTATGAAAAGGCATAAGTTTGTTACCATGGGTTCTGAACTTAATAATCTTATCTATATCTTGCGTTTCGGAACTGCCGCGGAACGCGAGATCCGTCTACCTGCACCTCTTTTGTTTGATTTTTCTCGCAGGAACGGATGGTCCTTTGATGTTGTTCAGTTCGATGAGTTCATGGTCCAGCATCAGTTTCATAACCCCATGGAGGGGGTTGTGCCCGACGAGGAGAGGCACGGTGAGATACCACATTTTCAGGAAGAGACCGCCATCGAGTTTGGTGAAGGGTCTTCCTCTGTTTGGCGTTCGGAGCCTTCCTCGTGGGAGACTCCGAGGAGTTCGGTGTACGCACCAGCATCCTTCTACGACCCTTGGACTCACCACCATACCCCTGGAGCAGGAGGCTCCTGGGGGCAGTAGCTGCTACCAACTTAGGCCAAAAGCCTAAGCTTGGGGGAGTACGTGCCCTTCTCACTTTTCCATTGTATTATCCGTTTTATTAGCTTTGATCTTTTCGAAGTTTTTGCCCGTTCTTCTTTATTTCTCTCTTTGCAAAAACAACAAAAAGATTTTCTCTTTCTTTTGCTTTTTATTCAACCTTTGAAAAAAAACCAAAAAGATTTCCTTTCTCTCTTTAGTTTGCTTTGTTTTCAGAGATCAGCTCGAGTCCGTGATGGCATTTGATTATATTTCCTACGTTCGATCGTGCAAGTGACAAGCAGTAATGACGAAGATCGACTGAAAGGAAGCAACAAGGAAGACCGGTATGAACTCTTATTGTTTCTACTTTTGTACATATGCCTGTACTTATGATCTAGAGACCAGCTTGTAGCGACATAGTGCTATGTTTACAATGCTCTTCCAGTGGTTCATGCTTTCCTTGTGGCTAGTCCCGAATAACTAGAGTATATAATGTGTTATTGAAATGATCTACATGCATTGCACTGTTCATAGTCTGGTATACTAAGGTGGTATTTCCCTTTAGAGAATTTTTGGATTGACTTGGCACATGCTTACACATGTTTAAGACTAAAAAGTCTACTTTGCCTTGATGATCTTTGAGTTTTAGAATAGTTATATCACTTTCATGCCCGATTCAATGTTGCTTTGTCGCTCTGCATGATTATGACCGTTATTGCTCTCTAGTTGGTCGCTTCCCAGTCTTTTGCTAAACCTCCACCTGTACTAAGCGGACTGACTGCTTGTGCATCCAAAATCCTTAAAACCAGTTATGCCATATGAGTCCACTATACCTTCCTATACATGGTATTTACCTGCCATTCTTAACAAAGACTTTCATGTACCATCTCGAAACTAATCAAAAGCATTTCTCTTTTGTGCCTATGTTTTAGCTCATGAGGAAGTAGTAGTAAATTCATGATCTTTTTAAGTTGGACAAGTTTCACCCCCTGGATTGCATGTATAATGTGCAAACCCCTAATACGAAAAGGAACTGGCATTGAGTGCGCCCGGCTCAAAAAGATAATATAACAAACAAACCCTCTTTCACGCTTTGTTCATGAGAAATCAGAAAACTTTGGCAGTGATAAACAAAAGAGATTAAGAGGATGTGATCGTCCTCATGCGGGAGCCGTTCCTCGAGACTTGTCCACTTAAAAGGTGATTGAGTTATCTGCTAGCATTCGTTGACGAAATATGCACTTCTCAAAACATGTTTACTTCTGTTTTTAAAACCAAGAGCTCTGGTACATGTTTAGTTTTTGTTTCCGACCACGGGTTTTCAACCTTGCCAATAAAAGCCACGGTTCGAGAGTCTCACCTTCTTTCTTCAAAGCACTAACTGGGAGAGCATAATTGTCATTCTGGGTGTAATGTGCATTGTCCCAAAGTATTACATTGTCTTCTGCATACTTGTGATATGATTTATTCTGAAATTCTTAGTTCTAGTCTCTTTTAAAACTCTGGAGGAGTCTCTGCATTTATGTTTTGCTTCACTCATGGAGGCTAGCGAGATACCACCCTAATATACTCAAGCTATGTGCAATGTAATCTTGTCTTGATTTTCAGTAATATAATATTTACTTTTAAGTATTTGCGACAGGTTACTTGAAAGAAGGATTGCTCCTTGCATTGTCCTCATAGTACTGTTTCAATACTTGCTAAACTCTTTTCGTAGTACATGCTTATATACATCTAATGAAGCAAAAGAGTTTGTCAAAGTTTTCTTTGTCGCGTCCAGTTCGTTGAACCGAATTGCTTGAGGACAAGCAATATGCTAAGCTTGGAGGAGTTGATACGTCTCAAACGTATCTACTTTTCCAAACACTTTTGATATTGTTTTGACCTCATTCTTGCATGATTTGGACTAAACTAACCCGGACTGACGCTGTTTTCAGCGGAGCTGCCTGTATGGTTTATTTGTGCGCAGGAAAACGGATTTTTAGGTACCTCAGAATAATCCACAAAAAATCACAGAAAATCCACGCACCCGAAGGAACCAGGAACCAGAAGTGGGGAGGGGGGCCAGGGGGTGCCCAGGCGCCCTGTGGGCGCCCCCTTGGGCCGTGCCGGGGGGGCGCCTGGGTGGGGCCCACACCCCCTGGTGCCCTACTTTAGCCCGTATTTTTACTCCCGACGCGGAAACCCCAGATCGGAAGTTCTTTCGCAGTTTTTCGTCGCGGAGCCGCTGCCACCGTCTGTTCTTCCTCGGGAGGGCTAATCTGGAGGCTGAATTGGCCTCCGGAGAGGGGAGATCGTCGCCATCGTCATCATCATCACCACTCCATCATCCCTCCATGACTTCTCCCTCCATGTGTGAGTAATTCCCCCGCTGTAGGCGAAGGGGATGGTAGGGATTGGATGAGTTAGATCATGTAATAGTTTACCAGATTGTTGGGGGCATGTTGCCTATCATCTACTATGGTGTTTATCATCTTTGCTTCAACTTGTTATTCTTAATGCTTGACACTTAGGGCCCGAGTGCCATGATTTCAGATCTGAACCATATGTGTTTGTATGAATATATTTGTGTTCGTGATCCTATCTATGAGTTGTTTGCACCTGTTACGGTCCGGAACCGGCGATCCCAAAAGTGACAGCTTGGGACACCAAAGGGGATGGTCCGTAGTTTGAGGATTACATGTATCCATTGAGTTCATTACTTTGTTCCGGTGCTCTTTGATAGGAGCACCTTAATATCCATAAGTTCCTTTTGGCCCCGTTCGTAGCGGGATGGTAGGACAAAAGATGTTGTGCAAGTTCTTATTGCAAGCACGTACAACTACCTACGGGATACATGCCTAATGTTTGATATTTGCCTAGATGATCATTACTTTTCCGTGTGCCGTGCCCCAAGTTAGAATCTATCTCATCCATGCAGCGCCCAACCATCCATCTCCCTAGCCTACAGTGTTTTAAACCCTGCTTGTCATTAGTCGCTACTTTAGCTATTTACTTTGCTATCTACTCTTGCTATTTACTTTTGCTGTTTACTTTTACTATTACTATCATCACTATCATATCACTGTTACCACTTATCTTTTGTTGCAAGTAAGTATATTTCAGGTGCGGTTGAATTGACAACTCAACTGTCAAAGCTTATAAATACTCTTTGGCTCCCCGTGTGTCGAATCAATAAATTGGGTTATTCTTACCCGCGAAGACTATCTTGATCCCTTACGGTTGAGGGTTATCAAGTACCGTTTTCTGGAGCCGTTGCCGGGGAGCATAGCAATATTTACAAGTCTACTTGAGGTATCCTACCTGCTGCACTTTATCTACTATGGGTAAGAAAGGAGACCCCAAGGTTCCGATCTTACTATCCACTACAAGAAGAGGTACTGCTCTAAGCACTAGTGCTACACTTGATTCACCTTCCGTTATGAATAAGTTTGCCTCACCCCCACCACATGATGCTCCTACTGAATCTGTTACTATGTCTGATACTCTTGATGATGCTTCTACTACTTTTGATGATGATATTAGTTCGCTTGGTTATGCTCTTGAGAAACAAATTGCTGCTGCTGCTAAAAAGTATGGAATTGAACTTCCTGTTACTCGCTACCCTATTGGTGAAACTTATGATTATCCTGATTTGAGTAAACTTAAAGAGAGACTCCTTGATGATGATTACTATATACTAGATGAAGAATTATGCAGGGAACTGACAGAGTTTTCTGGCTCTGACCCTGAAGCTATTAAGAAACTATTTGAAAAACACTCTCTGAAGAACAAAACCGTTCCTAATCCTGAATTTGCTACATCCCCTATATGCATTGATGATCCTGATTATGATTTCTCTGTTGATCTTTCACTTATACCTATGGTTGAAGCTGACCCCTTTTATGGCAGAGAAAATGATGATGTTATTGCACACCTGACTAAACTCGGTGAGTTGGGTAGCCTGTTTACCACAGATGAGAAGATACGATACTTTTATGTGACCAAGCTTCTTCCTTTCTCCTTGAAGGAGGGTGCTAAAGCATGGTATGATTCACTTCCATGCGGTTCCATTAAGAGTCCTCAGGACTTAGCTCACTCTTTTGTTGATAAGTACTTTCCTGCTCACATGCAACATGCTTCTTTGCAAAGAATTTATAACTTTAAACAGTTGCAGGATGAGTCCCTCCCTAAAGCTTGGGGGAGGTACCGCGGTCTGATTCGGGCTAGACCAGGACATGACATCCCTAAGAATGAATTAATCGATATATTCTATGCTGGTCTAATTGATGAATCCAGGTCCTATTTGGACAGTTGTGCTGGTTGTGTTTTCAGGAAAAGAACACCGGACGATGCGGAAGATTTAATGGGCAGGATTGCCAAAAAACATGAAGATTGATCCATCCCTGAACCACCTCCACCAACAAAGAAGAGGGGCATGTTTGTTCTGAGCCCCGAGGATATGCGAGAAGCAAAGAAGTCTATTAAAGAGAAAGGTATTAAAGCTGAAGACGTGAAGAATCTACCCCCTATTGAGAAGCTGTGTGAGCCTACTACTCACCCTCCTATGGTAGAGGTACACTCTCTTTTAGATTTCAACGCAAGTGACATCCCTCATGGTAAGCCTCCTGATCAATGTTTAGATGAGTTTGATAATTTTATTATAAAACAAAATCATTTTAATGAGAGGATAGAAAGTCAGTTGCATGATAATTCCCTTGCTATCAAAAAACTGCTTGATGTTGTTCAGTTCGATGAGTTCATGGTCCAGCATCAGTTTCATAACCCCATGGAGGGGGTTGTGCCCGACGAGGAGAGGCACGGTGAGATACCACATTTTCAGGAAGAGACCGCCATCGAGTTTGGTGAAGGGTCTTCCTCTGTTTGGCGTTCAGAGCCTTCCTCGTGGGAGACTCCGAGGAGTTCGGTGTACACACCAGCATCCTTCTACGACCCTTGGACTCACCACCATACCCCTGGAGCAGGAGGCTCCTGGGGGCAGTAGCTGCTACCAACTTAGGCCAAAAGCCTAAGCTTGGGGGAGTACGTGCCCTTCTCACTTTTCCATTGTATTATCCGTTTTATTAGCTTTGATCTTTTCGAAGTTTTTGCCCGTTCTTCTTTATTTCTCTCTTTGCAAAAACAACAAAAAGATTTTCTCTTTCTTTTGCTTTTTATTCAACCTTTGAAAAAAAACCAAAAAGATTTCCTTTCTCTCTTTAGTTTGCTTTGTTTTCAGAGATCAGCTCGAGTCCGTGATGGCATTTGATTATATTTCCTACGTTCGATCGTGCAAGTGACAAGCAGTAATGACGAAGATCGACTGAAAGGAAGCAACAAGGAAGACCGGTATGAACTCTTATTGTTTCTACTTTTGTACATATGCCTGTACTTATGATCTAGAGACCAGCTTGTAGCGACATAGTGCTATGTTTACAATGCTCTTCCAGTGGTTCATGCTTTCCTTGTGGCTAGTCCCGAATAACTAGAGTATATAATGTGTTATTGAAATGATCTACATGCATTGCACTGTTCATAGTCTGGTATACTAAGGTGGTATTTCCCTTTAGAGAATTTTTGGATTGACTTGGCACATGCTTACACATGTTTAAGACTAAAAAGTCTACTTTGCCTTGATGATCTTTGAGTTTTAGAATAGTTATATCACTTTCATGCCCGATTCAATGTTGCTTTGTCGCTCTGCATGATTATGACCGTTATTGCTCTCTAGTTGGTCGCTTCCCAGTCTTTTGCTAAACCTCCACCTGTACTAAGCGGACTGACTGCTTGTGCATCCAAAATCCTTAAAACCAGTTATGCCATATGAGTCCACTATACCTTCCTATACATGGTATTTACCTGCCATTCTTCACAAAGACTTTCATGTACCATCTCGAAACTAATCAAAAGCATTTCTCTTTTGTGCCTATGTTTTAGCTCATGAGGAAGTAGTAGTAAATTCATGATCTTTTTAAGTTGGACAAGTTTCACCCCCTGGATTGCATGTATAATGTGCAAACCCCTAATACGAAAAGGAACTGGCATTGAGTGCGCCCGGCTCAAAAAGATAATATAACAAACAAACCCTCTTTCACGCTTTGTTCATGAGAAATCAGAAAACTTTGGCAGTGATAAACAAAAGAGATTAAGAGGATGTGATCGTCCTCATGCGGGAGCCGTTCCTCGAGACTTGTCCACTTAAAAGGTGATTGAGTTATCTGCTAGCATTCGTTGACGAAATATGCACTTCTCAAAACACGTTTACTTCTGTTTTTAAAACCAAGAGCTCTGGTACATGTTTAGTTTTTGTTTCCGACCACGGGTTTTCAACCTTGCCAATAAAAGCCACGGTTCGAGAGTCTCACCTTCTTTCTTCAAAGCACTAACTGGGAGAGCATAATTGTCATTCTGGGTGTAATGTGCATTGTCCCAAAGTATTACATTGTCTTCTGCATACTTGTGATATGATTTATTCTGAAATTCTTAGTTCTAGTCTCTTTTAAAACTCTGGAGGAGTCTCTGCATTTATGTTTTGCTTCACTCATGGAGGCTAGCGAGATACCACCCTAATATACTCAAGCTATGTGCAATGTAATCTTGTCTTGATTTTCAGTAATATAATATTTACTTTTAAGTATTTGCGACAGGTCACTTGAAAGAAGGATTGCTCCTTGCATTGTCCTCATAGTACTGTTTCAATACTTGCTAAACTCTTTTCGTAGTACATGCTTATATACATCTAATGAAGCAAAAGAGTTTGTCAAAGTTTTCTTTGTCGCGTCCAGTTCGTTGAACCGAATTGCTTGAGGACAAGCAATATGCTAAGCTTGGAGGAGTTGATACGTCTCAAACGTATCTACTTTTCCAAACACTTTTGATATTGTTTTGACCTCATTCTTGCATGATTTGGACTAAACTAACCCGGACTGACGCTGTTTTCAGCGGAGCTGCCTGTATGGTTTATTTGTGCGCAGGAAAACGGATTTTTAGGTACCTCAGAATAATCCACAAAAAATCACAGAAAATCCACGCACCCGAAGGAACCAGGAACCAGAAGTGGGGAGGGGGGCCAGGGGGTGCCCAGGCGCCCTGTGGGCGCCCCCCTGGGCCGTGCCGGGGGGGCGCCTGGGTGGGGCCCACACCCCCTGGTGCCCTACTTTAGCCCGTATTTTTACTCCCGACGCAGAAACCCCAGATCGGAAGTTCTTTCGCAGTTTTTCGTCGCGGAGCCGCTGCCACCGTCTGTTCTTCCTCGGGAGGGCTAATCTGGAGGCTGAATTGGCCTCCGGAGAGGGGAGATCGTCGCCATCGTCATCATCATCACCACTCCATCATCCCTCCATGACTTCTCCCTCCATGTGTGAGTAATTCCCCCGCTGTAGGCGAAGGGGATGGTAGGGATTGGATGAGTTAGATCATGTAATAGTTTACCAGATTGTTGGGGGCATGTTGCCTATCATCTACTATGGTGTTTATCATCTTTGCTTCAACTTGTTATTCTTAATGCTTGACACTTAGGGCCCGAGTGCCATGATTTCAGATCTGAACCATATGTGTTTGTATGAATATATTTGTGTTCGTGATCCTATCTATGAGTTGTTTGCACCTGTTACGGTCCGGAACCGGCGATCCCAAAAGTGACAGCTTGGGACACCAAAGGGGATGGTCCGTAGTTTGAGGATTACATGTATCCATTGAGTTCATTGCTTTGTTCCTGTGCTCTTTGACAGGAGCACCTTAATATCCATAAGTTCCTTTTGGCCCCGTTCGTAGCGGGATGGTAGGACAAAAGATGTTGTGCAAGTTCTTATTGCAAGCATGTACAACTACCTACGGGATACATGCCTAATGTTTGATATTTGCCTAGATGATCATTACTTTTCCGTGTGCCGTGCCCCAAGTTAGAATCTATCTCATCCATGCAGCGCCCAACCATCCATCTCCCTAGCCTACAGTGTTTTAAACCCTGCTTGTCATTAGTCGCTACTTTAGCTATTTACTTTGCTATCTACTGTTGCTGTTTACTTTTACTATTACTATCATCACTATCATATCACTGTTACCACTTATCTTTTGTTGCAAGTAAGTATATTTCAGGTGCGGTTGAATTGACAACTCAACTGTCAAAGCTTATAAATACTCTTTGGCTCCCCGTGTGTCGAATCAATAAATTGGGTTATTCTTACCCGCGAAGACTATCTCGATCCCTTATGGTTGAGGGTTATCAGCGGCTGGGAGAGGCTGCTGCGGCGCCATGTGGAGGTGGAGGAGTGGGGCGGCACGGAAAACGATGCAGCTAGGGTTAGGGGCCTAAAATGGTAGGTTGGGGGCGTTTATAAAGGGAAAGCCTAGGGTTTGGGGGGGTTTTGGACCGATCCGGAGCCATCAGATCGTGATCCAACGGCAACGGAGCGAAGGGGGAGTAGGCTGGGCCTAGTGGGCTGTGTAGAAGAGGTTTCGGGCTACGAGGAGAGAAGGGAAAAGAGGCCCGCGGGGTTTTCGGAGACCGAAAACATCCGACGAAATATCCGGCGACTAGTGCCGCTATAAATATCCGTTGGGCTATCAAACGAACTCCGAATGCGATGAAATTTGGCAGGCGGCCTGTCTACACTATAATAAGACCACACGCCAAGTTTCAACCCATTCCGAGAACGTTTTTCTGCCACTTATAAAATAAATATTCGGAGGCACCGCGTGCGCGTGCAAGTGTGTCTGGGCTCAGAACGGACAACGGAGAGGACGAGGGGACTCGGGCGGATGCAAGTTTTGAAAACATGCTGATGCAACACACAAGATGACATGGCAAGATGCAACACGCAAGCAGATGACATGGCACTAACAACGAATAACTGGCTGACACCTGGCGCACCGGTCTCGAGGTGTCACACTTTCTTGCTTGTAATGATAGATATGATCTTAAGAAGTTATTAGCTAAGTTGAAAGAAAAGTCCTTGAATGCTAGAATGAAACATGACCCTGCTTTTGCTACTTCACCTATCTATGTCACTGATAAGGATTATGAATTCTCTGTTGATCCTGAGTTAATTACTTTGGTTGAATCTGATCCTTTCCATGGCTATGAGTCTGAAACTGTTGTGGCAAATCTTACCAAGTTGAATAATATAGCCACCCTGTTTACCAATGATGAAAAGATTCGCTACTATAATATCCTTAAGTTGTTTCCGTTCTCGTTAAAGGCTGATGCTAAGACTTGGTTTAGTTCTCTTGATCCTGGTTGTGTGCGTAGTCCCCAGGATATGATGTATTACTTCTCTGCTAAATATTTTCCCGCTCATAAGAAACAAGCTGCCTTACGGGAAATTTATAACTTTGCTCAAACTAAAGAAGAGAGTCTCCCACAAGCTTGGGGGAGGCTTCTCTAGTTACTTAATGCTTTGCCTGATCATCCTCTTGAGATGCATGATATACTTGATGTCTTTTATAATGGACTAACCGATGCTTCCAGAGACCACCTGGATAGTTGTGCTGGTTGTGTTTTCAGGAAAGAACAGTGGAACAAGCTGAATTACTATTGAATAATATGCTAGCCAATGAAAATAATTGGACACTTCCTGAACCAGCCCCTAAGCCAACTCCGAAGAAGAGAGGTGTTCTATTTCTCAGTCCTGAAGATATGCAAGAGGTAAAGAAATCCATGAAAGAAAAAGGTATTAAAGCTGAAGATGTTAAGAATTTACCGCCTATTGAAGAAATACATGGTCTTGATAACCCGACATAGGTAGTAAAGGTAAATTCTCTTTATAGATTTGATGAAGGTGATATTCCTCGTTATAAGTCTGCTATCCAATGTTTAGATGAGTTTGACAATTTTATTGTGAAACAAGAAAACTTCAATGCTTATGTTGGCAGACAATTACAACACAATGCTTATATGATTGAATGCTTGAGTGATTATCTGTCTAGTGCTAAAAGTGAACTGAAACTTATTAGTGAACATGCTTCTATGGTCACCACTCAAGTAGAACAAGTACTTAACGCTCAGAATGATTTGCTCAATGAATTAAATAGTAAAAATAATGACTATGTTGTTAGAGTTGCAACTAGAGGTGGTAAAATGACTCATGAACCTCTGTATCATGAGGGCCACCCTAAGAGAATTGAGCAAGATTATCAGAGAGCTAATATAGACGCACCTAGTTCTTCTAAGAAGAAGAAAAAGAAAAATGATAGGTCTTTGCATGCTTCTAGTGAACCTGTAGCTGACAAACCTGAGAATCCCAATGATGTATCTGTTTCTGATGCTGAGACACAACCTGGTAATGAACATGAACCTAGTGATAATATTAATAATGATGTTCATGATGATGCTCAACCTAGCAATGATAATGATGTAGAGATTGAACCTGCTGTTGATCTTGATAACCCACAATCAAAGAATCAATGTTATGATAAGAGAGACTTTGTTGCTAGGAAGCACGGTAGGGAAAGAGAACCATGGGTTCAGAAACCCATGCCTTTTCCTCCGAAACCATCCAAGAAAAAGGATGATGAAGATTTTGAGCACTGCGCTGAAATGACTAGACCTATCTTTTTGCGTATGCGTTTGACTGATGTGCTTAAAACAAATCCTTACGCCAAATATATGAAAGATATTATTACAAACAAAAGAAACATACCGGAAGTAGAAATCTCCACCATGCTTGCCAATTACACTTTTGAGGGTGGAATGCCTAAGAAATTAGGAGATCCAGGAGTACCTACTATACCTTGCTCCATTAAGAGAAACTATGTTAAAACTGCTTTGTCTGATCTTGGAGCCAGTGTTAGTGTTATGCCTCTCTCTTTATATAGTAGACTTTACTTGAGTAAGTTGACACTTACTGAAATATCTTTGCAAATGGCTGATAAATTAACTGCTATACCTGTCGGTATTTGTGAGGATGTGCATGTTGTAGTTGCAAATGTTACTATTCTAACAGACTTTGTTATACTTGATATTCCCGAGGATGATAGTATGTCTATTATTCTTGGAAGACCTTTTCTGAATACTGCAGGGGCTGTTATTGATTGCAACAAAGGCAATGTCACTTTTCATGTCAATGGTAATGAGCATACGGTACACTTTCCGAGGAAACAACCTGAGGTTCATAGTATCAATTATATTGGAAAAACTTCGACTATTACTATTGGAGGTTTTGAGTTTCCTATTCCTACTATCAAGAATGCACATGGCATACTTATTATTGGGGACATACATATCCCCATTTGGTGGGATCTATGCTACTCGCATAGCCCGCTATCTTGGTGTGTCTGTGCACCCGTATGATGAACCTTTACCTGCTGCTTATTTAGACTGTAATGCTATGGCTAGTCATCGGTTTATAGAGTGGGATAATCAAACTCTCAAATATCGACTAATCTTTAACCGGCAGCATGCTATTCCTATTGTTCTTCCTGTCCCTACTTTGTTTAACTTTCAGGAAAAGGGAAGATACACTATAACTATGGAGGATGCAAATGCCCATTATAACATGATGGAGGCAACCCGCCTTCGAGCTGCAGCTCAGCAGGCAGCATCTGCTGCATCTCGGTACGACCCCAACTACAACTTTGGATATCCGTCCGGCCAGTACTAGCCATAGACCAACTTAGGCCAAAAGCCTAAGCTTGGGGGAGTACGTGTTTCTCACCGACTTACATTCATGTTCACACTTATTCTAGTTGTCGGTGCTCACACTCTTTCACTGTACCATCCATGCTTAGTTTAAATTTCTTTTTCTTAGTCTTTTTCTTGTGTGCTAGAAAAACCCAGAAAAATAAAGAAAATATATTAGTGTAGCTTCTAGCTAGTTTACTTTCTTTGCCTGTAGTAGTAACTAAAAATGAAAACTCAAAAATATTTCCCGTTCTTCTTTTGCTTGTTGGGAGCTTTCCTGTGTAAATAGTTTCTTTTCTTTACTTTAGGGGTTAAGAGTAGAAGACCATGATTAAAATGCTTAGTGGCTCTCATATGCTTTGTTGATGATTTAACCTTGAGTCGTATTACCTTGTCTTCTCTCTTGTATTAAATGCTTGCAGATTCTAGCTTAGTCCAATGCACGTGCACTATTATTATTTTCCACACCGTTCGGTCGTGCGAGTGAAAGGCAATAAGGATGATATATGATGAACTAATTGAGATAAGAAAAGCTGGTATGAACTCGACCTCTCTTGTTTTTGTAAATATGATTGCTTATCGTTCCTGATTCAGCTTGTTGTGAATGAAACATGCTTGCAATGACAATTAGAGATCATAGCTGCTTATGACATGCTTAATTAGCTGAGAGTTTATAATGGTCTATCTCGCGTGCCAACATGATATTAAAATGGTTGTGATGTGGTATGATGGGTGGTATCCTCCTTTGAACGATTTAAGTGACTTGACTTGGCACATGTTCATGCATGTAGTTGAAACAAATCAACATAGCCTTCATGATGTTTATGTTCATGGTGATTTATATCCTACTCATGCTTGCATTCATTGTTGATTAATTTTAATGCATGTTCATGACCGTTGTTGCTCTCTAGCTGGTCGCTTCCCAGTCTCTTTCTAGCCTTCACATGTACTAAGCGGGAATACTGCTTGTGCATCCACTTCCATAAACCCCAAAGTTATTCCACATGAGTCCACCATACCTTCCTATATGCGGTATTTACCTGCCGTTCCAAGTAAATTTGTATGTGCCAAACTCTAAACCTTCAAATGAAATTCTGTTTTGTATGCTCGAACAGCTCATGTATCAACTAGGGCTGTCTATATCTTCCATGCTAGGTGGGTTATTCTCATGATGAGTGGACTCCGCTCATCATTCATGAGAAAATGGCTGGTAATCGGGATGCCCAGTCCCATGCTCAAAATCATAATAATTAAACAAAACTCCCCCAGGGTTGTTGCTTGTTTGTACGGTAACCCGTGGATTCGGCTGGCCGTGGAGTGTGCTAGTTGGTGGTTGGGGGAGTATAAACTTTACCATTCTGTTTGGGAACCGCCTATAATGTGCGTAGCATGGGAGATATCGAGATTCTTGGTTGTTATGTTGACAATGAAAGTATACCGCTCAAAATATTATTCAATCTCTATTTAAAAATCGAGCTCTGGCACCTCTACAAATCCCTGCTTCCCTCTGCGAAGGGCCTATCTATTTACTTTTATGCAGAGTCATCATCCTCTTATCAAAGAGCACCAGTAGGAGAGCACCTTTGTCGTTGCATGTATTACTATTAATTTGCATTGAGTATGATCATGATTGGATCTCTTTTACCATGAATTACAATGTCTAGTCAGTCCTTGATCTTTAAAGGTGCTCTGCATTTATGTTTTGCGGTCTCAGAAAGGGCTAGCGAGATACCATCCTGTTATATCATATCATGATTGTTTTGAGAAGTGTTGTCATCCGAGGTTTATTATTATTGCTCGCTAGTTTATTATGCCATTGATGTGAGTAGTCTTGAGACCTGAAAGTTATTGTGAATGTGGTTAGTTCATGATCTTGTTGAAAACCTGAATGCTAGCTTACATATTTACAACAACAAGAGCAAACAGAGTTTGTCAAAGTTTTTCTTTATCACTTTCAGTTTATCAACTGAATTGCTTGAGGACAAGCAAAGGTTTAAGCTTGGGGGAGTTGATACGTCTCCAATGTATCTACTTTTCCAAACCCTTTTGCCCTTGTTTTGGACTCTAACTTGCATGATTTGAATGGAACTAACCCGGACTAACGCTGTTTTCAGCAGAACTGCCATGGTGTTGTTTTTGTGTAGAATAAAAAGTTCTCGGAATCGCCTGAAAATCAACGGAGAATTATTTCAGAAAATATAAAAAATACCTGCAAGAAGATCCACACCAGGGGGCGGGGCACGGCCTGTCCTCGAGGGTGGGGGGCGCGCCCCCTTCCCAGGGCGCGCCCCCTGCCTCGAGGGCCCCCGATGCTCCACCGATGTATCCCCATGTCCTATATATTCCGTTTCGTGGAGAAAAAAATTCAGAGAGAAAGAATTATCGTGTTTCATGAGACGGAGCCGCCGCCAAGCCCTAATCTCTCTCGGGAGGGCTGATCTGGAGTCTGTTCGGGGCTCCGGAGAGTGGAGATCGTCGCCATCGTCATCATCAACCTTCCTCCATCACCAATTCCATGATGCCAACCGCTGTGTGTGAGTAATTCCATCATAGGCTTGCTGGACGGTGATGGGTTGGATGAGATCTATCATGTAATCGAGTTAGTTTTGTTAGGGTTTGATCCCTAGTATCCACTATGTTGTGAGATTGATGTTGCTATGACTTTGCTATGCTTAATGCTTGTCACTAGGGTCCGAGTGCCATGATTTCAGATCTGAACCTATTATGTTTTCATGAATATATGTGTGTTCTGGATCCTATCTTGCAAGTATATAGTCACCTACTATGTGTCATGATCCGGCAACCCCGAAGTGACAATAATCAGGACCACTCCCGGTGATGACCATAGTTTGAGGAGTTCATGTATTCACTATGTGTTAATGCTTTGGTCTGGTACTCTATTAAAAGGAGGCCTTAATATCTCTTAGTTTCCAATAGGACCCCACTGCCACGGGAGGGTAGGACAAAAGATGTCATACAAGTTCTTTTCCATAAGCATGTATGACTATATTCGGAATACATGACTACATTGCATTGATGAACTGGAGCTATTTCTGTGTCACCCTAGGTTATAACTTCTACATGATGAATTGCATCCGACGTACTTTCCCATCACCGATCCAATGCCTACGAGCTTTACCTATATTGCTTGTCGCTTATTTACTTTTCCATTGCTACTATTACAAAAACTACAAAAACACTATCGTTACTTTTATTGCTGCTACCGCCACTATCATATTACTTTGCTACTAAAATATCTTGCCGCAGATACTAAGTTTCCAGGTGTGGTTGAATTGACAACTCAGTTGCTAATACTTAAGAGTATTCTTTGGCTCCCCTTGTGTCGAATCAACAGACTTGGGTTTAACACATTACCCTCGAAAAATGTTGCGATCCCCTACACTTGTGGGTTATCAGGTGTTGTCTTGGTTATGGTTCGTGCTGCAGCCACAAGGAATTGATCACTATAGCAGGATCTTTTATTTATTTTTTATTCTTTTTTTGTCCTTAGGATGTGTGCATCTATGATGTCTTTACGACATTTCATTATTGCAGAGGCTGGGTGTAATTGGTATCTCCTTGATATTAATATATTCCCTTTGTCGAAAAATGAAAAGTGAATAAAAACACAACGATGCTTCCCTCCCCCCAAAAAAACATGTAAAAACACAGTAGTGCTTTCGGTTCCCGTTTTTTTTCGTTTTTTTCATGTTTACATTTGTTTATTTATGTTTTCCTCCCCAAAAAAATGTCGTCCAAACCTATTAATATGGGGTTTAATTTCAAAGATCTCGACACAAGAAACACAACGGTGAAAACGATTCATGATTTAGACAGACGATTCAAGAGATAAAATGTTTGAAAAAACGAGTCTACGAAAAAAACACAAAACTTCCATGTTGTGACAGGTGTCACACAAGCACTGTGCCACCTGTCATCACGAAAGGAGGTATGGAGTAAACTTTGCAGGGATACCCACTAACTAGTGATTACCTACGAACTGTTGTCAGGAGCACGAGGACATAGCGAGCAGTACAAGACGCTCGTGCGCATACTCTCTCGTTGCTTGTTGGAATTCATTAAATGGGCCAGGCCCCGCACGTTGGAAGGAGAGTGCTCGCAAACGTCGCCACAACATACGAGAGAGACAACAAGCTTATGTTTGATATTGAATTATTCAATTTGTCACTATTAGCGAGACAGGCATGGCAACTGATTGAGGGGCCAATGACATTGAGCGCAGGGATACTCAAGGCGGTCTAGTACCCATCTATGTCTTTTTAGAATCTGACTTGGGAGCTCACCCCTCGCAGATATGGAGGGCAATTCTAGACGGACGAGATGTTGTAGCTCAGGGTATCAGCATAAGGATTGGGACGGGTGAAAGTATGAGCATATGGAAGCAAAAATGGTGTAATGCCCCAGATGTAACACTTTCCCTATATGGCAATATATAAACTTTGGCTTCATCATTTCCTTCCAGGTTCTTCTTTCATTTCGTGTTTCGTCGTTGTGTTGCGTGCATGTGTGCATTTCATCCATGTCATGTTGTCATGTGCATTGCATTGCATTTGTGTTGTCACTTGCATCCGGTCCCACTCGTCTCTTCCCGTTGTCCGTTTCGAGTTCCGATGCTGTCACACATGCCCGTGGCATCCCCGAGTGCTTCTTTTGTGTGTGGCCATGTAACGTTTCCGGAATGACGTGAGACTTGTCGTGCAATGTTGTTTTGGTACGTGTAGGCCGCCTGTCAAGTTTCGTCGCGCTTGGAGTTCGTTTGGTACTCCAACGGTTAACCTAGTGGGCTAAAAGAACCTCTTCTTTGAGGCCCAAGACCCCCTCCACATCAGCCCACCAACCCAGCACAACCCTTCCCATCATCTCGGTCGTCGAATTGTGATCGCGTGGCCGAAAACCGCTCCCCATTTGGACTCTCCTAGCTCCTTGTGCCTATAAAAACGCCCCCCATGCCATTTTCGTCCAAAAAACCCTAGCTCCACTCCTCCTTCGCCGCGCCGGACACGATCGTACGCCGCCGGATGTGTCCAGCGACCCCGCTCCAATCCGCGGGCGACACGTGGCAATCCCGCCACCGCGCCGCCGCTCGGCCCGCTCCCGGCCCCCGCGGGTCCTCCGCCTCCGCCGCCTCGGCCCAACTCCTCCGCGAGCCGTCGCCGTTCCCCGTCGCGGCTCAGCGCCGCCGGTCTCCGCCGGCCGCCGCCGCATCGCCCACAGAGTGCCGCCGCCCCGGAGCTTCAAGAGCTCCTGCCGCCGCCGCACCCGGGTCGCCACTCCGGGCCGGACACCGCCGCTACCTCCGGCCGGCCTCGCCGCCTCGCCGCCAACCGCTGCGGTCACCGGAGGTCAGAGCGTCGCCGCCGCCGAGCTCGAAGCCGCCGGCCCCGTTCCGATCGATCCGCGGAATCCAGATCGGCCATACCCTAACGGGCCGCAACCGTTCGACCCGCAACCCACTTCGCCCGATCCACCGTTGACCCGGCCCGCAACCCACGTTGACCTCTGAGGTTGTTTTTTTCCTGTCTTTTGTTGTTTTTGTTGTCTGATGCATTTTTGTATTGGCTGCAACTTTTACTGTGCTTGTCCGATTTGTGCATATGATATGTCAAAATGATAGTGGTGATGTGTACTACGTTTTGTTCCATTGTGTCATGCTTGTTTGAGTCCATCTAGGTGTCTTAATCTTCATGACAAGAGTGCTACATGATATAAACTGCCACTACTTGTTATTTTCATGCCATGTTTGAGATGTGATAACTTGGTGCATGTTTATCCAAATGAAGCAAATGATATGTCAAAATGTTCATCATGAGATGCTCTACATGTTAGTTGCTATAGCATGCATGTTAGAGTTCATATTGGCATGTTTATCTCTGTTGCAAAAGTGCATGTGGCTGTTAGGTTTTGTAACTTGTTACGAGATGCCTAGTTGAGGAGCTCGTTGCTATTGTTGTGTTTGTCCCCATGTCACATGCTCATATGTTTTAGATTCCCCATCATGTGTTCTTTGCTGTGGTGCAAACCATTTGCCTTGTTATGCTTTACGATGACTTAAACATGCTCGCAAACATGTCATGCCAATGTTACTGTTTTAACACTTAGTGAAATTTCACTAAGTCTGGAATCTGTAATATCCTGATGCTGTGTTTGCTTTTTGTCCTAGGCAAATCCATGTTAGTTTTGGGGTGGCCTTTGATCATTCCTTGTTGTACAAGTTGTTGTCTATCCATCCATGCCCTCACTTGCTCATATGGGTTGCTGTAGCTTATTTAATTCTTGCTCCCAAGTTGCTATAAAATATTACTGCCAGGTTTTTGTTGTCATGACCAAAATGTTGTAGCTTGTTGCTATTGACCCATGCCTCCTATGGAGTTGCTCCAATGGAGTTGTTTGCTGTAGGATATGTCTACTTCATGTCCATGCTTCTTGTCACCATGTTTGAGTGCTGTATAGTATATATTTCTTGCTCCAAAGTTGCTATGTGGCTGTTAATTTCAGCTTTGCATTGTTTCTTGTTTCGGATGTATCTTTTAGTCCGTTGCTCCGTTTTGAGCGTGCCTTACATGAAACTTGTGTGGTTTTCCATATAGATTCATAATTTCATCTTGTTACATGTTTTGAGTATGTTTTCTTGATGTTTTGGTGCATCTTGCACCGTTGCCATGCTTATCTTGTTTTGATCATATCTTCTAGACCGTAGCTCCGTTTTAAACAAACTTTTTATGAAACTTGACTAGATTTTCATGTATATTATCATGATGCATGTTAACTTGCTGTTTAACAACTTTAACTTAAGGTTTGTTCAGATATGGACTAATTTCAAACTATGCATATGAGGACTTACCGGATTTGTCTTAAGTAGTTTCCGGCCTCATTTAAACTTGTTGTTCTTATGTTGTTTCTCTATGCTTCCTGCCTTGCCATGTCTTGCTTCCTATATAGACTTGTCTTGCATCCTACTTGCTTGAGTATATTGTCTTGTTCTCGTGCTGTTTCTCTGTGCTTCCTACGTTGACATGTTGCGCATCCTAAGTGCATCTTCAGTGCTTCCTAAGTGCATCATACATGCATCCTGTAGTTTGTGCTTTGCACCTTGTTTGATTTCGTGCCTCGTGTGTTCTTGTGTTGAGTAGAGCCGGAAGCGGAGACCGAGTACGAGAACGAGGTTACTACCGAGGTTGAGAACGAGGAGCCGTCTTACGATCCCATCGACGACTCGACAGGCAAGATGACCTGACCCGGATATCTTTACTATCTTTGCCTATTGCTAGAAGTCTCGCTCTTTAGCTTATTGCCTCGATGCCCATGTTTGTTTGTCAGCCTCCTATTGTAACCATGAATCTGTCTAACCACCCAACCTATGCAAACCTTTGATTGGCTACGTAGGCTTCGCTCAGCCCCTCTTATAGCATTGCTAGTTGCAGGAGAAGGTTTGAAGATTCTTGCTTCATGTTGAAGTTATGTTGGGATATCACACTATATAAACTCTTAAACTAAATCATCTATATATTGGTAATGGGTGGAAGGCTAAGCCTCTTGCTTGGTGATTTGTTCCACTCATGCCGCCCTAGGAACTGTATAAACCGGTGTTATGTTCCTTGATTATGTGTTCCTCATATGGTTGGGGTTATGGGACCCCCTCGATAACCCGCTTAGCGCTAAACCTTTTCCAGCAAGGCCCAACATTGGTACTCCATTTGCCTAATAACTAAAACTTGCATAGGGACTAGCTATCCCCTTTTATTAATCAACCCCCGGGCCAGTGCTCCACATGAGTGTTGGTCCAACCGAGCAGACTACAGGGCCGCCTTGGGGAAACCCGAGGTATTTGGTATTTTCCTATAGGCTGTCTCATCCGGTCGTGGCCTGAGACTAGATACGCGCGACTACTGTCAGGGTGTCGGCACGCCGGGAGGTCTTGCTGGATTAGTTTTACCTATGTCGGTATATCTTGAGCACGGGATTCCGAGAATACTCGGGCATTCCCACCTTGGAGTTGCGACTCCGCGAATCGTGGGCTTGTAATGGGCCAAGTTGGAACACCCCTACAGGGTTTTGAACTTTCGAAAGCCGTGCCCGCGGTTATGTGGCAGATGGGAATTTGTTAACATCCGGTTGTAGAAAACTTGACACAATGTTCAGAACACACTACCAGCGTGAGTACCATGACGGTCATTTTCCGAAAGGGGTTCAGGAAGTGAACACGGTGGGGTTATGTTTGACGTGCTTAGATAGGATCACTTCATGATCACTTTATCGCTCGTGGCACTTCTCTTCTCGCTCTTAACACGTAAGCTAGTGCTAGTGCAGCTGCAACCTTTTTTATCTTTCTTCAGCCTTGTTCCACACCCAAGGCTTAGATAGTTTTGCTACCCGGGAACGGGATTGCTGAGTCCTCTGTGGCTCATAGATTCTACACCACACCAGATGCAGGTACCATGGTGAACTACTCAGGTGACGACACGGAGATGTTCTGGGAGTACGATGAAGAACGTAGCCGATACTATGTGCACTATCCCGTTGATCAGTAGTGGTTTCTACTAGGGGCGATTCGAACCTGTGGCTTTATGTATTTGGTATCTTTCTTTTGGATCTTCACCCGTAGTCGGGTTGTGATGTTATTTGGATGATGTTTTGCTATGTAATTAATTGTGTGACGTGGCGAGTGTAAGCCAACTATCCTTTTGCAATTTCATCCCTATTTTTACATGAGTCGTGCAAAGATACAAAACTTGCGATCATTCCAGAATGGGCTTATACCTTTAAGTCGTGCCTCGACACGTAGGAGGTATAGTCCCATCCTGGGCATTACAAGTTGGTATTCAGAGCCTTCTCCGACCTAGAAGCCCCCACTGATTGATCGAATCTTTGACGGTTGAGTCTAGGCACACACTTAAAATGTTTTGAATCCTATATATATCTCGAAGAGTAGGAATTCTTTTGCTCCTCATCTCTTTTCACTCTGGTGAGGACTCCTGACGATTACTCTTGTCTCTTCTACTCTCAAAAATTCACCAATTTTTTTTAGGAATCTCGCGAGTATTGTTTGGATTGTTCCGATGTCTTTGTGACGAGAACATTGTTCTCAATGCCTCCTGTCATTTAGGGGTTGTGGCAGTGTCCCGGGGAGTTGAGCTCTGAGGTGTTGTCGTCACAAATATATCGCAGCAGTTCTGGAATACTTAAGACGGCCGACATCGAAAACTCTCCTATGCGGTTAGTGGCAAGATAACCCCGACGTCACCCAGTACTGGGGAGGTAGTTCGGGAGTATTGCCATAGCTTGTATAGTAGATGCGTTTCGAAGGTCCGAGGTAGACGGTTTCCGGAAATAACTGGTTATGTGTTGAAGGATGGATACAGCTGGATGTAGGATTAGAGTTGAGTGCGCGATGCTTCCCCTGTATCCCCAACACCTGATTGCATAACTGGAAACTTTCAGAAATTAATAGGTGGGTTCATCTTGTAGTTCGTAGGCATTCTTCCAACGAATGCATGATATGGAGTTTGGGGTTCTACATTGAGTGAAGTAGTTTTATGGTCGTTGTTCCGATCGGGAGTTGCATCTTAAAGGGTCCTTGGCTATGCTGATCCGGGGATTGCAAAACCCTTTTGTAACACGTTCCATAAGCTTTCAGCACGAATATGTCGAACGAAGCTTCTATCTTGTATTTGTTCTACCTGCTCCTTGTTGTTTTTTATTTACCTTTTGTTCTCCTAAGTGGCTTCTCATGAAGATTGTTGTTACTATTAAACTGTGGATTACATTCGTTCATCTTGTTCGAATGTGCTTGTGAAGACTATGTTGCAATTTCTTGCCATTGATTCAGCTTATATTTTTTCTCTCAATCAATGGCTAATAGTTGTCATCTCATTCAGGATGGCTCCTAAAAAGGTTCCCAACGCTAACCCAGAGGGTGAAGAGGTTCCTGATCGTCCTCCTTCCCCTCCTCCTCCGTCCGAGGCCTAGAGAGCAATTATGCAAGTGACGAACCAGAACACCCAGATGCTTATGCAAATGATGCAGAACATTCAAGCAAATCAAGAAAATCAGGGTGCTCATGGGAACCAAGGCCAAGGCAATTTGTTCAACCAACCTCACTTTGCTACGCTCAACCAGTTCCTGGCAAACCAACCAAAGGCATTCAGTTACTGTGTGGACCCTCTAGATGCTGAAGACTGGATAACAGATATCAAGAAGCATTTCGAGTGCAGTGACGTAAGGCCTGAGGACTATGTAAAGTTTGCAGCCTTCCAACTCAGGGATCAAGCCGCGGATTGGTGGCAGCAGTACAAAGATTCCAGAGAAGGGCGTGTGATCTCCTGGGATGACTTCTGCAAGGACTTTCGTTCTCACCACATTCCAACAAGTGTCATCGAGGGTATGCGTGAGCAACTCCGCAACCTGAAGCAAGGCTCAATGACTGTCTACCAATATAATGTCAAGTTCCAGAACCTTGCCCGCTATGCCAAGAAAGACATCCCGGATGCCAAGAGCAAGATCTATCAGTTCCGAGGTGGTCTGAAGGATGAACTCCAACTAGCTCTCACCTTGTTCGAGCCTGATGAGTTTGATCAATTCTATAGCATGGCACTTAAGCAAGAGGCAGCCCAGCTCAAGATGGAAGCTTCCAAAAGAGGATCAGAGACACTGTTCACTCCTCCTCTTCTTCTCAAGTGGTCGCAAAGCAACAGAAGTTTTGGCTTCCACCTCCTCCAGTGATCCGAGCTCCCAACAACAACAACAAGAATTCTGGTGGCCGTGGTTTCTTCCACCCACCCAACCCAAGCAATCAGTCAAAGAATCATTTTCAAGCTTCGAAGTCAAGTGCTCCTTATTACCGTCCTCTCTCAGAAGTGGTTTGCAACAAGTGTGGCAAGAAGGGTCACTATGCTAACAAGTGCACCAACCAGAGGCGCCTTCCGCCTCCTCCACCTGTCAGCACTGCTATTGTCAAGCACAATCCCAAGCATGCAAGAGTGAACCTGTTGAGTGCAGCTGAAGCAGAAAATTCTTCTGATGTGATAATTGGTTATCTTCCAGTTAACTCTATTCCTGCAAAGGTCTTGTTTGATTCTGGTGCATCACTTTCCTTCATGCCATGTCCATTTGCATCTAAGCATAACGTGGGCACAGTGGACTTGCCAAAGAAGTTATCAATTATATCTCCGGGCAAGCACATGACTTCCACCTCAAAGGCTTCGGATGTATCTATTCGTATGGGTGATTATCGCTTTTTGGCTTCTCCGGTTATTCACGGCAATTCCGACATTGATCTTATTCTTGGGATGGATTGGCTTTCTCAGCATGATGCTCACATTGATTGTGAAAATAAGGAAGTCAAGCTTACTCATTCCGACGAAGACGTGATTATCTTCGCCTATCGAGATAACACAATCAGGCTATTCTCTCTCAATGACAAGGGCGAGATTAATGCCATCTCTCAAATTCCGGTGGTCAATGAATATGAAGATGTTTTCCCTGAAGAGCTTCCAGGCATGCCTGTGCATCGTCGAGTTGAATTTGTCATTGAACTCGAGCCTGGTACTGAGCCAGCATGCCGGCGTCCGTACAAGCTTTCCCCTGAAGAGTTGAAGGAGTTGAAGAGACAGCTCGATGAGCAAGAATGTATGAGTCTAATCAGGCCTAGCACTTCTCCTTGGGGCCGTGGTGTCTTATTTGTCAAGAAGAAGGATGGCACGGAGCGCCTTTGCGTTGATTACCGACCATTGAACAAGAAGACAATAAAGAACAAGTATCCGCTCCCCAACATCAATGAATTGTTCGAGCAGCTCAAAGGAGCAAAAGTGTTCTCAAAGCTCGATCTCCGGATGGGTTATCACCAGATCCGCATCCGTGAAGAAGATATTCACAAGACCGCATTCAGAACCAGCTACGGCTCCTATGAATATACAGTCATGTCTTTTGGCCTCGCTAATGCTCCACCCACCTTCTCGAGAATGATGCACTACATTTTCAACCCCTACACGAACGAATTTGTGCTTGTGTATCTGGATGATATCTTGGTATTATCCAAGAATGAAGAAGATCACGAAAAGCACCTCCGTCTGGTTCTTGACAGACTCCGTGAACATAAGTTCTATGCCAAGTTCTCCAAGTGCGAATTCTGGCTCGATAAGGTCTTGTATCTGGGCCATATCATCTCCGCTGACGGTATTGCGGTCAACCCCGAGAAAGTTGAAGCGATTGTCAACTGGGAACCTCCTCAGAACGTCAAGCAACTCCGAAGATTTCTTGGTCTTGCTAGCTATTGCAGAAGATTCGTTGAGAACTTCTCCAAGATTGCCAAGCCTCTCTCCAACTTGCTGCAGAAGAATGTCAAGTACAACTGGTCTCCGGATTGTGATGTGGCATTCAAAACTCTCAAAGAAAAGCTCATCTCTGCTCCAGTTCTTACTCCTCCAGATGAGTCCAAGCCCTACGAAGTTTTCTGTGATGCTTCTCTTCAAGGACTTGGTGGTGTGCTAATGCAGGACAAGAAAATTGTGGCATACACTTCTCGTCAATTGAAGCCAAGTGAGAAGAACTACCCCACACATGATCTCGAGCTAGCAGCTGTGGTACACACCTTGATCACATGGAGACACCTTCTGTTGGGCAGAAAAGTGGACATCTTCACCGATCACAAGAGCTTGAAGTACATCTTCACACAGCCGAACCTGAACCTTTGCCAGACTCGTTTGGTTGGAATGATCCAAGAGTATGATCCAAGCATCGAATACACACCTGGCAAGGCCAATGTCATTGCAGATGCCTTGAGCAGAAAGGCATATTGCAACAGTCTCCTATCAAGTCGTTTCAGCCTGAGCTTTGTGAAGCATTCAGGAAGCTCAACCTCCAAGTTGTTCCGCAAGGCTTTCTTGCAAATCTTCAAGTTGCTCCTACCTTGGAAGATCAGATCCGTGAGGCCCAACTCAGTGATGCTATGGTGCAGAAAGTGAAACATGGTATTGCAAAAGGTACTCCCAAATACAAGTTCTATCGCGTTGATGAGAGAGATACCTTGTTCTTCGAGGACAGACTTGTGGTTCCCAAGGGTGATCTCAGGAAGCTCATAATGAACGAAGCACATGACTCCCTCCTCTCAATTCATCCTGGAAGTTCCAAGATGTACCAAGACCTCAAGAAATCTTACTGGACACGCATGAAAAGGGAGATTGCCCAATTCATGAATGAATGTGATGTCTGCAGAAGAGTGAAGGCACAGCATCAACGTCCAGCCGGTCTCCTCCAACCTCTTCCTATTCCTGAGTGGAAGTTCGACCACATTGAAATGGATTTCGTCACTGGGTTTCCCAAGTCCAAGAAGGGGAATGATTCTATCTTTGTGGTGATTGACAAGCTTACCAAAGTAGCTCACTTCCTTCCAGTCAAAGAATCCATCAATGCAGCTCAGCTGGCAGAGTTGTACACTTCCAGAATTGTGTCCCTACATGGCATTCCTCAAGTTATCTCCTTAGACCGTGGAAGTTTGTTCACATCCAAGTTCTGGGACTCCTTTCAGTCTGCCATGGGCACTAAGATCCGTTTCAGCACTGCATTTCACCCTCAGACTAGTGGTCAAGTCAAGAGAGTGAACCAGATCCTAGAAGACATGCTCAGAGCTTGTGTCATCTCTTTTGGCATGAAGTGGGAAGATTGTCTTCCGTTTGCCGAGTTCTCTTACAACAACAGTTTCCAAGCAATTGCCGGCAAAGATCCATTTGAAATTCTCTATGGCAGAAAGTGCCGTACTCCTCTCAACTGGTCCGAGACTGGTGAACGTCAACTTCTTGGTAATGACTTGATCTCAGAAGCCGAAGAAATGTGCAAAGTCATACGTGAGAATCTCAAGGCCGCTCAGTCGCGTCAGAAAAGCTACTATGACGGCAAGCACCGTGATTTGGCCTTCAACATTGGTGATCATGTCTATATCCGTGTTTCTCCTATGAAAGGCACCCAAAGATTCGGTATCAAAGGAAAGCTTGCTCCTAGATACGTGGGCCCTTTCAAGATCCTTGGCAAAAGAGGCGATCTAGCCTATCAACTTGAGCTCCCTTCCAACTTTGCTAATGTTCATGATGTGTTTCACGTGTCTCAACTCCGCAAGTGCTTCAAGATACCTGAACGCACTATTCCGTTTGAGGAGATTGATCTTCAACAATACTTGTCTTACCGAGAGCACCCCGTTGCTATTCTCGAAGAAACCGAGCACAAGACCCGCAAGAAGTCAATCAAGTTCTTCAAAGTTAAGTGGTCACACCATACCGATCGAGAAGCTACGTGGGAACGAGAAGATCACCTTCGTTTCGGGTACCCTTCCTTCTTCCAGTCCTAGATCTTGGGACGAGATCTTTTCGTAGTAGAGGAGAGTTTGTAATGCCCCAAATGTAACACTTTCCCTATATGGCAATATATAAACTTTGGCTTTATCATTTACTTCTGGGTTCTTCTTTCATTTCGGGTTTCGTCGTTGTGTTGCGTGCGTGTGTGCATTTCATCCATGTCATGTTGTCATGTGCATTGCATTGCATTTGTGTTGTCACTTGCATCCGGTCCCACTCGTCTCTTCCCGTTGTCCGTTTCGAGTTCCGATGCTCTCACACGTGCCCGTGGCATTCCCGAGTGCTTCTTTTGTGTGTGGCCGTGTAACGTTTCCGGAATGACGTGAGACTTGTCGTGCGATGCTGTTTTGGTACGTGTAGGCCGCCTGTCAAGTTTCGTCGCATTTGGAGTTCGTTTGGTACTCCAACGGTTAACCTAGTGGGCTAAAAGAACCTCTTCTTTGAGGCCCAAGACCCCCTCCACATCAGCCCACCAACCCAGCACAACCCTTCCCATCATCTCGGTCGTCGAATTGTGATCGCGTGGCCGAAAATCGCTCCCCATTTGGACTCTCCTAGCTCCTTGTGCCTATAAAAACGTCACCCATGCCATTTTCGTCCAAAAAACCCTAGCTCCACTCCTCCTTCACCGCGCCGGACACGTCCGTACGCCGTCGGACGTGTCCAGCGACCCCCGCTCCAATCCGCGGGCGACATGTGGCAATCCCGCCACCGCACCGCCGCTCGGCCCGCCAGGCCCGCTCCCGGCCCCCGCGGGTCCTCCGCATCCGCCGCCTCGGCCCAACTCCTCCGCGAGCCGCCGCCGTTCCCCGTCGCGGCTCCGCGCCGCTGGCAGCCGCGCCTCGCCGCCCGCCGGCGCCAGTCCCCGCCGGCCGCCGACGCATCGCCCGCAGAGTGCCGCCGCCCAGGAGCTTCAAGAGCTCCTGCCGCCGCCGCACACGGGTCGCCACTCCGGTCCGGACCCCGCCGCTGCCTCCGGTTGGCCTCGCCACCCCGGGCCCTCGCCGCCTCGCCGCCGGCCGCTGCAGTCGCCGGAGGTCAGAGCGCCACCGCCGCCGAGCTTGAAGCCGCCGGCCCCGTTCTGATCGATCCGCGGGATCCAGATCGGCCATACCCTAACGGGCCGCAACCATTCGACCCACAACCCGCTTCGCCCGATCCACCGTTGACTCGGCCCGCAACCCACGTTGACCTCTGAGGTTGTTTTTCCCCTAATTCTTTTGTTGTTTTTATTGTCTGATGCATTTTTGTATTGGCTGCAACTTTTACTGTGCTTGTCCGATTTGTGCATATGATATGTCAAAATGATCGTGGTGATGTGTACTACGTTTTGTTCCATTGTGTCATGCTTGTTTGAGTCCATCTAGGTGTCTTAATCTTCATGACAAGAATGCTACATGATATAACTGCTGCTACTTGTTATTTTCATGCCATGTTTGAGATGTGATAACTTGGTGCATGTTTATCCAAATGAAGCAAATGATATGTCAAAATGTTCATCATGAGATGCTCTACATGCTGGTTGCTATAGCATGCATGTTATAGTTCATATTGGCATGTTTATCTCTGTTGCAAAAGTGCATGTGGCTGTTAGGTTTTGTAACTTGTTACGAGATGCCTAGTTGAGGAGCTCGTTGCTATTGTTGTGTTTGTCCCCATGTCACATGCTCATATGTTTTAGATTCCCCATCATGTGTTCTTTGCTGTGGTGCAAACCATTTGCCATGTTATGCTTTAAGATGACTTAAACATGCTCGCAAACATGTCATACCAATGTTACTGTTTTAACACTTAGTGAAATTTCACTAAGTCTGGAATCTGTAATATCCTGATGCTATGTTTGCTTGTTGTCCTAGGCAAATCCATGTTAGTTTTGGGGTGGCCTTTGATCATTCCTTGTTGTACAAGTTGTTGTCTATCCATCCATGCCCTCACTTGCTCATATGGGTTGCTGTAGCTTATTTAATTCTTGCTCCCAAGTTGCTATAAAATATTACTGTCAGATTTTTGTTGTCATGATCAAAATGTTGTAGCTTGTTGCTATTGATCCATGCCTCCTATGGATTTGCTCCAATGGAGTTGTTTGCTGTAGGATATGTCTACTTAATGTCCATGCTTCTTGTCATCATGTTTGAGTGCTGTATAGTATATATTTCTTGCTCCAAAGTTGCTATGTGGCTGTTAATTTCAGCTTTGCATTGTTTCTTATTTCAGATGTATCTTTTAGTCCGTTGCTCCGTTTTGAGCGTGCCTTACGTGAAACTTGTGTGGTTTTTCATATAGATTCATAATATCATCTTGTTAACATGTTTGGAGTATGTTTGCTTGATGTTTGGGTGCATCTTGCACCGTTGCCATGCTTATCTTGTTTTGATCATATCTTCTAGACCGTAGCTCCGTTTTAAACAAACTTTATATGAAACTTGACTAGATTTTCGTGTATATTATCATGATGCATGTTAACTTGCTGTTTAACAACTTTAACTTAAGGTTTGTTCAGATCTGGACTAATTTCAAACTATGCATATGATGACTTACCGGATTTGTCTTAAGTAGTTTCCGGCCTCATTTAAACTTGTTGTTCTTATGTTTTTTTTTCTGTGCTTCCTGCCTTGCCATGTCTTGCTTCCTATATAGACTTGTCTTGCATCCTACTTGCTTGAGTATATTGTCTTGTTCTCGTGCTGTTTCTCTGTGCTTCCTACGTTGACATGTTGCGCATCCTAAGTGCATCTTCAGTGCTTCCTAAGTGCATCATACATGCATCCTGTAGTTTGTGCTTTGCACCTTGTTTGATTTCGTGCCTCGTGTGTTCTTGTGTTGAGTAGAGCCAGAAGCGGAGACCGAGTACGAGAACGAGGTTACTACCGAGGTTGAGAACGAGGAGCCGTCTTACGATCCCATCGACGACTCGACAAGCAAGATGACCTGACCCAGATATCTTTACTATCTTTGCCTATTGCTAGAAGTCTCGCTCTTTAGCTTATTGCCTCAATGCCCATGTTTGTTTGTCAGCCTCCTATTGTAACCATGAATCTGTCTAACCACCCAACCTATGCAAACCTTTGATTGGCTACGTAGGCTTCGCTCAGCCCCTCTTATAGCATTGCTAGTTGCAGGAGAAGGTTTGAAGATTCTTGCTTCATGTTGAAGTTATGTTGGGATATCACACTATATAAACTCTTAAACTAAATCATCTATATATTGGTAATGGGTGGAAGGCTAAGCCTCTTGCTTGGTGATTTGTTCCACTAATGCCGCCCTAGGAACTGTATAAACCGGTGTTATGTTCCTTGATTATGCGTACCTCACACGGTTGGGGTTATGGGACCCCCTCGATAACCCGCTTAGCGCTAAACCTTTTCCAGCAAGGCCCAACATTGGTACTCCATTTGCCTAATAACTAAAACTTGCATAGGGACTAGCTATCCCCTTTTATTAATCAACCCCCGGGCCAGTGCTCCACATGAGTGTTGGTCCAACCGAGCAGACTGCAGGGCCGCCTTGGGAAAACCCGAGGTATTTGGTATTTTCCTATAGGCTGGCTCATCCGGTCGTGGCCTAAGACTAGATACGCGCGGCTACTGTCAGGGTGTCGGCACGCCGGGAGGTCTTGCTGGATTAGTTTTACCTATGTCGGTATATCTTGAGCACGGGATTCCGAGAATACTCGCGCATTCCCACCTTGGAGTTGCGACTCCGCGGATCGTGGGCTTGTAATGGGCCAAGTTGGAACACCCGTGCAGGGTTTTGAACTTTCGAAAGCCGTGCCCGCGGTTATGTGGCAGATGGGAATTTGTTAACATCTGGTTGTAGAAAACTTGACACCATGTTCAGAACACACTACCAGCGTGAGTACCGTGACGATCATTTTCCGAAAGGGGTTCAGGAAGTGAACACGGTGGGGTTATGTTTGACGTGCTTAGATAGGATCACTTCGTGATCATTTTATCGCTCGTGGCACTTCTCTTCTCGCTCTTAACACGTAAGCTAGTGCTAGTGCAGCTGCAACCTTTTTATCTTTCTTCGGCCTTGTTCCACACCCAAGGCTTAGATAGTTTTGCTACCGGGGAACGGGATTGCTGAGTCCTTCGTGGCTCACAGATTCTACACCACACCAGATGCAGGTACCATGGTGAACTACTCAGGTGACGGCATGGAGGTTTTTTGGGAATACGATGAAGAACGTAGCCGATACTATGTGCACTATCCCGATGATCAGTAGTGGTTTCTACTAGGGGCGATTCGAACCTGTGGCTTTATGTATTTGGTATCTTTCTTTTGGATCTTCACCCGTAGTCGGGTTATGATGTTTTTTGGATGATGTTTTGCTATGTAATGAATTGTGTGATGTGGCGAGTGTAAGCCAACTATCCTTTTGTAATTTCATCCCTATTTTTACATGAGTCGTGCAAAGATACCAAACTTGCGATCATTCCAGAATGGGCTTATACCTTTAAGTCGTGCCTCGACACGTAGGAGGTATAGTCCCATCCTGGGCATTACAACTGGCTGCCTCGATCGGGAATGATGAGGCCGATCGCTTCCTTGGTCGCTCACCCTCCTCAACTTGTTGCAGATCTTATAGATGCCTCGTCATCATCATGGCGGGAGGAGGAACTTAGAAGAATTTTTGTTCTAGTTGATGTCGAAGTTATTTTGCAGATTCCGCCATGTACAAAGAAGATAAATGATTTCTGGGCTTGAGGAGAGGACCGACGCGGCAAGTTCTCTGTTAGTTCAGTATATAGGATGCTCTTCAACATGAAGTGTCAGCGAGAAAATCTTTTAGATGGGAGAGGTGGGACATCCTCGATACAACGAGAGATGAAGGATTGGACGTCCCTATGGAATATCAAGGTTCCATCGAAGCTCAAAGACTTTATCTGGAGACTATGTAATGAATCTGTACCGACTGCAGAGGTGTTGCACCATCGTCACATGGCCACAAGTTCAGCATGCTCTTTTTTTCAGCAGAAGATAGTTGGAAGCATGCTTTAAATAGACTGTGTTGCTGCCAGATGTGTTTGGTCTCTGTCATCAGAGGAGCTGGTGGAGGCAATGTGTGACAACCTGTGTTTGAATGCAAAAAATGGGTTTTCAAGATGCAAGAAATACTACCCCAGGATGACTTCACATGTATGGTGGTAACATTGTGGGCAATCTGGAGAGCAAGGCGGAGAGCCATACATGAAGAAATTTTTGATAGCCCATTGCAAACCTATATATTCATCACTTCATTCCTGAGGGACATCGACATTCTATCCAAACCAAGACAATCGGCGAATAGAAGTATATCGATCAGGCCTTTACAGTGGATACCACCACCTCCAGAGCATGTGAAACTTAATGTTGATGTAGCAGTTTTGAACGATAGTTCTGGTGCGGTGGCAGTGGTCTGCCAGGACAGTAACGGAGTTTTCCTATGTGCTTCTTCAATCACTTTCAAATATATTAATAATCCTGTCACACTAGAGGCTTTGGCAGTAAGAGAGGCGTTGGCAATCGCCGAAGATCTTTATGTCCAGAAGATTCAAGTGGCGTCGGATTGCAAGAATGTGGTGGATGATATAAAGCAGGGATCGTGAGCGGATCATGCGGCTATTATACATGAAATCATAGAGCGAACAATTGTTTTTCCTGCTTGTAATTTTATCCACGAGTTTAGGAGCTCGAATTTCGAGTCTCACAATCTCGCTAGGCATGCACTTTAACTTGGGTTTGGACGCCATGTTTGGTTAGGCCAACCTGGGGACTTGATTTTTATTCCTGTAAATGTTGTGACAATCTGAATAAAGCCTAGCGAGAATGTCCCAAAAAACAAGCTTATGTTTGATGGGAAATGATATGGTTCAGCCGGTGGATTACCACGCTCGCGTCCGCCGCCTTGGTTGCACGCCACACGTCCTACGTGATGTGGTGGACTTGGCTCCCGTGATCTCTCCTTTATGCAACAACACCTTTGTTGCAAGTAAAAACTGTAACGGTACCTCTGTTACAAAAATAGTTATATTGCAACAATACCTCTATTTAAAAAAATGTATTAAGACCTCTACTCGATAAAAACAGCATGACCTCTGTTGCAAAAAACTTGTAACAAGGCCTTTGTTGCAAAAAAAGTGTGCAACTTGACCTATGTTTTACAAAAAAAAAGTCGGCAACATGACCCGTGTTGCAGAAAATTATCGCAACACGACCTTTGTTGCAATGGTAGAGGGTGACGCTCGACTGCTCACTCCACCCGATCCGACGTCTCACAAGGCAGCAAATCTTTTAAAAAGATCCAACGGCCGACGTGTAGCAGCGCCCATGTTTATTCCGACATTTTTTTCACTTAGTTTTCTATTTCACGCATGTTTATATCGTAATAAAGAAATATGAGAATTTGGGAAAAAATTGATACTTCAAAAAAAGTTTGCTGATTCAAAGAGTGTTAAAAGGTTCGAAAAGTGGTCTGCAAA
This sequence comes from Secale cereale, assembly GCA_902687465.1. Taxonomy (NCBI): domain Eukaryota; kingdom Viridiplantae; phylum Streptophyta; class Magnoliopsida; order Poales; family Poaceae; genus Secale; species Secale cereale. The sequence goes on along the minus strand of LR738715.1, from coordinate 662,556,510 downwards.
TTTTAAAAAATAGTGGTTAAAATGTTCATGAATTTGAAAAGCTCAGAAATTTGAAAAAAATTCCCAATTTGCGAACCATTTTAAAGATGTGCGGACAATTTTGGAAAAAAAGTTTTTTTGGAGTTTCAAACGCTTTTTGAAACAGAAACAAAATTTGAAAGACATTAGTATTTTTTATATCCCAATTTTTTTCAAAAGGCAAACAATTTTTTAAAACACGAACATATTCTTATTTTTTAAAAAGATGATAACATAAACAAATTTTAATAAGATGTGATTATTTTAAATCCTGGTCATTTTTTCAAAACGGTGAATTAAAAAATGTCAAGAATTTTTTAAACATTAATAGATTTTTATAAGATGTGATTTTTTTTTGGAAAGTGTTGCTCGATCGACGATAAAGATAGATGTTATAAGTACAAATGAGTTAAAACCCCACTCTGTAGCATATATACAATCGCAACCAAAATATTGTGAACTTAAAACTATTTAGTTTTTGTGGGTGCCCCTCAAGCTCAGTTGATTGTGAAATAATTATTTTTCAAGCGATCAATGCCAGCTATTTGTTGATGAACCGATCACAGAAAGTTTGCCCTATCATGTAGCTGGACTACCCCCTTCGTGAGAGCCATATCTCGCTTAATGCGAGACCAACAGATCTCTATTGTGTATCATCTGGGAGACTAGGTCTGCCCATTTAAGTGATTCTAGAACCTTCCATCTTGTCTCCCGTACGGTTTTCCATTTTTTGCCTTTTGTGTTTCCAATCCCTTACTTTGTTTTCTTCGGGATTTTTTATTGTTTTCTTTGGATTTCTATGGTTTTTATTTGTTTGTTTATGAATCGTGGCGCAGTAGGAGCTTGATTTGCTGCCGACTCATGTCCGTCTTCGTCTCGAGAACCTGTAAAAAAGGAAACATAGAAGAATATAAAACTACTCCATCAAACCAGCATTCGAGAAAAAGCATTGGTTGTGGGTTCCGCTCCAATAAATGAGGCATGTCATCTTCTTTATGTGGGGCAGGAGCAGGTTCATCTAAAACAATGATTTCGCTTATCAATCATGGCAAGAGAGACAACAAATAATGGGCCTTAGCTTTATTGCGAGACAAAACTGTTGGAAAACGTAATATAAAACAAAAAAATCACACCTACGATCATCCAAGATCATATGAAGATGCATAATGTGTTGGGATCACAATCTTTACCATCACCGAGTTGCAGCGGAAGAAGAACGTGTCGGTGTAAATCATACTTGGAGCCCCTCAAACCGTTGATGAACGATCCCGCGAACCGCCCATGAATAGTCCTCGAACCGAGGACCAAAAGCACGATCTCTCTACTTGGTTGCTGATACGTCTCCAACGTATCTATAATTTTTGATTGTTCCATGCTATTATATTATCCTTCTAGGATGTTTTATGGGCTTTGATATACACTTTTATATGATTTTTGGGACTAACCTATTAACCTAGAGCCCAGTGCCAGTTTCTATTTTCTCCTTGTTTTTGAGTTTCGCAGAAAAGGAATATCAAATAGAGTCCAATTGACGTGCCAATTTTTGATGATTTTTTCAGGACCAAAAGAAGCCCCCGGAGTAAAAGAGTTGGGCCAAGAGAGTCACGGGCTGCCCACGAGGGTGGGGGGCGCTCCCACCCCTAGTGGTGGCGCCCCCCTATCTTGTGGACAGCCCGAAGACCCCCCTGACTTGTGCCCTACGCCAAAATATCCTATAAATACAGAAACTTCCGGAAAATAACCCAGATCGGGAGTTCCGCCGCCGAAAGCCTCTGGTGACATCGAAAACCAATCTAGACCTGTTCTGGCACCCTGCCGGAGGGGGGGAATCCCTCTCCGGTGGCCATCTTCATCATCCCGACGCTCTCCATGATGATGAGGGAGTAGTCCACCCTCGGGGCTGAGGGTATGTACCAGTAGCTATGTGTTTGATCTCTCTCTCTCTCTCTCTCTCTCTCTCTCTCTCTCTCTCTCTCTCTCGTGTTCTTGAGATGGCACGATCTTGATGTATCGCAAGTTTGCTATTATATTTGGATCTTATGTTGCTTCTCCCCCTCTACTCTCTTATAATGGATTGAGTTTTCCCTTTGAAGTTATCTTATTGGACTGAGTCTTTAAGGATTTGAGAACACTTGATGTATGTCTTGCGTGGGATACCCGTGGTGACAATGGGGTATTCTATTGGTTCACTTGATGTATGTTTTGGTGATCAACTTGCGGGTTCCGTGACCTTGGAAATCTATGCATAGGGGTTGGCACATGTTTTCATCTTGACTCTCCGATAGAAACTTTGGGCACTCTTTGAAGTTCTTTGTGTTGGTTGAATAGATGAATCTGAGATTGCGTGACGCATATCGTATAATCATGCCCACGGATACTTGAGGTGACAATGGAGTATCTAGGTGACATTAGGGTTTTGGTTGATTTGTGTCTTACGGTGTTATTCTAGTACGAACTCTGTGATAGATCGAACGGAAAGAATAGCTTCGTGTTATTTTACTACGGACTCTTGAATAGATCAATTAGAAATGATAACTTTGAGGTGGTTTCGTACCCTACCATAATCTCCTCGTTTGTTCTCCGCTATTAGTTACTTTGGAGTGACTCTTTGTTGCATGTTGAGGGCTGGTAATATGATCCAATTATGTTATCCTTGTTGAGAGAACTTGCACTACTGAAAGTATGAACCCTAGGCCTTGTTTCCTATTATTGCAACACCGTTTATGCTCACTTTTACCACTTTCTACCTTGCTGTTTTTATATTTTTATATTACAAAAACCTATATCTACCATTCATTTTGCACGTGTATCACCATCTCTTCGCCGAACTAGTGCACCTATACAATTTACCATTGTATTGGGTGTGTTGGGGACACAAGAGACTCTTTGTTATTTGGTTGCAGGGTTGTTTGAGAGAGACCATCTTCATCCTACGCCTCCCACGGATTGATAAACCTTAGGTCATCCACTTGAAGGAAATTTGCTACTGTCCTACAAACCTTTGCACTTGGAGGCCCAACAACGCCTACAAGGAGAAGGTTGCATAGTAGACATCAAGCTCTTTTGTAGCGCCGTTGCCGGGGAGGTTAGTGCTTGAAGGTATATCTTTAGATCTTGCAATCGAATCTTTTAGTTTCTTGTTTTATCACTAGTTTAGTTTATAAAAGAAAAGTACAAAAAATGGAATTAAGGTTACCTCATATGCTTCATCCTTTTAATATCTTTCGTGAAAATGATGGTAAGGAAAATTGTGCTCAAGTACTAGAAGAAGAATTACATAGAATGCTTGGCATAAAATATGTGCATTATGAGCATGATTGCAATGTTGTTAGTATGAATCCTTTGAATATATATGATGCTAATGATATGCAAAGCCACAAGCTTGGGGATGCTATGTTTGATGAAGATGATATTTTTTGTCCCCCAAGTTTTGATGAGCAAATTTATTATGATGAAAGCATGCCTCCTATTTATGATGATTATATTGATGAAAGTGGATTTGGAAAGGTCATGACTTTATTTAGTGATGAATCCACTATTTCGGAAGAAGTTCCAATTGATTATGAGAACAAAATTGCTATCTATGATGATTATTGTGATGACACCTATGCTATAAAGAATAAATATAACCATGAAACTTGTCATCATGATTTTAATTTTCAATTGGATTATGCTTCACATGATAGTTATTTTGTTGAGTTTGCTCCCACTACTATTGATGAGAATAATTTTTCTTATGTGGAGAGTAGTAAAACTTATATGCTTGGGGATCATGAAAAGAATGCTTTTTGTGCTGGTTATATGGTTGAATTCATTCATGATGCTACTGAAAATTATTATGAGAGAGGATCATATGCTTGTAGGAATTGCAATAATATCAAGTTTCCTCTCTGTGTGCTTAAACTCTTGAAGCTATGCTTGTTTTGCTTTCCTATGCTAGTTGATTATTGTTCCCATAAGTTGTTTGCTCACAAAACCCCTATGCATAGGAAGTGGGTTAGACTTAAATGTGCTAGTCATATTCTTCATGATGCTCCCTTTATGTTTCAATTCTTATCTTTTATGCGAGCATCATTAAAATCATCATGCCTAGCTAAAAGGCATTAAAGAAAAGCGCTTGTTGGGAGACAACCCAATTTTATTTGCTTTTGCTTCTGTTTAGGAATAAATATTGCATCTAGCTTCTGTTTAGATGTGGTTTTGTGTTTTAATTAGTGTTTGTGCCAACTAGAACCTTTGGGAAGACTTGTGTGAAGTTTATGTAATCATGCTGTAAAAAACAGAAACTTTAGCGCTCACGAGATTAGCTACCATTTTTTAACAGAAGAGTGCTTTTTATTTGATTCTTTTTGCAGATGATTAATAGATAAATTCCTGAGGTCTACCAATTTATTTCATAATTTTTAGAGTTACAGAAGTATTCGAAAGTTACAGATTGCTACAGACTGTTCTGTTTTTGACAGATTCTATTTTCATTGTGTTATTTGCTTATTTTGATGAATCTATGAGTACTATCGGAGGGTATGAACCATAGAGAAGTTGGAATACAGTAGATATTACACAAATATGAATTTAGAATGAGTTCACAACAATACCTAAGTGGTGGTTTTATTTTCTTATACTAACGGAGCTTACGAGTTTTTGTTGAGTTTTGTGTTGTGAAGTTTTCAAGTTTTGGGTAAAGTTTCGATGGACTATGGAATAAGGAGTGGCAAGAGACTAAGCTTGGGGATGCCCAAGGCACCCCAAGGTAAAATTCAAGGACAAACAAAAGCCTAAGCTTGGGGATGCCCCGGGAAGGCATCCCCTCTTTCGTCTTCGTTCATCTATAACTTTACTCGATGCTATATTTTTATTCACCACATGATATGTGTTTTGCTTGGAGCGTCATTTTGTTTTATTTTGTTTTGCTTTCTGTTTGAATAATATCCCAAGATCTGAAATTCTTAAATGCTAGAGAGTCTTCACATAGTTACATAATTATTCAACTACTCATTGATCTTCACTTATATCTTTCGGAGTAGTTTGTCATTTGCTCTAGTGCTTCACTTATATCTTTTAGAGCACGAAGGTGGTTTTATTTTGTACAAATTATTGATCTCTCATGCTTCACTTTATATCTATTTGAGAGTCTTTTAGAACAGCATGGTAATGTGCTTGGGTTATGAAACTAGTCCTAATATGATAGGCATCCAAGATGGGTATAGTAAAAACTTTCACATAAAGTGCATTGAATACTATGAGAAGTTTGATACTTGATGATTGTTTTGAGATATGAGAATGTTGATATTAGAGTCATGATAGTAGAGTAGTTGTGGATTTGAGAAATACTTGTGTTGAGGTTTGCAAGTCCCGTAGCATGCACGTATGGTAACCGTTGTGTGACAAATTTGAAGCATGATGTATTTCATTGAGTGTCATCCTTTGTGTGGAGGTCGGGGGCGCGCGATGCCTAACTCCTACCAACCTCCCCCTAGGAGCATGCCTGTAGTACTTTGTGTTGATGAGTTGTATATTTTTGCAATAAGTATATGAGTTCTTTATGACTAATGTTGAGTCCATGGATTATACACACTCTCACCCTTCCACCATTGCTAGCCTCTCTTGTACCGTGCAACTTTCGCCGGTACTATACACCCACCATATACCTTCCTCAAAACAGCCACCATACCTACCTGTCATGGCATTTCCATAGCCATTCCAAGATATATTTCCATGCAACTTTCCACCGTTTCGTTATTCTGACACACTTCATATTGTCATATTGCCATGCATGATCATGTAGTTGACATCGTATTTGTGTCAAAGCCACTATTCGCAATTCATTCATACATGTCACTCTTGATTCATTGCACATCCCGGTACACCGTCGGAGGCATTCATATAGAGTCATACTTTGTTCTAGTATCGAGTTGTAATATCAAGTTGTAAATCAATATAAGTGTGATGATCATCATTATTAGAGCATTGTCCCAAAAAAGGGGGGCAAGAAGAAAGGCCAAAGAAAAAAGAAAGGCCCAAAAAAAGAAAAAAAAAGAAAAAAAGAAAAAAGAAAAAAAAAGGGACAATGCTACTATCTTTTTCCACACTTGTGCTTCAAAGTAGCACCATGTTCTTCATGATAGAGAGTCTCTTGTGCACCATGTTCTTCATGATAGAGAGTCTCTTGTTTAGTCACTTTCATGTACTAGTGGAAATTTTCATTATAGAACTTGGCTTGTATATTCCAACGATGGGCTTCCACAAATGCCCTAGGTCTTCGTGAGCAGGCAAGTTGGATGCACACCCACTTAGTTTCTTTTGTTGAGCTTCCATACATTTATAGCTCTAGTGCATCCGTTGCATGGCAATCCCTACTCACTCACATTGATATCTATCGATGGGCATCTCCATAGCCCATTGATATGCCTAGTTGATGTGAGACCATCTTCCTCCTTTTTGTCTTCTCCACAACCACCACTCTAGTCCACCTATAGTGCTATATCCATGGCTCACGCTCATATATTGCGTGAAAGTTGAAAGAGTTTAAAAAAATTAAAGTATGAAACAAGTGCTTGGCTGAAACCGGGGTTGTGCATGATTGGAGTATTTTGTGTGACGAAGATGGAGCATAGCCTAACTACATGATTTTGTAGGGATGAACTTTCTTTGGCCATGTTATTTTGAGAAGACATGATTGCTTTGTTAGTATGCTTGAAGTATTATTATTCTTATGTCAATATAGACTTTTGTCTTGAATCTTTCAGATCTGAACATTCATGCCACAATAAAGAAAATTACATTGAGAATTATGTTGGTTAGCATTCCACATCAAAAATTCTGTTTTTATCATTTACCTACTCGAGGACGAGCAGGAATTAAGCTTGGGGATGCTTGATACGTCTCCAATGTATCTATAAATTTTGATTGTTCCATGCTATTATATTATCCTTCTAGGATGTTTTATGGGCTTTTATATACACTTTTATATGATTTTTGGGACTAACCTATTAACCTAGAGCCCAGTGCCAGTTTCTGTTTTTTCCTTGTTTTTGAGTTTCGCAGAAAAGGAATATCAAACGGAGTCCAATTGACGTGCCAATTTTTGATGATTTTTTCTGGACCAAAAGAAGCCCCCGAAGCAAAAGAGTTGGGCCAAGAGAGTCACGGGTTGCCCACGAGGGTGGGATGCGCGCCCACCCCTAGTGGTGGCGCCCCCTATCCCGTGGACAGCCCGGACTTCTGCCCTACGCCAAAATATCCTATAAATACAGAAACCTTCGGAAAATAACCTAGATCGGGAGTTCCGCCGCCGAAAGCCTCTGGTGCCACCGAAAACCAATCTAGACCTGTTCTGGCACCCTGCCGGAGGGGGGAATCCCTCTCCGGTGGCCATCTTCATCATCCCGGCGCTCTCCATGATGAGGAGGGAGTAGTCCACCCTCGGGGCTGAGGGTATGTACCAGTAGCTATGCGTTTGATCTCTCTCTCTCTCTCTCTCTCTTGTTCTTGAGATGGCACGATCTTGATGTATCGCGAGCTTTGCTTTTATATTTGGATCTTATGTTGCTTCTCCCCCTCTACTCTCTTGTAATGGATTGAGTTTTCCCTTTGAAGTTATCTTATCGGATTGAGTCTTTAAGGATTTGAGAACACTTGATGTATGTCTTGCGTGGGATACCCGTGGTGACAATGGGGTATTCTATTGATTCACTTGATGTATGTTTTGGTGGTCAACTTGCGGGTTCCGTGACCTTGGGAATCTATGCATAGGGGTTGGTGTTGGGGAACGTAGTATTTTAAAATTTTCCTACGATCACGCAAGATCTATCTACTAGATGCATAGCAACAAGAGGGGAGAGTGTGTCTACGTATCCTCGTAGACCGGAAGCAGAAGCGTCAAGTGACGCGGTTGATGTAGTCGAACTTCTTCGCGATTCAACCGATCAAGCACCGAACGTACGGCACCTCCGCGTTCAGCACACGTTCAGCTTGATGACGTCCCACGAGCTCTTGATCCAGTTGAGCTTCACGGGAGAGTTTCGTCAGCACGACGGCATGGTGACGGATATGATGAAGTTACAGGCGCAGGGCTTCGCCTAAGCACTGCAACGGTATGACCGAGGTGTGTTTCTGTGGAGAGGGGCACCGCACATGGCTGGAGAGATCAACTTGTGTGTTCTAGGGTGCCCTCCTGCCCCCGTATATAAAGGAGCAAGGGGGGAGGCCGGCCGGCCCTCCTATGTCGCGCCTAGAGGAGCAATCCTACTAGGAATAGGATTGCAATCCTATTCCTAGTAGGATTCACCAAGAGGGAGAGAGGGGGAAGGAAGGAGAGGGAGAGGGAGAGGGAAAGAGGGGCCGCACCCCCTCCCCTAGTCCAATTAGGACTACCCCTTGGGAGGGGGCGTGCCACCTCCTGGCTGCTGCCCTCTTTCTCCCCTAAAGCCCACTAGGGCCCAACATTCCCCCGAGGGGTTCCGGTAACCCCCCGGCAATCCGGTAAATTCCGAAACTATCTGGAACACTTCCGGTGTCCGAATATACTCGTCCAATATATCAATCTTTACATCTCGGACATTCCAAGACTCCTCGTCATGTCCGTGATCTTATCCGGGACTCCGAACTACCTTCGGTACATCAAAACTCATAAACTCATAATACCGATCATCATCAAACGTTAAGCGCGCGGACCCTACGGGTTCGAGAACTATGTAGACATGACCGAGACACATCTCCGGTCAATAACCAATAGCGGAACCTGGATGCTCATATTGGCTCCTACATATTCTATGAAGATCTTTATAGGTCAAACCGCATAACAACATACGTTGTTCCCTTTGTCATCAGTATGTTACTTGCCCGAGATTCGATCGTCGGTATCTCAATACCTAGTTCAATCTTGTTACCGGCAAGTCTCTTTACTCGTTCCGTAATACATCATTCGTGACTAACTCATTAGTCATTTGCTTGCAAGGCTTATTATGATGTGTATTACCGAGAGGGCCCAGAGATACCTCTCCGACACTCGGAGTGACAAATCCTATTCTTGATCTATGCCAACACCACGAATACCTTCGGAGACATCTGTAGAGCATCTTTATAATCACCCAGTTACGTTGTGACGTTTGATAGCACACAAGGTGTTACTCCGGTATATGGGAGTTGCATAATCTCATAGTCATAGGATCATGTATAAGTCATGAAGAAAGCAATAGCAGTAAACTAAACGATCATAGTGCTAAGCTAACGGATGGGTCTTGTCCATCACATCATTCTCCTAATGATGTGATCCCGTTGATCAAATGACAACTCATGTCTATGGCTAGGAAACATAACCATCTTTGATCAATGAGCTAGTCTAGTAGAGGCATACTAGGGACATACTATTTTGTCTATGTATTCACACATGTACTAAGTTTCCGGTTAATACAATTCTAGCATGAATAAAAGACATTTATCATGATATAAGGAAATACAAATAACATCTTTATTATTGCCTCTAGGGCATATTTCCTTCAGTTGGCACACGTTTTCGTCTTGACTCTCCGATAGAAACTTTGGGCACTCTTTGAAGTTCTTTGTGTTGGTTGAATAGATGAATCAAGAACACACATATATTCATGAAAACATAATAGGTTCAGATCTGAAATCATGGCACTCGGGCCCTAGTGACAAGCATTAAGCATAGCAAAGTCATAGCAACATCAATCTGAGAACATAGTGGATACTAGGGATCAAACCCTAACAAAACTAACTCGATTACATGATAGATCCCATCCAACCCATCACCGTCCAGCAAGCCTACGATGGAATTACTCACGCACGGCGGTGCGCATCCTGGAATTGGTGATGGAGGAAGGTTGATGATGACGATGTCGATGATCTCCACTCTCCGGAGCCCCGAACGGACTCCAGATCAGCACTCCCGAGAGAGATTAGGGCTTGGCGGCGGCTCCGTCTCGTGAAACGCGATAATTCTTTCTTCCTGATTTTTTTCTCCCCGAAAGTGAATATATAGGATCTGGAGATACATCGGTGGAACAACAGGGGGCCCACGAGGCAGGAGGGTGCGCCCTGGGCAGGGGGCGCGCCCCACGCTCGTGGACAGGGTGTGGGCCCCCTGGTATAAATCTTCTTGCAGATATTTTTTATATTTTCCAAAATAAATCTCCGTGGAGTTTCACGTCATTCCGAGAACTTTTTATTTCTGCACACACACACACACACACACGCACACGCACACACGCACGCATGCAC
>LR738715.1:662535171-662546162 GCA_902687465.1 Secale cereale | reverse complement strand
ACACACACACACACACACACACACACACACACCCAATGCTCGCCGTATGGTAAGAAGTGACTACGATACTCTCATGGTCTAAGAAGCAAAATTACACATTAACACTCCATGTTATTACAATTGAATACATACGATAGTAACTCAATTCATAACAAACCACGCATATATATTATATACATGCATACAATACATATATATGAGTGCATGCATGTCATACACATGCCAAAAAACATAGTTTAAGCACATCGTAATTTTGTATACTATTATGTTTTTAGTAGGTCATTATAAAATTAATTACTCCCTCCTCGGCTCCTTCCCATTCTGTAGGGTGTGTAAGATTTTGGCACCAAAATTAGAGCAAGGCTAGTCATAAATTACTGAAACCATGGTTACAGAATGTTTTCTCTATGATATCATTTAACAAATGTGGTTGATTGATCCAGGATTATCAATGGTTAGCTTACGCGTACAAGAGAGAATATCAAGAGACGAGCGCCTTAGATTTTGGGATTTTCTAAAAATCTCTTAGGCGCCTAAGATTTTGGGAAGGAGGAAGTGTATTTTAACTGGCAATACGAAAATAATTAATGTCACTCCGGTGCAACATAAACTAGAAAAATGGACATAAACTAAAGAAAGGAGTAAATACAAATACAAAATATGGAGTGCTTTGCATGGTCATAAAATGCATGCATGCTTGTCGCTTCTCTTCACCATGTACCATTCATAATTCATAGATTTAGGAGGATGAAATGACCCAACATTTGGTATCATGTGCATGATATTTCCTGGGCATGTCATACATGGATGGGTTACACGTACATGCCATTCGCGGCTATACTTTACTGGATAAATGAATATGACTACATGCATGCAACACTAACTAAAAATAATAATTAAAACCAATGCTGATACAAAACAAAAAACAAAAAAATGTTATAAGAAATAAGGAATTAAGGGCATTGGTATTACCTAAAAGAAGAAAGAAAATGTAAAAAACAAATAAAACAAACAATCACACAAAATTGCACAGGATTGGTATAGAAATTGCATTGTTTCATGATCTGCAAAAATAAGCATATAGTATTGGGTTTCTTGGACAGCGGTATGAATCACACACACATTGCATAAAATGTTAGTGAGTATATATCAATGTTATGGGGGCTCTTATTTGATAAGCGTCTATTTTTTGGATGTTCAGTCAAATCATCTGCACCACTCTCCACCGCGCGGTCAAGATATAAAGGCCAAGCCACCTCCCTCTTTCTCTAGCCTTCTTCTCCCCCCTATACTAATACTAAAAAAACAAAACCAAAAAAATGAATTTATCTTGAGAAGAATTAATTAGTGTCATTGGCACTACCCTTTAAGAAGAAACAAAATTAAGAAACTAAAACAAACAATGACAAAATTTACAAAAAAACTGTGTTAATTCATAATATGCAATAATAAGCATATAATTGTGGTTTTTTTGCAAAAAAAGTTTCCTAAGTAGGAACGACTTAGTGGCATTGGTATTACCCTTAAAAAAGAAAGAAAATGAAATAAAGCAAAATAATCAAAATAATGAGGTTATTTAAGGAAGAATGAATTAGTGGCAGTGGTATTAGCCTTTAAGAAGAAATATGATGAAATAAAAACTAAGAAGAACAAGAAATGAAGTTTTCTAAAGAAAAATGAATTAGCAGCATTGGTATTACCCTTTAAGAAGAAATAAATTATAAAAATCAAACATTAATAAAATTTGCACATAATATACACACAAATTGTCTTTTTTTAATAATATGGAAGAATAAGCATATAGTAGTGCAATTTTTGCAAAGATAAGTTTTCTAAGTAGGATTGAATTAGTGACATTGGTATAATCCTTAAGGAAGAAAGGAAATTAAATAAAGGCAAATAATCAAAATAGTGAAGTTGTTCAAGGATTAATGAATTAGTGGCATTGGTCTTAGCCTTTAATAATAAATAAAATGGAATAAAAAATAAATATAAATAAAAAATAATAAAGTTTTCTAAAGAAAATGAATTAGTGGCATTGAAATTGCCCTTTAGGAAGAAATAAGAACTGAAAACATAAAAATGATGAAGTTTCCTAAAGAACAATGAATTCGTGACATTGGTATTACCTTTTAGGAAGAAATAAATTATAACAAATCAAACAAATGACAAAATTTGCACATAATATACACAAAAAGACATTTATTATAATATGCAAAAATAAGCATACAATAGTGGAATTTTCTCAAAAAGGAATTTCACAAGAAGGAATGAATTAGTGGTACTGGTATCAATCTTAAAAGAAAGAAAATAAAACAATAACAATAACAAAATCGAAATAATGAAGTTTCATAAGGAAAATGAATCAGTGGCATTGTTATTACCCATAAGAAGAAAGAAAATGAAAGAAATTAAAGCAAAATCAAAATAATGAGGTTTACTAAGGAATAATGATTTGGTGGCATCGATATTATCGTTTAAGAAGAAAGAAACAAAAAAAATGTAAACCAGAATATTTGACAAAATTTGCGCATAGTATACATAAAATTATGCTTAAAAAATATGCACTAATAAACATATAATAGTGAAATTTACGTAGAAAGAGGTTACTAAAAAGAAATGAATTAGTGGCGTTGGTATTACCATCAGAGTAGAAAAATTAAAATGAAATCAAATAATGAGGTTTTCTAAATAAGATTAAATTGGTGTCATCGGTATTACCCTTTAAGAATAAAGAAAATGAAATAAATGTAAAACAAAGTTTTGACAAAAAATGCACATAATATGCAAAAAATCATGTTTTCAAAAATTGTGCAAGAAAAAGCATATAATAGTAAAATTTACGAAGGAGAAGTTTACTAAAAAGAAATGAATTAGTGGCATTTGTATCGCCCTTAAAGAAGAAAGAAAAATGTAATAATAAAATCAAAATCAACATCATGAAGTTTAATAGGGAAGTATTACTCTTTAAGAATAAATAAAATGACTTTTTTATAAAGAATGCACACAACTTTGTACTAAAATTGCACTTTTGTAGTATACAAATAACAATCATATAATAGTATACTATTCACATATATTACATAGCTTTGTGTGCATACATTTACACTCCTAAAGATACAGACAATAGGAAAAGTAAAAACCAACTAATAAAGGAAAACAAATAACAAAAGAAGAACACATATAAAAAGAAAAAAAATACAAATATAATGAGGGCTGGGTTGGGCAGTACAGGTAATGGGCTTCAGCCGAGTAGCAAATCGTCTGACCCAAGTATATGGCGAGTCAGAAAAATAGCCCAAACCAGCTCACAAAAGAGTCTAGAAAAAACGCAACATGAATCTCAAAACAAAAATAAACAACCAAGAAATTAACTGACCCAAATTAAAAATTCAGCCGACTTTAATATAGCTAAAGCAAAAAAGTAGAACCTGATGGGCTTTCCTCATACATATTGGAACTCTTGTCCTCTTATTTGATTGGCTAGTGCCTCTCCCTTTTTGTCCAGAATGCCACGCACTAAGGACATCTCAAAAAGGACCCTCAAATCTTCATTATATGTCTGGACCACATTGTCCGGGTCATTTTTGCCATCCAATAAGGATCTGTATATATCCACTTAGCAGTTTAGACATGCGGATTCCGGTAACCTAGAAACAAACATGAGAGGCTTTGCCGGAGTCCGGACATTCACTTGACCAACCAAAAGCTTCTGCGCGGTCCTACTCTATTTTCTCTCTCTTCACGTGCATGATCACTGTCTCCACTCTCTCCATCCAACCGGACATCACACCACAAAACCCACCACTTGCATGGCCCCCCTCTACTATACCTGGCCATCTGTCGGGCCGGACCGGGCTTCGGGCCAGGCCTAACAAAGCCCGAGGCAGAAGACCTAGCCCCAGACCAGGCATGGCCTAGCCGTCGGGCCTAGTTTTCAGGCACATGTCCAATCCATCAGTGAGAAAGCGCGTGAGGCCTCGGGCCGGGCCCCTTCCCTAAAACGCAAAAAAGCCAAGCCCACGCCCATCTCAACGTGTCCTTCGGGCTCAAAACTCAGGTCCATGCTCGGCCCACACGCAAGACCGAGCCAGCTCGGGTCGGGCTTTTTCAGGCTGAGTCGTGTCGGGCTGGCCGGGACGGGTATCCAATGGCTAGGTATACCCTCTACTCTCTCTCTTCCAACCGGGTTAGTTTTTAAATAACTTTAGATGCCTCCCTCCGGTATCATGTCCGTGTATCATGTGAGGACATAAAAAAAACATATACCAAAAATATTTGCGGGTCAGTTTTGATGGCCTAACTCGACAGTTTAGGTACACATATTGACATGTCCATTTTTAAGAGCATCTACACCTGGACCTCTCAAAGCCGCCTCATATGCCTGTGCGGCTGCCCCGTCAGTGTCTGATCATGTTTTTTCGACCCAGACGGACACCTCAAACGGGCCTCAAACGCCTGGACTGATGGGCACCCCCCATATCCGGTCCAAATATGGGAATGATATGAGGGCGCCCAAGCACATCTGCCTGACAGGCCCGTTCCACCACCGACCCCACAGACGTCCCACAAAAAACCCCATTGACCTCGTCGGTCCGAAACCTTAACTCACTCACTCTCCTCTCTCGCTCCGCCCTATCCTCTCCCGTCATCGATTCCGATCGAATACGGCGCAATGTTGAGCTCCGGCAGCCGCTCCGACGACAAGGTTGATCCGTAGTATGAGCTTGTCCTATGCACCATCTTGGAGCGGTCCAAGGTGGAGACTGGGGGCAGCTCCTGATCTGCAGCCTCGCCGCAGCCGCCGCTTCCCCGGCGGCGCATCTTGGACGCCGGCGCTTGCTCCTCCCGGCCCATGGGTAGCTCCGACAGGCGGTCAGTGCAATCGGCGCCTCCCCCCGCCGGTTGTTGCTTCCCCACGTTGTCCCCTCGCCCTGCCGGCTACTGCCCCCCCTCGTGGGCAGTGGTGGATGCTTGTGCCCGCCCGACCGGCACGGACGTGCACACCGAAGTCGGAGGCGCGCGCCACCCGCCGCGAGAGGCAGCAGGCAAGGGAGAGGGAGGCTGTGAAGAGCTCTGTCCGACGCCAACGTGGGTTACCGGCGGAGCCCGACGAGGACGAGCGGCTCCTCGCGTGGGTCTACCGCCGGTCGCTTACAACGACGGAGACAGACGCTCGGTGGCTCCGCCGGAAGAACGCGAAGGCTCTCCGGTCTGACATCGAGCAGTCCGAGCGGAAGGCGTTGGAGAAGGCGGCGGAGGCGGGTCAAGCTCAGGCGCCAGCAGGACCGGGCCGTCCATTGCTACAAGGGCCTCGTCATCGTCGACTCCTCCTCCTTCGACGACCACATATCCTCCTCCCAAGAATCGGACGATCCTCCACCAGCCGCCGACGACCAGAAGGGAAAAGGGCCGGCCCGGAAGTGGTGAAGTTGATTTTGATTTCAAGTTTTAGATATAGTATAAAGTTCTCCGTTGTTTATGTGAATTTTGGTGGATCTTTTGGTGAACTATTGTGCAATTTCTATGTCCGAAACTGATCTACGTAGTTTCATCGACGTTGCATGATATAGTATGGATATAGAAGTTTGGATATGAGAGACAAAGATATGGACGACATAATTTAAGAAGTGACCGATCACTATCCGCGGATGCGGCGCGTCCGCGGGTGTTTGAGGACCCGAATTTGCTAAGTCCGGTTGCAGATGCTTTAAGAGTACCAAGTATGTATCCCTTCTAACTAGTGACATGTAGTAACTCCACAGTTTCGGTACATATTGTCATCACCGTATGGTCGCCAATGGGAGGGCAAAGAAGCCAGGCCACTACATGCATGCGGTCTTCCGCCAAATTTTCTAGATCTTGTAACCTCAAAACCTCCTCGTAACCATCGTGACCTATGCACAGCTAGCTTTTGACGCTGTCCAAGATGCAGTGCCAACCTGCCAGGAACAACACAAAGGCACAAATGGCAACAACGATGGCATCTTGGCACTTTGCACGAGCCACCAACACGCAATCCTAAGTCAAATAGAAACCTCGCCACCTACCCCATCTATAAAACCGCCGGCTTCTTGGAGTGAGACGATCGATCGAGCTCAGGGACATGGCGAGCTGCTTCTGCGGCACGAGCACGGGGCGGCGGGGCCAGTTCGTGAAGCTGGTGTTCCCCGGCGGGCACGTGGAGCTGCTGGACCGGCCGGTGCTGGCGGCGGAGGTGATGTCGCAGCACCCACGGTTCTGCGTGGCGCGGCCCGACGTGTTCCGCGAGCCCGTCGGCGCGGTGGCCGGGCCCAACACGATGCTCCACCTCGGGCACAAGTACTACGTCGTGCCCAAGAGCACCGTCCGGAGGCTGCTCAAGTACTCCTCCTCCCACAGCGCCGGCGGCGGACGCGGCAGCGTGTCGCTGAGGAGGCACCTGGTCAGACCCGACGGCCATGACAGGGGCCACAAGGACGGCGGCAAGAAGTGGTTCGGCTGGGCCGTGGGCGGCGAAGCCAGGGCGCCGCAGAGGCCTCCTCAGGAGGTGGGCGTCAGTCATGGCAGTGAAGAAGAAGCGGGCAGGGTGGTACGTGTGAAAGATACCAAGGAGAAGGGGAGGAGTGCGAAAGGGGAATCGCCGGGACGGCGGCGCCGGCGGCCGATTGCCTCGCCGGCTGACTCGGCGTCCTATTCCTGGCAGCCTAGCCTTCACAGCATAAGTGAAGAATAAACATGTACGTGTGAGCCCACTTTATAAAGAAAAAAGCGTTCAATCTATATCTATATATCTATACCTACTATTAATATTAATATTACTAGCAAATATGCCCGTGCGTTGCAACGGGAAAAAATCTATTAGATTACGAGATAAGGGATTTTTAAAAAGTCATTTAAAAAATAAAAATGTGATGGTCTCATTACGACTTGATTTCTAACGCGTCATAACGGAAAAAATGTCAGTGAGCAAACTGCATTGATGAACACTGCCTGAGCTAGACTGATGAGTGAGTGCCTCGCCTTGACCTAGCGTATCGGTGTTTATAATAATCAGTAATGTGGTACCAAAAAAAATATAACCGTGTATGAAGGCAAAATAGAAATTTAGTTATTTTTATATAACTTATAAAAATAAACCCATAGAATGTTGTGTCAATTTTTGAGGGCTCAGCGTAGTACAAGACATGGATTTTTTTTTACCCAAATCGAGGGACTGAATACAATCATGAAGCGACCCCTAGACGATTCGTTATGTTCATTATTTATGAATCTGTTTTAATTTTTATGAACATATTCCAAAGTTTAATGGACATTTTTTAAATTACCCTAGTACTTTTTGTATACTGGATATTTTTTAAAAATTGTGAACATTTTTTATTTCCTGAAAATTTATTTGAAATCGTGATATTTTTTATAATACGTGAACAATTTTTTGAAATGATGATCATTTTATGATTTTCCGAATGTTTTTTTAATTCACAAACATTTTATAATATTTCAAGACTTTTTTTGAAATATTGTTCTTCTGGAAATCACGAATAAATTTAAAGAAGAAAAAACTAAAAGAGAAATAAGAACGTGAAAGGCAAAAAATTAAACAGAAAACAGGGCGTTGCAACCTGCAAATGGGCCGGCCTAGTACCGTGTGCGGGAGGCGCGCTTGCTAGAGAGAAAAGTAGAGATAAAAAGTGGGCAGGCTGGGGATCGAACCCTGGTCTCTACGGTCGAAACACGCGGCGCTAGCCACTGCGCTCAGCATATGTTTGTGTTGTTTTATGGGATCTCGGTTTATATAACCAGAACCAACAATGCGATGTGTGAACCGTTTTTTGCCACTTACGGGTGGCATTGGTGGGTAATTTTTGCCAACTTCGAGGGTATTTTATATGACGGACGGGCTGAAACCCTATTTTCTTTATTATTAGGTAAAGATATTAACTAAATAAAGTTATATTAATATTAATATTAATATTATATTATATTATATTAAAACTATTAAAGGGAATATGTATTCTTGGTTTGATTCAGTCCTTTTCGTTTGGTTTGAGTGCATGCTAAAGTTTCATACTGTTGGCTCGTACACAGGCTAAGCAATCTGGGCCAGGTACTTGTATGTCGATGGTCCTTTTACGGGCTTTCATAGAGACCGTGAAAAATAATTAGGTCAAAATAAAACAACATTATAGGATTTGAACACAAAACCTAATGTCTGGATCTTCGATGTAACAACCAAAAAACCTATGCATCATTCTTATTTACAAATTCCAACTCGATCTAAATATACGAGTGGCACTCATCATGTTTAAGATGAGCTAATTAAAGAAAGGATTGTGGGCTTAAATAAAATATTTAAATGGATGTGGCTAATTAAAGAAAGGATTATGGGTAAATCAATGGAATAATTAAATGAAAGATTGTGGTCTTGATAATAGAATATTCAAATAGATGTGGCTAATCAAAGGAAGGACTTGGGGTTAAAACGTAGGATAATTAATAGGAAGGATTTATAGGCTTCAATGTGTTGGGGCTACTAAATTAGAAAAGGAAGGATTTAATTCCCTGCTAAAATGGGTAAGGACGTCATGATAATTAAAGCAAGGATTATACTTAAATGGAATCAGTGGGCAATTATGCCCGGCAAAGAAAATGTAGCATGGCTAAATTGTATCTTACTTTTTATGTTCATTTTGTGAAAGGATGCTGCGTTGCAGCATGTTCTTTATAGTGAATTCGGTGTTGTGGAACATTATGCTTGCACGAAACATCATTTTTTTCCGTTGCAACGCACAGACATATGTGCTAGTCTATATCTATATCTATATCTATATCTATATCTATACCTACTATTAAAGGGAATAGGTATTTTTGGTTTGGTTCAGTCCTTTTCGTTTGGTTTAAGTGCATGCTAAAGTTTTGTACTGTTGGCACGTACACAGGCTATGCGATCTGGGCCAGGTACTTGTATGTTGATGGGCCTTTTACGGATTTTCATAGGACCGTGGAAAATAATTGAGTCAAAATAAAACAACATCATGGGAATTGAACACATAATCTAATGTCTGAATCTTCCATGTAACAACCAAAGAACCTATGCATCATTCTTATTTACAAATCCCAACTTGCTCTAAATATACGAGTGCCATTCATCATGTTTAGGGTGAGCTAATTAACCGAATGAACTAATTAAAGAAAGGATTGTGGGCTTAAATAAAATATTTAAACTGATGTGACTAATTAAATAAAGGATTATGGGTAAATCGATGGAATAATTAAATGAAAGATTGTGGCCTTAATAAATAGAATGTTTAAATAGATGAGGCTAACTAAAGGAAGGACTTGAGGTAAAAAGGTAGGATAATAAAAAGGAAGAATATGTAGGCTTCAATGTGTTGGGCTACTAAATTAAAAAAAGGAAGGATTTGATTCCCGGTTACAATGGATAAGGACGTCATGATAATTAAACGAAGAATTATACTTAAATAGAATTAGTGGGCGATTATGCCCGGCAAAGAAAATGTAACGTGGCTAAATTGTTTCTTATTTTTTATGTTCATTTTGTGAAAGGATACCGTATTGCAGCATGTTCTTCACAGTGAATACGGTATTGTGAAAATTATGCTTGCATGGAACATAATTTTTCCCGTTGCAACCCACGGGCATATGTGCTAGTTAAACCCTACGCATGAAGGACAACGAATCAGCTATGCCACGTGGCGCAAGCCGGTTGGCCACGGTGAAAAATCTTTTGATTTTTTTAGATGAAGGTGTGAATTATTTTTTAATTTTTTTTCTTTTTAGATGGAGATGTGACCTCTGGTATTTTTTAAATGAAGGGTTATGCAAAGTGGCACTTGCTGGTAACCTGCGGTGGTATTTTTTCCTTTTTACTTCTTTTCTAGATGAAGGTGATGATTTTTTTTTGAGATGTTTTTTTAGACGGAGGCGAGAACTCTATGTATTTTTTAAATAGAATTGTGCGCGCAGCTTCCTCTCAAGCGGCGCCACATGGTGGCGCCCCAACCACTAGTGTATGTCATTTGCCGGCGATTCTCACCATTTGGTGCCGAAGTCTCCGAGTTATCATGCCTGCAGCTGCAGGATTGGATGTCTCGTACATTAGAGCATCCCCAACCGTTCGCCCCCCATGGGTTTGAAATAGCGCCTCCTGAGGGCGCGCCTGCAGAAAAAATTTGACCAAACACGACATAAATTCGGTCAACTAGACGTTTTAATTAATATTTGTACAAAATTTAAAACATAAGTAAAAGAAACTAAGAAAACCTACTACTACTACTACTATGCTGTCACCGCTGCCGCCGCACCTCCTTGAGCCTTCTACATGCCAAGGGGCTTGTAGAAGTTTGTGTAATCGTCACTGTCGTCATCGTCGCCCTGCATGCCTCCGTCGCCGCCCTGGCCTGGGTCCCAGTGGAGGACAGGGTTGGACGGCCCGAGCGCCTCGTCGTCGCTGTCGCAGGCGAGAGCGAGAGTGAGTTTGCATCCACTACTAGAATCTGGGAATTTGCCATCTACCTCCTCTTTTTCGTCTTTCAGCTGATGGCAAAGAGAATCTTTGCCGTCTGCTTTGGAAAAGCAGATGGCAAAGAAAGAGCTGATGGCAAAAATACTCTTTTCCATCTGCCCCCTCTTTGCCGTTTGCCAGCTGATGGCAACGAGGTAAATGGCAGACGACAAAGAGCCTGGAGGGCCCCACGGTGCACGACGTGGCTAGGTCAACTTCTTTGCCGTCTGCTAGCAGACGGCAACCTCTTTTTGCCGTCTACTAGCAGACGACAAAGAGGGTGACTTAACGGGGCATCCCGTCTCTTTCTCTCCCCTCACACACCTCATCTCACCACCTAGCCCGAGCCACCGCCGCCCTGCCCCGCTGCCGACCTGCTCCGCCGCCGCCCCCCCGGAGCCTGAGCCGCCGCCAGCCCCGCCCCCAGGTGCCCGCCCTGCCGCTGGCCCGCCCGCCCCGCCTCCAGGTGCCCGCCCTGCCGCTGGCC
>LR738715.1:662520571-662534824 GCA_902687465.1 Secale cereale | reverse complement strand
CGACACGACACCGACCCCCGACACCTCCCGAAAAAGGTGCTCCTCGGCCTTCCAGAGGCCGACGGGGTCATATATTTGTGAATTATGAGTTAGGTCATATTTTTTTTGATTTTGTTATAAAAACATCATATTTGTGTTTATCGGGTGGTTTTAAATTTGCAGTTGTTTCGTCGCTGCGAGGGTCTGGTGTTCGACGACCTCCCCGTGCATTCGACGAGCTCCGCCCCTGCGTTCATGGGTGAGCACAAATGACATCTCCTCCCGCGTTCATTTGCTCTGTCCCGGTCTTCGTGCCGATGAAACTTGCTAGCTATAGGTGTCAATCATCAGTATGCGTAACCACCATGCGTCTCCCATTCGAAAGGGTTACATTTATAAATATGCATGCATTTGCATATTTATAATTGTAATTCTTTCGAATTGTCCAACATTATCCATGGACAGCCCGAGTATGTGTAGATTGGGTTCGTTTTCCCATATGCTCTGCCCCGGATCCGATGCAGAATTTCGTCAGTGCCTCCCTGTTGTTCTCCGGGTACACATCCTCTCTGCTTATTGCCGAGACGTGTATCAAGAGAACAGCGGGGAGGTGCTGCCAAAACTTTGCGTCGGATTCGGAGCACAACATGGGAAAACGAACCCAATCTACACATACTCGGGTGGGATTCGGACATATCTTTACCTATTAGCGTGTAGGTTGTGTCGGAGATATTGACCACGGGTGTCTTCAATGACCACCCATGGCGTTTCAAGACATTAAGGCCGATTGCCCCCCTTCGGCCGACTGCGCATCAGGCCGCCTCCTGGGGCCGCCAGGCCCCATGAGCCGGCCGCTGGCAGGCGGCGAACTATCAACACGCGACTACGGAGCAGCAGGCATCCGGCCCCGTGCTTCCCCCTCAGAGAGCATGCCGGGGGATCCTTGACAAGACTAGGGTGTGGCTACAGTAGAGCCTGCCACCCTGGAATCTAGGGTGGCGTTGCTACAGTGCGGGTGTACCGCGCAGACACCACTTGGCCGGTGTGCCACTGTAGCCATGTTGCCTATGGCCTCGCCTAGGTCAGAAGAGGCCAAGATCCCACGATCTAGAGGCGGTGCGGCCTGCAGGCGGCATGCCCTACCCTCCAGTGGGCCACCAGAGTGCGGCCGGCCTCTGGCCGGTGGCGTAAGGGACGGGCCACCCTCTGGCAGGCGGCCAGCCGTTCCCTCGAAGTCTGGACTCCATCAAGATGACAAGATGGGACGTGGCAACAGTGTACGACCGCCAGGCGGCGATACTTTAGCCACGCCCCCCTGAACGATGCCTCGTCAGTAGAAGGATGTCAACAGTAGAATGCAGCCATCCTGGCCCGCATACGGCGGGCCCACCAGGACAGACATGTCCCCGACAGCTGGCGGGACCCAGCAGCCGGTGGAGAAGCCGGCGTCCAGAGACGCTGACGGCCGGGACCCGCACCCGGCCTGATTACCATTGTAGCCCTGGGGGGTAGGCCGAAATAAACCCCCCAGGTTCCTCCATGTGATACGTCTCCAACGTATCTATAATTTTTGATTGTTCCATGCTATTATTTATGAAGTCTTGGATGTTTAATGGGCTTTATCTTACACTTTTATATCATTTTTGGGACTAACCTACTAACCCAAAGGCCGAGTCCAGATTGCTGTTTTTTGCCTGTTTCAGGATTTCGCAGAAAAAGGATATCAAACGGAGTCCAAACGGAATGAAACCTTCACAAGAGATATTTTTGGAGAAAATCACGCACGGAGAACTTGAGAACCACATCAGAAGAGCCACGAGGGGCCCACAAGGGTGGGGGGCACGCCCCCCTTCCCAGGGCGCGTCCCCTGCCTCGTGGGCCCCCCATGACTCCCCCGGTGTCCTCCTTCCTCCTATATAAGTCTACGTACCCCGAAACCATCAACAACAGAGAGAAAACCCTAATTCCACTGCCGCAACCTTCTGTTCTCGTGAGATCCCATCTTGGAGCCTGTTCCGGAGCTCCATCGGAGGGGGATCCATCATGGAGTTCTTCTTCTTCATCATCATCATCGCCCTCACCATGAGTTGTGAGTAGTCTACCACAGACCTTCGGGTCCATAACTAGTATCTATATGGCTTCTTCTCTCTCTCTCTGGATCTCAATACAAAGTTCTCCTTGGTCTTCGAGGAGATCTATTCGATCTAATCTCTTTTTGCGGTGTGTTTGTCGAGATCCGATGAATTGTGAGTTTATGATCAAGATTATCTATGAGAAATATTTGGTTCTTCTCTGAACTTTTTATGTGTGCTCATAATATCCTTGCAAGACTCTTCGAATTATTGGTTTGGTTTGGCCTACTAGATCTATAGTTCTTGCAATGGGAGAAGTGCCTGGCTTTGGGTTCAATCTTGCGGTGTCCTTTCCCAGTGATAGTAGGGGCAGAAAGGCACGTATTGTATTGTTGCCATCGAGGATAAAAAGATGGGGTTTATATCATATTGCTTGAGTTTATCCCTCTACATCATGTCATCTTGCTTAAGGTGTTACTCTGTTCTTATGAAATCAATACAGTAGATGCATGCTGGATAGCGGTTGATGTGTGGAGTAATAGTAGTAGATGCAGAATCGTTTCGGTCTACTTGTCTCGGACGTGATGCCTATATACAATGATCATGCCTAGATAGTCTCATAATTATTCGCTTTTCTATCAATTGCTCGACAGTAATTTGTTTACCCGTCGTAGAATATCGCTATCATGAGAGAAGCCACTAGAGAACACTATGGCCCCCGGGTCTATTCTCAACATATCAATCTACATCTACTTTACTTTTATCGCTTTTATTTTCTGTTCTTATAAACAAAAATACCAAAAATATAAACTATCATCTCTATCAGATCTCACTTTCGTAAGTGACCATAAAGGGATTGACAACCCCTTATCGCATTGGCTACGAAGTTCTTATTTGTTTGTGCAGGTGCGAGGGACTCACGCGTGGTCTCCTGCTGGATTAATACCTTGGTTCTCAAAAATTGAGGGAAATACTTACGCTACTATGCTGCATCTCCCATTCCTCTTCGAGGGAATACAACGCAAGCTCGAGATGTAGCAAGAAGAATTGTTGGCGCCGTTGCCGGGGAGGCTTACGCAAAATTCATATACCAAGTACCTATCACAAACCCTTATCCTTCACATTTCATTTTTTTGCCTCTCGTTTTCCTCTCCCCCACTTCACCCTTGCCGTTTTATTTTCCCTTCTTCTGCCATGTGTTTATCGTTCGCTTGCTTCTTGTTTGCTTGTGTGTGTTGGATTGCTTGCTTGTCATTATGGCCAGTCCCTTATCCGCTCCTTTGTCCCCCGAGTTTGAACTGCTCCACTTCAAGCAGAAGCAAGGAGAAAACTTAAAAGATGCTTGGTTTAGGATGATGGAATCTTATCACAACTGCACCTTAGAGGTGAATTTTAGAATCTTGCTTCACAATTTTTATGTTGGATTAAATATGTCTCATAGACAACTCTTGGATTGCGTTGCCAAAGGGAATTTTATCGAAGTTGATCCTAGTATCGCGCATGAAATTATAGAGGGAATAGTGGGAACACTACCTCCCCAAAAAGGGTCAAATTCAACCCTGGAAGGGACGCAAGTTTTTGAGAAAATTTGCGAAGTAACAAAAATACTACAAAAGTCTCTTGAACCCCTTAAAAGTGTTAGTGGAAATCTCCACCGCATGAATATATTGATTACTCTTTGTAATAAGCGGTTGGATGCTTTAGATCTAAAGAATTCCGAATATGAAGGGAAACGTAAAGAACCTCCCGGATTGGAGCTTGACACCATTAAAAGAGTGAAGATCAAAGATGGCAATACCTAGATTTATCTTGTATCGTGCCTAGCTAGGGGCGTAAAACGATAGCGCTTGTTGGGAGGCAACCCAATTTTTTTTGTTTTTTTGTTTTTGGTGCTGTTAGGGAATAAATATTGCATCTAGCCTCTGTTTAGATGTGGTTTCATGTTTTGTTTAGTGTTTGTGCCAAGTAGAACCTTTGGGAAGATGTCTTTGAAGTTTATGTGATCTTGCTGTGAAAAACAGAATTGTTTGCGCTCACTAGAATGGTCGTCAGATTTTACTGGAGCGTGCTATTTAGTTGATTCTTTTTGAAGATGATTAATAGACAAATTCCTCACGTCTACCAATTTAGTTTGAATTTTTTGGAGTTACAGAAGTATGCGAAACATGCAGATTACTTCAGACTGTTCTGTTTTTGATAGATTTTGTTTTTCGTGTGTTGTTTGCTTATTTCAATGCATCTATGAGTAATATTTGGAGGTATGAACCATAGAGAAGTTGGAATACAGTAGGTTTAACACCAATATAAACAAAGAATGAATTCATTGCAGTAACTTTTAGTAGTGGTTTGCTTTCTTATACTAACGGAGCTCACGAGAAGTTTTGTCTAAGTTTTGTGTTGTGAAGTTTTCAAGTTTTGAGTATTGCTTTGATGGACTATGGAACAAAGAGTAGCAAAGGAATAAGCTTGGGGATGCCCATGGCAACCCAAGTAAAATTCAAGGATAATCAAAAGCCTAAGCTTGGGGATGCCCCGGGAAGGCATCCCCTCTTTCGTCTTCATCCGTCGGTAACTATACTTGGAGCTATATTTTTATTCACCACATGATATGTGTTTTGCTTGGAGCGTCTTGTATAATTTGAGTCTTTGCTTGTTAGTTTGTCAAAATCATCCTTGCTGGACACACCTATTTGAGAGAGTTAAATATGGCCTAGAATTGTTAGAACACTCTATGTGCTTCACTTATATCCTTTGAGTTGAATAGTTTTTGCTCTAGTGCTTCACTTATAGCTTTTAGAGCACGGTGGTGGTTATATTTGGTAGAAATCATTGAACTCTCATGCTTCACTTATATCTATTTGAGAGTCTATTAAAACATCATGGTAACGTGTTTAGGCTAAAAAAACTAGTCTTCACATGATAGACATCCAATGTCAATGTAGTAAATTTTTTCACACTAAGTGCATTGAATAGAATGAGATGTTGGATGCTTGATAATTGTTTTGAGATATGAGGATAGTGATACTAGAGTCATGCTAGTGGAGTTATTATGAAATTGAGAAATGCTTGTGTTAAGGTTAGTGATTCCCGTAGCATGCACGTATGGTGAACCGCTATGTGACGAAGTTAGAGCATGAGGTATTTGTAAAGTGTCAACCTTTGTGTGGAGGTCGGGGGCGCGCGATGGTTAAGTCCTACCAACCTCCCCCCTAGGAGCATGCGTTGATTACTTTGTTTTGATGACTCGTAGATTTTTGCAATAAGTATATGATTTCTTATGACTAATGTTGAGTCCATGGATTATACGCACTCTCACCCTTCCACCATTGCTAGCCTCTCTTGTACCGCGCAACTTTCGCCGGTACCGTAAACCCACTTATATCCTTCCTCTAAACAGCCACCATATTATTCCTCAAAACAACCACCATACCTACCTATCATGGCATTTCCATAGCCATTCCGAGATATATTGCCATGCAACTTTCCACCGTTCTGTTCATATGACACGCATCATATTGTCATATTGCCATGCATGATCATGTAGTTGACATCGTATTTGTGGCAAAGCCACCATGCATAACTTTTCATACATGTCACTGTTGTTTCATTGCACATAGCGGTACATTGTCGGAGGCATTCATATAGAGTCATACTTTGTTGTAGTATCGAGTTGTAATATCGAGTTGTAATGAAAGTGTGATGATCATCATTGTTAGAGCATTGTCCCATGGGAGGAAAGGCTAAATCAATAAAGCCTGTCCGCAAAAAAAAAAAAGAAAAAAAAGAAAGGCCAAAGAAAAAAAGAAAGGCCAAAAAAAGAAAAGAAAAAGGGACAATTTCTACTATCTTTTTTTTCCACATGTGTGCTTCAAAGTAGCACCATGTTCTTCATTGTAGAGAGTCTCATGCTTAGTCACTTTATATACTAGTGGGAATTTCGTTATAGAACTTGGCTTGTATATTCCAACGATGGGCTTCCTCAAATGCCCCAGGTCTTCGTGAGCAAGCAAGTTGGATGCACACCCACTAGTTTCTTTTGTTGAGCTTTCATACATTTTTAGCTCTAGTGCATCCGTTGCATGGCAATCCCTACTCACTCACATTTATATCTATTGATGGGCATCTCCATAGCCCGTTGATACGCCTAGTTGATGTGAGACTATCTCCCTCCTTTTAGTCTTCTCCACAACCACCTCTAATCCACCATAGTGCTATGTCCATGGCTCACGCTCATGTATAGCGTGAAAGTTGAAAGGTTTGAAAGAATAGAGTATGAAAACAAGTGCTTGGCTAAAATAGGGGTTGTGCATGATATGAATATTTGGTGTGATGAAGAGGGAGTATAGCCAGACTATATGATTTTGTAGGGATAACTTTCTTTAGCCATACTATTTTGAGAAGACATGATTGCTTTGTTAGTATGTTTGAAGTATTATTATTTGTTATGCCAATATAGACTTTTATCTTGAATCTTTCAAATGTGAACATTCATGCGACAATTAAGAGAATTACATTGAAAAACTATGTTGGTTAGCATTCCACATCAAAAATTCTTTCTTTATCATTTACCTACTCGAGGACGAGCAGGAATTAAGCTTGTGGATGCTTGATACGTCTCCAACGTATCTATAATTTTTGATTGTTCCATGCTATTATTTATGAAGTCTTGGATGTTTAATGGGCTTTATATTACACTTTTATATCATTTTTTGGACTAACCTACTGACCCAAAGGCCTAGTCCAGATTGCTGTTTTTTGCCTGTTTCAGGGTTTTGCAGAAAAAGAATACCAAACGGAGTCCAAACGGAATGAAACCTTCGCAAGAGATATTTTTGGAGAAAATCACGCACGGAGAACTTGAGAACCACGTCAGAAGAGCCACGTGGTGCCCACAAGGGTGGGGGGCGCGCCCCCCTTCCCAAGGCGCGCCCCCTGCCTCGTGGGGCCCCCGTGACTCCCCCGGTGTCTCCTTCCTCCTATATAAGTCTACGTACCCCGAAACCATCAGCAATAGAGGGAAAACCCTAATTCCACTACTGTAACCTTCTGTTCCCGTGAGATCCTATCTTGGAGCCTGTTCCGGAGCTCCACCGGAGGGGGATCCATCACGGAGTTCTTCATCATCACCATCATCGCCCTCACCATGAGTTGTGAGTAGTTTACCACAGACCTTCGGGTCCATAGCTAGTATCTAGATGGCTTCTTCTCTCTCTCTAGATCTCAATACAAAGTTCTCCTCGGTCTTCGAGGAGATCTATTCGATGTAATCTCTTTCTGCGGTCTGTTTGTCGAGATCCGATGAATTGTGAGTTTATGATCAAGATTATCTATGAGAAATATTTGGTTCTTCTCTGAACTTTTTATGTCTGTTCATAATATCCTTGCAAGTCTCTTCGAATTATTGGTTTGGTTTGGCCTACTAGATCTATAGTTCTTGCAATGGGAGAAGTGCTTGGCTTTGGGTTCTATCTTGCGGTGTCCTTTCCCAGTGACAGTAGGGGCAGCAAGGCACGTATTGTATTGTTGCCATCTGTAACACCCCAAAAATTTAGTCTTGTTTTATTATTTGAATTTTTGTCAGAAAGATTTAATTTCTATTTTCTGGCTTTTCTATTAATTTCAGAGCTACTTCTTTTCCCTGGATTTTTAAAATTTTTCCTCTTATCTGAAACTTTTGGATAATATTGAGGGACTTGAATGCTTTCTTAAAACATTTGATTCTTGTTGGGTATGCAAGTGGAAGCATTTCTATAATATTTTGCCAAGCATCAATTCTTTTAAAATGGCTTTTCTATTCCTTCAAGGGCTCCCATTGCACTACAACCTATTTAAATATTTCTTTAAAAATTCCACCAAAATTTGGAGATGACAGTAGATGCATATAACTCATTTTTATGCAAAAATCCAGCCTTGTGTTTTATAAATTTTGAGCAAAACATCCTCTTTTTCATTCTGGTCTAGTTTGGTACTTTGTACTGCAACCCTATTTTAAATTTCTCTAGTGAACTTGGGATCTTTCCTGCTGTTAGTACTTGCTACCAAACCCTTAAGTCCAGGAGATTGGACCCATTTGAATAGTTTTGGTCCATGCAGTAATAGCCTACATTTTCTGTCCAGATTTGGTTTTCTCAAAAACTTGCACTAACAAGTTTCTGGTTTTGCCAAGCTAACCTTGCCACCATCACCTACACCTAAAGAGATCCCAGTCTGGTAAGTTTGGGGTCCAGAAAGATCTCCTAGGTTGCCTTGGCATTTTGTCAAACAGCTGACATGCATGACCAGAATTGGCATGCTCTCCACTTTGTGTTAGAAATTTTCCTTCCTGGACAAACCAGCATGTCCCCTAGCCTCCTTTTGCCCACTAACCTAACCCTGGGTAGTTCCAACAGCACCAGAGCTTTCTAGGTCACCCTAGCATTTCATCGAGCATGTGGTGGGCAGGCCGAGAGCACGAGCAGAGCGTGCGTTTTGCACGCGCGCGCGCCCGAACCGCCGCGTCGCGTTTAACCCCGCGTCCCTGGCTGTGGCTCGCCCGCAGGGCCGCGCCCTGTTCCCTTCAGCTCGCCCGTGCCTCCCTGCCACCTCTGGCACCCCTCAGCGCCGCCGCAGCGGGCCCCCCTTGGCGGCTAGCCTTCGGCTACAGCTCGCCGTACCATGGCCGGCGCCGCCCAAACCATCCCCGCTCGCCAGCTGCCCCCTGGTGCAGTGCCTCGCCCGTCCGCAAGCTCCTGACGCCGTCCCCGACCTCGACACGTCGCCCTGCAAGCTACGGAGCAGCAGTTCACCGATCTTATCCGCCGCCGTCGAGCTTATCCTCTGGCAACCGACGAACCGACCTCCCCCGCCTATAAAAGGAGCCCCCGGGCTCGTCCAGACCCTCAGGCGACCTCAGGACACCTCCCTAGAAGCTCCCGTAGCCAGCAATCGTCGGAGAGAGGCCATCTTCCTCGTCTCCGGTAGCTTCGGCCGCCGCCGCATCCCAGTGCCGTGCGTCGCAGGCAAAGCTTCCCACGCCCATCCAATACCACCATACGCCTCCCTTAGACCACGCGGAGCTTCCCAACCTCTCAAACACGACCAAGAACCGCCGTAGCTCGAGTCCCCAATTCCTCCCGAGACGCCGTCCGCCGCAGAGCTCGCCGCCGGCGAACCCCTTCGCCCCCGAGACCCTTTCGACCACTGGGAGGATCGCCCTGGAGCGGCGGATCCTTTCCCACCCTCGGATGGCTCCTAGGAGCCGTCGTCCGCCGGCGAGGATCGCCGGACCTCCGCCCCGGCTCGGCCGCGGGAGGAAGGAGAAGGGCGACTGGTCAAATATGACCAGTGGACCCAAGGGCCCCACCTGTCCGTGACTCCAGGCTCGGCTGAACGTTTTAAGTGAAGGCGTAAACCCTGCAGTACGTCTTCCTTTTCCCAAAAGCGTATTCTATTTCGAACCGTTTTCCTTTTTCTGTTTTTATTTAAAACAGATTTTGACCAGAACTTTGACTGGACATATCTTTTTAAATAAAACTCCAAATGAGTTGATTCTTTTTCCTACCTCTCTCAAATTTCACCTAGTTTATTTTAAGATTTATTTCAAAAATAATTATGACAACTTTTTGTACTGTTTTTAGATTATGTGTTAATTTGCATATTTTCAAAATAGGATTTGGAGGGAAGATCAAAACTTTCAAAAGTTTTGGGGTGCACCTCACCTCTCTGCACCTTGAAGGCAAGCATCTTGAACTCCATTATGACATAAGTTGTGTGTTGTTTGCTAGAACATATGAACTCCATCAATATGCTAAAATGGAGTAGCGTTATTTCATGTGGTAGTCATACTCATGCATATCATCATATGGTGAAAAATCTTTTCTGTTATATGTGTGACATTGGTGACAGTAGCCACTTCTCATGCCACATGTGCCTGGTGACAGTTCGGATGGAGTCCGAAGGAAGATTGTGTTCCGGTGAACACAACCACGTGACGGGCATCCCGTTGTGGCGAGGATGTGCCGTGAGGCATGATGGGGCATGATGAGTGGTGACCCTGTCAGGAAAACTGTGAAAAATATCTGTTGTGCTAACCATGCAGAGAACACATAAGCCTCCTGAGTCGACCACAGATCGAGTCTTGTTCCAGTAACCCCCATGCTTGTTTTCGTACTACCACTTGTCCCTGGCGCGGGCAGGGTACGGTTCAGTAAGTTGTCAACCCCTTTCTTGGCACACACCGTACAGAGAGGCCATGGTGGAAGATACCGGGTGCATCCGGTAGGCATGCCACATGGTCCGGGGGCATGGGTGTTTCCGGTTGGGGCCGAGAGGGGGGCACCCCTTAGTAGCGCGCGATATAAATTTGATCCCATGCTAATCGAGGTTGTAGCCTCCCCGCTTAGAGTTTTGCTTAATAAGTGTCATGGGTGATTCCAGGCACTGGTAAGTTAAGCTGGTGTGTGCTGGTTGGGTGTGTTTTCAATTCAAAGACCGTAAGCGGAATTAGTCCCGGTGGACTAAAGGAATCCGTTACTCGTGGGTAAAGAGTACACCCTCTGCAGAGTTTATATCTATTCGAATAGCCGTATCCGCGGTTAAGGACTACAGTCTGGGAAGGGCCAAGTGTCGGTCTTAGTGTCGGTCTTCGGAGGAAAACTTCTAAACCAGAATATTGATCTTGACGCGTGACGAATGATGATTGTGATTATTATTATTGTGGACTAACTATTTATATTGTTGTTGAGTTATTGAGTATTCTTAGGATGGTTCTACCTCCAGAATACTCATTGTGATTATTGTTATATAAGCCCTTTATGTGGTGTCGCTGAGACGCCCGACTGTGGCATGCTTGTTATTTAATTTCCTTATAAGCCCTTTATGTGGCGTCACTCAGACACCCGACTGTGGCATGTTGATTATTTATTTTCCTTATAAGCCCTTTAGGTGGCGTCGCTCCGACGCCCGACTGTGGCACGCATGTGATTTATTTTTCTTATAAGCCCTTTATGTGGCGTCGCTCAGACGCCCGACTGAGGCATGCTTTACATTATTATCCTTTCGAGGCGTCGCTTCAGACACCCGATCGGTTTATTTTATCTTCATTCTCTGATTGCTTATTCCTGTTTAATACAAATGACCTGCTCATGTGCATCATGAATTTTATTTCGGGACTGGCTAAGTGATCGTGGATTATTTCAGTGCATGATTATCACCTGCTATGTTATACTTGTCTTCATGATGTTTGCGAGTACATTCAAAGTACTCACAGGATTGTCCCTGGCTATTGTCTTGGCCAGATTTCTTGCTTGGAGAGGAGCACTACGACGACAGCCCCGAAACCTAGGCAATGGAGATAGCAGACGCGCGAAGATAGGAGTTATCCAGGTCAGCTGTTCCTGTGGGAAATGGAGTCCCATAGACACTGATGATCCGCAAACCGCTTCCGCCATCAACCATTAGTGACCTTTTGTTGTACTCATGGACCAGAATGGTCTTGTACTACATATTTTGCTTTTTGCCTGGAATTTCTGTATCAAGTTTGTGTCTCATCAGCTAACAGTAATCCTGGGGCTGGTGAGCACAAGGGCCATTTGCTGGGAAATTAATATCCCGGAAAACCGGTCCTGACAACCTTGGTATCAGAGCCAGGCTGACCATTGGCTAATCCTATCTTGGCCGGGTCGATAAACCTAGGTTAATCCACCCACCAGACCTTAACCTCACCACAACCAAGCCTATCCTACCCGATAGCCCACACTGTGACCCCGACAGCTTTTGGCAGTCGGTGCCCAACCTACCAGACTAGCCCAGTAAGCTACACACCCGTGATCGACACCTGAGTTGCCCCACTCGCCAGTGTGCGAAGGAAGACTCCTTTTTCTTTATAGATATGGAGCGTTCACCCAACCGACAACCACAGTAATACATCGCATTTTGCGATATATATATATCTGTGACAATGACCCCGACCACCAGAGAACGGAACCGGCAATTAATATTGCCACCACAACCCGACATGTCATCCTGCCCAGATGCTATACATAAGGCCACTCCGTGACCTTACCAAGCATCCCTCGCCATGTGCACTGCCTTCACAGCCAATTATTTCTCAGGTCGCACCCTGGGATTCATATAAAAAAACCCCAGATGCAACCCCGGGGGATTTTTGTGAGATTTTGACCACAGTACCATGGGTTTTCTCCAGCCATCCTGGTACCACCTGTTCAAATTGAGGGTCACTCTCATATTATACAGCCAGGCACACCCCGCAGGTAGACCCAAACCAAGACCCTACGGAAGTTCCCTTCATCGGGAAAATCCATGCCCACTCCAGTAATGACCATAAAGATCGCGGCTTATGGAGCGGTTACCCATCTTCAATTCATGGTACCCTATGCTAGTGAACGTGGCTATTATTATCTTCCCCGAATAGTGCAGCAACCAGAGAAGCCGCATCCTTTCCCTACACCTGAGAAGAGAAAGGTCCGATGCTAAATAAGCTGGTGCACTATCTCATCGCTCGAGAGCACTTGACCCAGCAGGAGATGGATTTTCTCCAGACCCTTGCTGTGTAAAACCCTAGTCGCTATTAGTAGACCCCCTGAGGCCAGACTAAGAGAGACGCACTTTGTGAGTCCCCCATCCACTCCCAGTAGGCGAAGGATATATCGCACTGCAGGGAATAATTCCTCGTGAAGTATGGCTTATTACCTGAACCGTCAGCACCATGGTTATATCAGTTTGTGTAGGAATTGACTGCTTGTTGTGATAACTGTGTTGTGCTTCAAAACTTTCTGTAGTAGTATATTGCATTGGTTGAAGTTGTTGTTTGTGATTACAAATAAAATTGATTGTTTTTATTTATAGCAAATTTCATAGTAAGGTTTTTCTTAAAAGACCACTGCCATGGAAAAATGTTTTCCTTAATAAAAATTTGTTTTGCATGCCCTCTCGTTATATGACTCGCAGACCACGTGCACGTAATGCAAGACCCCGCGCGCTTTTATCACCTAATCAATTATCTCCCTAGTATACCACAGCTACACGTTAGTCAGCAATTTTGCGGTAACCCCGTCCTATCATTCGTGTGGTGTATCTGTTTTCATGTGACGATTGCCGCGTGGTACGAGTAATCTTTTTACAAAATACGTTCTTAACAAATCTCGAGGACGAGATTTTTCTTAAGGGGGGTAGTGTTGTAACACCCCAAAAATTTAGTCTTGTTTTATTATTTGAATTTTTGTCAGAAAGATTTAATTTCTATTTTCTGGCTTTTCTATTAATTTCAGAGCTACTTCTTTTCCCTGGATTTTTAAAATTTTTCCTCTTATCTGAAACTTTTGGATAATATTGAGGGACTTGAATGCTTTCTTAAAACATTTGATTCTTGTTGGGTATGCAAGTGGAAGCATTTCTATAATATTTTGCCAAGCATCAATTCTTTTAAAATGGCTTTTCTATTCCTTCAAGGGCTCCCATTGCACTACAACCTATTTAAATATTTCTTTAAAAATTCCACCAAAATTTGGAGATGACAGTAGATGCATATAACTCATTTTTATGCAAAAATCCAGCCTTGTGTTTTATAAATTTTGAGCAAAACATCCTCTTTTTCATTCTGGTCTAGTTTGGTACTTTGTACTGCAACCCTATTTTAAATTTCTCTAGTGAACTTGGGATCTTTCCTGTTGTTAGTACTTGCTACCAAACCCTTAAGTCCAGGAGATTGGACCCATTTGAATAGTTTTGGTCCATGCAGTAATAGCCTACATTTTCTGTCCAGATTTGGTTTTCTCAAAAACTTGCACTAACAAGTTTCTGGTTTTGCCAAGCTAACCTTGCCACCATCACCTACACCTAAAGAGATCCCAGTCTGGTAAGTTTGGGGTCCAGAAAGATCTCCTAGGTGGCCTTGGCATTTTGTCAAACAGCTGACATGCATGACCAGAATTGGCATGCTCTCCACTTTGTGTTAGAAATTTTCCTTCCTGGACAAACCAGCATGTCCCCTAGCCTCCTTTTGCCCACTAACCTAACCCTGGGTAGTTCCAACAGCACCAGAGCTTTCTAGGTCACCCTAGCATTTCATCGAGCATGTGGTGGGCAGGCCGAGAGCACGAGCAGAGCGTGCGTTTTGCACGCGCGCGCGCCCGAACCGCCGCGTCGCGTTTAACCCCGCGTCCCTGGCTGTGGCTCGCCCGCAGGGCCGCGCCCTGTTCCCTTC
>LR738715.1:662305160-662517992 GCA_902687465.1 Secale cereale | reverse complement strand
CTAAGTGATCGTGGATTATTTCAGTGCATGATTATCACCTGCTATGTTATACTTGTCTTCATGATGTTTGCGAGTACATTCAAAGTACTCACAGGATTGTCCCTGGCTATTGTCTTGGCCAGATTTCTTGCTTGGAGAGGAGCACTACGACGACAGCCCCGAAACCTAGGCAATGGAGATAGCAGACGCGCGAAGATAGGAGTTATCCAGGTCAGCTGTTCCTGTGGGAAATGGAGTCCCATAGACACTGATGATCCGCAAACCGCTTCCGCCATCAACCATTAGTGACCTTTTGTTGTACTCATGGACCAGAATGGTCTTGTACTACATATTTTGCTTTTTGCCTGGAATTTCTGTATCAAGTTTGTGTCTCATCAGCTAACAGTAATCCTGGGGCTGGTGAGCACAAGGGCCATTTGCTGGGAAATTAATATCCCGGAAAACCGGTCCTGACACCATCGAGGATAAAAAGATGGGGTTCATATCATATTGGTTGAGTTTATCCCTCTACATCATGTCATCTTGCTTAAGGCGTTACTCTGTTCGTATGAACTCAATACACTAGATGCATGCTGGATAGCGGTCGATGTGTGGAGTAATAGTAGTAGATGCAGAATCGTTTCGGTCTACTTGTCACGGACGTGATGCCTATATACAATGATCATGCCTAGATAGTCTCATAATTATTCTCTTTTCTATCAATTGCTCGACAGTAATTTGTTTACCCGCCGTAGAATATCGCTATCATGAGAGAAGCCACTAGAGAAAACTATGGCCCCCGGGTGTATTCTCAACATATCAATCTACATCTACTTTCCTTTTACCACTTTTATTTGCTGTTTTATTAAACCAAAAATACCAAAAATATAAACTATCATCTCTATCACATCTCACTCTCGTAAGTGACCGTAAAGGGATTGACAACCCCTTATCGCGTTGGCTGCGAAGTTCTTATTTGTTTGTGCAGGTGCGAGGGACTCGCGCGTGGTCTCCTACTGGATTGATACCTTGGTTCTCAAAAACTGAGGGAAATACTTACGCTACTGTGCTGCATCTCCCTTTCCTCTTCGAGGGAATACAACGCAAGCTCGAGAAGTAGCACCATGCAGGAGGGTGGGACATCAAGAGATCCACCGAGAGAGAGAGAGAGAGAGAGAGAGAGAGAGGGAAGAAACCCTAGCCACCACCAACATTCCTAGAAGGAGAAGAGATAGCCTTGCCCTTCTTCGTCCTATAGACGACACAACTCAAGGAGCAACCTTGTAGCTACCATATTGACGATAGTCATGACGCAGAGTCCCCGCAGAGCAGGAGTGGGGGTGTTATCTCCACGGAGAGCCCCAAACCTGGGTAAGATTCGTAGGCGTCCGAAGTTCCGCTTTATCCCGCTTCCAGGGTTCGGCGACGTACTCTTGACCCCATGCATGATAAGCCATCCTTTGGCATATGTCGCACCAAACCCCCGACATTTGGCGCCCACCATGGGGCAAGGTGCACCGTCGTCCGGAAACATGTTCTCGACAGGTACTTTGTTCCTCCCTGACGAGCACAGCCAGCACGACACTCCCGACGACGTGGATGCCGGGGCACTTCACGGCACAGAAGCCGCGTGCGCCGCAAGCACGCTCGCCGATCTCCTCGATGAGGTCCGCCTCCACGACGAGCCTGCTTCGACCGAAGAAGCGATTGGCTCAGAGAGTTGCCTCGTCGAGCTCCTCGACAAGCTCCACATCGTCGACGAGCTCGCCTCCGACCTGGAGTCTGTTGGCTCTGCCGACCCACCCGTCGATATGCTCATCGACTCCGACACGACATCCGTCGGTACCTTCCCCGACCACGTGGTGGTCGTTGATGATCCACTCCCCCCTGCAACCTACAACACAAGTGTCAGCACCATCATGGAGGTGCTGGCCACCAGCCACGACGAGCCCTCCAATGGGTCCGGTCAGGACCCGTTGCAGGCGGCAATGCGGAGTCTCTCCACTCCCATCGCCGCGGGAGCAGACGATGCGACGCTGCAAACGCTCTGCCTCTCGCTCCTCGACAACGCCAACAAGCTGGCCGCCATGCGGTGCCTTACCGAAGCCTACTGTCGCGAGGTCGACTGCGCTGTAGGCGGCACGCCGGCAGCTGGTGAGCCCAGCCGAGCTGGCGCGGTCCGGAACCATGGCGGCGCCGTCGCCAGCATGGTGGGGGCTACGCGTCCGGTTTATGCCACCCCCTTGGAGAACTTGCGGGCCGCCTAGGCGGCCGCAGATGAGCTAGACCACTTGGAGGGAGATGAGCTTCCCTGCATGACGTCGTGCGTCCAGCAACTCCTCAATACGGCGATCGAGCAGCAGGAGACCTGCCGCCGGGCGTTGGAGGCCGGCACACAAGCTGAGAACCGCCCTCCCCATCGTGAACAAGGAGCTTCATCCCGATTGCCAACAGGCAGCACCCGCAGTCGGCGGAACCCAGGGCCGGCTGCTAGCCGCAGTCGGCAGGACTCGGAGCCGGCTGCCAACCGCAGTCGGCGAACTCACATCACCATCGAGCGCGACCAGAACAGCCGCCCGAGGGCAGTGGAATGGCGGAGCAAGTGCTCACCTCCCCCTCACAGGGAGAGGCGCGCATCCCCGCCGCCTGTCGAGCATCGGACTCTCGGAGGCTGCTTAGGCCGCCGCGAGGGAGTTGGGGAGAACGATGCGCTCCATTGGATCGACCGGCTGGCTCGATCCCTGGCGGTCAAAGAAGAAGACGCGATCGGCCCGCCTTGTTTCGGCTCCCGCATTCACGACGAGCCTTTCCCCAAAGGTTTCTCGCTCCCTAGAGATACCCCCAAGTACAATGGCTCCGTGAAGCCGTAGGATTGGCTGGTGGATTATTCCACTGTCGTCAACATAGCAAACAACAACAAACGTGTTGCCGTGAAGTATGTTCCGCTCATGCTCTAGGGCACAACCTGGACATGGTTGAACAGTCTCAAGCCCAACAGCATCAACAGCTTGCTGGACTTCACCGGCGTCTTCACCCGCAACTTCACCAGCACCTACAAGCGGCCGCCCAAGCCACGACAGCTCTCCCTGTGCGTCTAGGGGCCAACCGAGTCCGCCCGTGATTACTTGACGCGTTGGGCCGAGCTACGCAACTCCTGCGAAGGGGTGCATGAGGTGCAGGCCATAGAATACTTCACGGCCGGGTGCAGAGAGGGCACCCTGCCCAAGCACAAGCTCCTCTTTGACGAGCCCTCCACGCTGGACGAGCCGTTAAGCATAGTGGACAAGTACGCCACAGCCGACTCCTCCATGAAGTCGGAGCTGCACATAGATGCCTCTGGAAAGATGGCTTCACCGGCTCCTCGGACGCCGGCTGGAGAGTCCAGTCGGTGCCAGCAGCCAGCAGACAACAAGCGCAAGGCCCCTCCGCCGGCTTCCAACAACCGGCTGGTAGCAGCAGTCGAAGACCAGCAGCCGGAGGGCCAAGCCGGACCCAAGCGCCAGAAGGGCGGCAAGCCCGCATGGCAGCCCGCCTTCTCCTTGGAGCAAGCCCTCGACGCCCCTTGCAAGTTTCATAGTGGTGCAAAACCATCAAACCACGCCACACGGAAGTGCAACTGGCTCACTCGGATTGCCAGGGGCGAAGCTCTGCCCCCTCCGCCTACAGGGCAGGCGGCTACATCGTCTTCACCAGCCAGGCCGATGACAGGCATAGCCGGCATCAACAGCACCGAGACGTCAATGTCGTCTCCTCAGAGGTCCCAAAATTCATGCATTGTTCGAGAAGCCCATTAGCTGGAGCCGCGTGCTACCTCTTGAGCTTGCGTTGTATTCCCTCGAAGAGGAAAGGGAGATGCAGCACAATAGCGTAAGTATTTTCATCAGTTTTGAGAACCAAGGTATCAATCCAGTAGGAGACCACGCGCGAGTCCCTCGCACCTGCACAAACAAATAAGAACTTCGCAGCCAACGCGATAAGGGGTTGTCAATCCCTTTACGGTCACTTACGAGAGTGAGATGTGATAGAGATGATAGTTTATATTTTTGGTATTTTTGGTTTAATAAAACAACAAATAAAAGTGGTAAAAGGAAAGTAGATGTAGATTGATATGTTGAGAATACACCCGGGGGCCATAGTTTTCTCTAGTGGCTTCTCTCATGATAGCGATATTCTACGGCGGGTAAACAAATTACTGTCGAGCAATTGATAGAAAAGAGAATAATTATGAGACTATCTAGGCATGATCATTGTATATAGGCATCACGTCCGTGACAAGTAGACCGAAACGATTCTGCATCTACTACTATTACTCCACACATCGACCGCTATCCAGCATGCATCTAGTGTATTGAGTTCATACAAACAGAGTAACGCTTTAAGAAAGATGACATGATGTAGAGGGATAAACTCAAGAAATATGATGTAAACCCCATCTTTTTATCCTCGATGGCAACAATACAATACATGCCTTGCTGCCCCTATTGTCACTGGGAAAGGACACCGCAAGATTAAACCCAAAGCCAAGCACTTCTCCCATTGCAAGAACTATATATCTAGCAGGGCAAACCAAACCAATAATTCGAAGAGACTTGCAAGGATATTATGAGCACACATAAAAAGTTCAGAGAAGAACCAAATATCTTTCATAGATAACCTTGATCATAAACTTACAATTCATCGGATCTCGACAAACAGACCGCAAAAAGAGATTACATCGAATTGATCTCCTCGAAGACCGAGGAGAACTTTGTATTGAGATCCAGAGAGAGAGAAGAAGCCATCTAGATACTAGCTATTGACCCAAAGGTTTGTGGTAAACTACTCACAACTCATGGTGAGGGCGATGATGATGATGATGAAGACCTCTGTGATGAAGACCTCTGTGATGGATCCCCCTCCGATTAAGCTCCGGAACAGGCTCCAAGATGGGATCTCCACGGGAACAGAAGCTACGGCGGTGGAATTAGGGTTTTCTTTCTGCGTATGGAGTTTCTGGGGTACGTGGATATATATAGGAAGAAGGAGGGCACCGGGGGCCACACGAGGCAGCCTCGAGGCAGGGGGCGCGCCTTGGGAAGGGGGGCGCGCCCCCACCCTCGAGGGCAGCCCCTCTGTCCTATGACTTGGTCCTGAAGTTTTGTGTGCGTGATTTTCTCCAAAAATATCTCTCGCGAAGGTTTCATTCCGTTTGGACTCCGTTTGATATTCTTTTTCTGCAAAACCCTGAAATAGGCAAAAAACAACAATCTGGACTGGGCCTTTGGGTTAATAGGTTAGTCCCAAAAATGATATAAAAGTGAATGATAAAGCCCATTAAATATCCAAGACTTCATAAATAATAGCATGGAACAATAAAAAATTATAGATACATTGGAGACGTATAAAGCATCCCAAGCTTAATTCCTGCTCGTCCTCGAGTAGGTAAATGATAAAGAAAGAACTTTTGATGTGGAATGCTAACCAATATAGTTTTCAATGTAATTCTCTTAATCGTGGCATGAATGTTCATATCTGAAAGATTCAAGATAAAAGTCTATATTGATATAAGAAATAACAATACTTCAAGCAATACTAACAAAACAATCATGTCTTCTCAAAATACTATGGCTAAAGAAAGTTATCCCTACAAAATCATATAGTCTAGCTATGCTCCCTCTTCATCACACAAAATATTCATATCATGCACAACCCCGATTTCAGCCAAGCATTTGTTTTCATACCCTATCTTTTCAGACCTTTCAACTTTCACGCAATACATGAGCGTGATCCATGGATATAGCACTATGGGTGGAATAGAGGCAGTTGTGGAGAAGACAAAAAGTAGGGGGATAGTCTCACATCGACAAGGCGTATCAACGGGCTATGGAGATGCTGTAAGGGCATCTCTTGCCTAAGGTTTTGGTGATGATGACAATCCATGTGTGGACTAATCGTGCATCAATATTACTCAGGTTTATAGCATGTGGCACAAGACGGTTAGGCCTTCCCTCTTTAAGGAAAAGATCGAAGACGGATATTCCGATGCCTTTTTGTTTCTCTTGGTTACAGGAAATCCATACTATTAAGAGGGAACCCACATCACAAGGTAATGGGTGAATCAAGTCACGTACACAGATACTTTGCACCCACTACATTGCCTCCGTTCGTGGAGAGAGAGGTCCCCTTTCTGTTCTTCCTTATGTGTAGGTTCCTCTACAGCGGTAGTACCGCCGTTGTAGGCGGTTGTACCGGTGGCCGGTAGTTCCGGTCGAACCACCGCCCCAAGTACTGCTCAGGGGTGATACCTTCTGTACTGGGTGCGGTGGTAGACCAATGGTGGCCCGGAAGTACCGGTGTTCTTCCCACGAAACCGGTACTACCGGTGTTCAGGGCGGTAGTACTGCTCTGACTACCATCACACAGAAACTATCTGCCTGGCGGTAGTTCCGGCTCAACCATCGTCCCAACTACTGCCCTTGCTTGAAACCTTCTGGTTTCTAAGCGGTAGTTTACCGGAGGTGGGGTGGTAGTTCCGGTTTTCTCCGGAAGACCGGTACTACCGGATGAGCCACCGGAAGTACCGCCATGGTGCCATGGGCGCAGGTTCCTTCACTCACCGGTACTACCGGTTGGGTGAGCGGAAGTACCGGTGCTATGCAATTCTGCACATAACGGTTGGATTGGAGGTGACCCTATTTAAGGAGGCCCTTCTCCCACCTCCTTCTTATCTCTTGCCTCTCTCTCTCCACCATTAATGCCATTGAAGCTTTCTTGCCCGATCTCTCTCCCTAGCCAACCAAACTTGTTGATTTGCTAGGGATTGAAGGAGGAGACCTAGATCTACACTTCCACCAAAGGAAACTTGATTCCCCCATACTTTCTTGTGTGGATTTTGTTACTCTTGGGTGTTTGAGCACCCTAGACGGAAGAGGTCACTTCGGAGCCACAATCCATTGTGGTGAAGCTCCGGGGTTTCGTTGGGAGCCTCCAATTAAGTTGTGGAGAGAGCCCCAACCTTGTTTGTAAAGGTCCGGTTGCCGCCTTCAAGGGCATCACTAGTGGATTCACGGCACCTTGCATTGTGTGAGGGCGTGAGGAGAATACGGTGGCCCTAGTGGCTTCTTGGGGAGCATTGTGCCTCCACACCGCTCCAACGGAGACGTACTTCCCCTCAAAGGGAAGGAACTTCGATAACACATCCTCGTCTTCACCGTCTCCACTTGTGGTTATTTCTATCCTTTACTTGTGCAAGCTTTATTTGTTTATCTTATATAGCTTGCTTGTGAAGTTGTGTTCTTTACTTTCTTCTAGTTGTCATCTTAGTAACTTATCTAGACAACTTACTTTGAAGCTTAATTTAAAGTGGTTAAGAAAAGCTAAAATTGTTAGTTTTCCTATTCACCCCCCCTCTAGTCAACCATATCGATCCTTTCAATTGGTATCAGAGCCTCGTCTCTTTTTAAGGATTTTACCGTCCAAAGAGTATGGGTGACAACGTAGTCGAGACGGAGGATCATTCCGGTGGAACTCCGTCCTTGTCTACGTCAAATGGGGGAGCCTCGGTCTCTCGTGAGGAGTTCAATGTGGCCTTGACCACATTGAAAGAGTCACTAGCGACCGAGGTCAAAGGCATGTTTAAAGATTTGCTTGAGGGGCTTAAATTATCCACCGCACCGTTGGAAGTGGTTCTTCCCGCTACCAACGTGTCGGAGGCTAATCCCGACAAGGGAGAAGCTAGTAGTGAACAAGGCCGTGTCACTAAGAATGGGAGTGGAATCTTTGCCCACTCCGCTCCACCTACTCACTATGGAGGACCCGTTCCTACACCGCATTTAAATTCCGTTGGGCCTCCTCCCAAGTTTATAAAAAATTCTGATTTTTCTACTTGGGTATTTCGTTTCAAACGTCATATAAATCATTGTTCTACTAATCTTTGGAGAATCATTGAGCAAGGTTTTTA
This sequence comes from Secale cereale, assembly GCA_902687465.1. Taxonomy (NCBI): domain Eukaryota; kingdom Viridiplantae; phylum Streptophyta; class Magnoliopsida; order Poales; family Poaceae; genus Secale; species Secale cereale. Next base: position 662,510,074 of record LR738715.1, on the reverse strand, counting down.
TCCGCGTGATCCCGACAACATGACTCCAAGAGAAACTGCGGATCATCAATTCAACGAGTCCGCTCTGTGCATTCTTCAAGATGCTATTCCTCCAGAAGACATTGCACATCTTCGACCCTTTACTGTGGCCAAGGAAGCTTGGGAGCATGTTGGCACTATATACAAGGGAAGCACTAGCATTCAACGCTCTAACTACAAAGTTGTGCAAGATGAAGCCGATGAGTTTGCTATGATTGAAGAAGAAGATCCTCGTTAACTTTATCGGAGATTAACTACCCTTGCGGTCTCTCTTCGAGATCATGGCAGTAAGGACACGGATGACAATTGGATCAAGCGCAAGTTCCTGAAGGCCATGATGCCCTATCATAAGGCCATGTCCTCTGTCATTCGTCAGAGACCGGACTTCCACCACTTATCTTCAAATGAAGTGTTGGATGAGTTCGTTTCCATGAGAATCTTGGACATGACCGCCGACAATGGGGTCTTAAGAGCTCAACGATCGAAGAAACCCAACCTTGCCCTGAAAGCCAAGGCTTGTGTGGAAGAAGAGGAGGTGGAGGATGATGATGAGTGTAGCCCCGAGGACACCAAATATGCCTATCATGAGCACATGGCTCTTGCTTCAAGGCAATTTTGGGGCAACAAGAAGAACACAAGGCCCAACTTCAACAGGAACAACTCTAGTGGGAACAAGGGCAAGCAAAGAGTGAGGACATGCTTCAACTGTGGAAATGTAAGCCACTTCGTTGCGGATTGCCCATATGAGAAAAGAGAAGACTTTGGAGGCATGCTTATCCGGAAGGACAAGTCAAAGTCCTATCCCAACAAGAACAACTTCAACAAGAAGACTCCTCCTAAAGGGTTGGTGGCCCAAGAAGAATATGTTGAGGATGATGATAATGATGAAGATGATGAGATGGTCACCATGGCCACAATTGCTATTGCTACTACTCCGCACTCATCTCTCTTCGACTCGCCAAATGAGAACATCACCGCCAAGTGTCTCATGGCCAAGGCCACCAACAAGGTAACCACAAACATCAATACTACCATCACTTCTAATCCTTCATTGACGAATTGTATTGATGAGAGTGAGGGAACTAAGGAGGGAGAGAATGAATTTGAGTTGTTCATGAAAAATCTCAAGGGCAAACCCAAGAAGCATTTTGTTGCTCTCTTAGAACAACTCGATGAGGCCAATGACATGATCGAGGCTCACGAGGAAACCATTGCTAAAATGGAAGGACATAGTCGAGACTATGCCGATGAGATATCGGATCTCTCTAACGCCGTAGAGGAAGAGCGTGGTATTCGTTTGGCTCTTGAGGAGTCACACAACGATGATCATGCTAAATTAAAGAAAGATCTTGATCATGCTTTAGTTGTCTCTCGTGTGCTTAATTCCGAGAAGGCAAAACTTGAGGTTGACCATGCTAAACTCAAAGAAGAGTTTGTCATACTCGACAAGGCTCACAAGGCCTTGAAAGGTATGCATGCTACTCTCAAGGAGTCTCATGATCAACTCCAAGTTTCGCTAACCAAGGAAAAGGCTATCTTTCCTTGCATGGTATTAATTGATAATGCAAATGCTACTAACTCGTGTTGCGAGCATGTGCATCTTGTTGGAGAAAATGCCGAGTTGAAGAAGCAACTTGAGAAAGGCCTTGTGACATGTATACAAGGTGAGAAGAACCTCAACAACCTTTTGAGCAATCAAAAGGAGGTTGTGGCAAAGGAAGGAATTGGGTTTGTTCCTAAGACCAAGAAGAAGAAGAATGACAAGACCAAGCAACCACCCCCTCTCCGACAAACTTTTGTGAAATAAGGAGAGGGCGCATCAAAGAAGAAGAAAACGGTGAAAAGTGGTGGTGTCAAGAAAAACTCCACCATACCATCAAACATGGCCGGCGACTTTAATCCTTCATATGTTTTATGTCGTGCTAGTGATGGTCATGTGTTTGCTAAATTTGTTGGTTCTTCTTATGAGTACATTGAATGGTCCATTTGGGTTCCTAAGACCCTTGTTACTAACCTCAAAGGACCCATTACCAAATGGGTACCTAAATCCAAGCATTGATCTCTTGTAGGAGTTTGCTTCCGGTGGGGGATCATGGTTGCTCTATAGTGGAGCCACAAATCATATGACCGGAAGCAAAGACTTGGTGGTGGACGTGCATCTAGGTTCATCTATGGCCACCAACGTCGAATGGGGTGATGCTTCATCTTCTAGGGTATTGGGGCTCGGCAAGGTTGTTGTCTCTCATGATGTCACGATCGAGAAAGTCATGCTTGTTGAGTCCCTTGCATACAATTTACTTTCTGTTCGCCAACTTGCACTCATGGGCTTTGCTACATTCTTTGATATTGATACTGTGGCCCTCTTGTGGAGCAAGACTCTTAAAGTAGCCTACGTTGGGCATGTCGAGAACGGTCTTTATGTGGTTAACTTTTCGAAGCAACCCACGAAGGTCGCGACATGCTTAATGGCTAAAGTTGATGTGGGATGGCTTTGGCATCGCCGTTTGGCCCATGTCAATATGAGATCTTTGCAAAGTCTTCTCAAGGGGGACCATGTCTGTGGACTAACAAATGTTAGCTTTGCCAAAGATCGTGCTTGCAGGGCTTGCATTGAAGGAAAGTTACATGAGACGGCTCACCCTCCCACGACTATCATCTATTCAAAGAGACCCCTAGAGCTCCTTCACATGGACCTCTTTGGGCCTCCATCTTTTGATAGTCTTGGGGGTAGAAAGTACTGCTTGGTGATTGTAGATGATCACTCAAGATACACCTGGGTATACTTCTTCAAGAAGAAGAGTGAGACCCAACAAACCGTCATCAACTTTGCAAATGAAGCTCAACGACAACATGAAGCAAAGATTTTGATGATCAGAAGTGACAACGGCACCGAGTTCAAGAACTACACCTTGGATGAGTTTCTCAGTGATGAGGGGATCAAACATCAATATGCAGCTCCCTATACCCCTCAACAAAACGGTGTAGCGGAGAGAAAGAACCGAACTCTGATGGATGCGGCAAGGACCATGATGGCCATGCATCAAATCTCCATACAACTTTTGGGCCGAAGCCATCAACACTGCTTGCCATGCATCAAATTGGCTCTATCTCCGCAAAGGCCTGAACAAAACTCCATATGAGATACTTACCCGTAACAAGCCCAATCTCAAGTACTTTCGGGTATTCGGGTGTAAGTGTTTCATTCTCAAGAAAGGTGTTCGCTTGTCTAAATTTGAATCTAGAGCTCACGAGGGCATATTTGTTGGGTATGCTACAAACTCTCATGCTTACCGTGTCCTCAACAAGTCCAATGGACTCATTGAGGAGACGAGTAACATAGAGTTTGATGAAAATAACGGCTCCCAAGTGGAGCAAAGTGGTACTTGTGATGTAGGTGATGAAATTCCTCCTCAAGCCATAAGAAGAATGGGTGTTGGATATATCCTACCCATTGAGGAACCCCTTGTGGCTGAAGGAGAAGGACAATGTTCCACTCAAGTGGAACCATCACCAACCCAAGACCCACATGCTTCCGAAGAACAAAGTGAAGGCCCTCAACCGGACGAACAAGGCCAAGTGCAAGATCAATCACATGATGGTGGAGAGACACCAAATGATGCACAAGGCCAAGTTCTGTCCTCCGAGCAAGATCAAGGTCAAGAGGAAGCTCGAGATCAAGATCTAGCTCCTGACGACGCTCAAGATGATCAACTCAATGCTCCTCAGTTATCTCTTGAAGAGCAATTGGAGCGTCGTGCTGAAAAAGTTGCCTTCATGCTTGCTTCCAGAGAACATCACATGGAGAACATTCTAGGAAGCATCAAAAGGGGGGGTAAGCACTCGTAGACAATTAGCAAACTATTGTGCTCATCAAGCTTTTGTCTCCTCTGTTGAACATCAGAAGGTTTATGAGGCGCTCGAAGACCCTGATTGGCTCAATGCCATGCATGAAGAACTCCATAATTTCGAGCGCAACAAGGTGTGGCGTCTAGTGCCAAGGCCAAAGGAGAACCATAATGTTATTGGAACCAAGTGGATCTTTAAGAACAAGCAAGATTCCCATGGCATTGTCATCCGCAACAAGGCGCGTCTGGTGGCTCAAGGCTACTCCCAAGTCGAGGGTATCGACTACGGTGAAACCTTTGCCCCCGTTGCTCGTCTTGAATCCATTCGTTTGTTGCTTGCCTATGCTTCCCATCATAACTTTAAATTGAAACAAATGGATGTGAAAAGTGCATTTCTTAATGGTCCTATTAATGAGTTGGTGTATGTTAAACAACCCCCGGGGTTTGAGGATCCTAAGCTCCCCAATCACGTGTACCAACTCGATAAGGCACTCTATGGCCTTAAACAAGCCCCACGTGCATGGTATGAGCATCTTACCGAGTTGTTACAAGATCGTGGGTTTGAAATTGGGAAAATCGACCCCACTCTTTTTACTAAGAAGGTCAAAGGGGAGTTGTTAGTATGCCAACTATATGTTGATGATATTATATTTGGTTCTCCTAACAAAGCTTTCAATGATGAGTTCACCGCACTCATGACCACACATTTTGAGATGTCCATGATGGGAGAGTTGAAGTACTTCCTTGGGTTTGAGATCAAGAAAAGAAGAGAAGGGATCTTCATCAAACAATCCAAGTATACTCAAGACATGCTCAAGAGGTTCAATCTAAGTGATGTCAAGCCGGCGACTACTCCTATGCCAACCAAGTGCCAACTTGACATTGATCCCAATGGTAAAGCGGTGGATCAAATGGTATATCGCTCTATGATCGGTTCCTTGCTTTACCTTTGTGCATCTAGACCGGATATTATGTTGAGTGTGGGAATTTGTGCACGGTTTCAAGCCTCACCTAAGGAAAGTCACTTTGTGGCTGTCAAGCGAATCTTTCGATATTTGGCTCATACCCCAAACGTTGGCTTATGGTACCCAAGAGGAGCAAACTTCAACCTTGTTGGTTTCTCTAATTCTGACTGGGCGGGAGACAAAGTGGATAGGAAGTCCACTTTTGGAGGGTGCCAATTTCTTGGTTGCTCTCTTGTTAGTTGGTCTTCCAAAAAGCAAAGTTGTGTGTCTCTCTCGTCCACCGAAGCAGAGTATGTGGCTGCTGGCAGTTGTTGTGCTCAACTCTTATGGATGAGGCAAACTTTAAAGGATTACGGTGTCACTTGTGACAAAGTGCCTCTCTGGTGTGACAATGAAAGTGCCATCAAGATTTCTCTCAACCCGGTGCAACACTTCAAGACGAAGCATATAGAGATTCGGTATCACTTCAACCGGGATCACATAAGGCAAGGAGAGATCGAGCTTCACTATGTCAACACTCATGATAACCTTGCAGACATCTTCACGAAGCCGTTGGATGAAGCAAGATTTCGCGAGTTAAGGCATGAGCTAAATATCATTGATTTGAGCAATGTGGCTTGAGCACGTGCACACCCCACCATACTCATCATATTGTCTAGTCTAGGTGTAGGCATGGAAATAGGGGGAGTGGTGTTCTCTCAATGAACTCACCCTCCCCCCATTATGCATAAATTGATATGCTTTTTACATTCATCATTTTTTATGACACTTGTGTTTCAAAGACGAGTTTTGGTTATGGGCCCAAGGATAATTCTTCATGGTGCCATGCCAATTGACTCTAACATAGGTGCCTCCGACCACCGCCCTCAGGCTTGTTTGGTTTCTGGCTTTCGTGTTTTTCTTCCTCATACTAAAGTGACTTGCTCCATCCTAAGCCATCTCATCCAAGCCATCTACTCCAAATGTACACAAGCTTGTTATCATGGAGTGAGTGGGTGCTCCCTGCCGGTACAACCGGTGGTACAAGCGGTTCTACCGCTTGATCACCTGGTTACAGCCCAGCGGTTGTACCGGTCAAGAGCCAGCGGTTCTACCGCTGGTACTCTGGCCTGTGCCCCTGGCTGGTACTATCGGTGTTGGTTCGCGGAACTACCGCCTGGCGCGGAAGTACCGCTCCAACCACCTGGTAGCATCCGGAGCGGTACTACCGGTCCACGGACCGGTACTACCGGTGGCTGAACATGGCGGGTATAAAAGGCACGGGCTGAAGAGGTTTTCCCCTTCACTCGTCCATTCTTTTGCCCTAGCCGCCGGGTGCTCCACTCACTGCCCCGTAGCGCCCTCCGGCACTTCGGATCCGTCGGCCCTTCACTGGATCTGCTCCGTGGAGGCCGCCTCCTCTTCGATCTCCTCCCATGGATACCGGTATTGCCCTACTTCTCCTTTTTGTTAGGGTTCTTCTTGAATCCTTCTTCTAGGGCAATGCGTGTATTCCCTCATTTTTGGCTAAATGTTTTGAGGGAGAGATCCGTATAGATTCCTATTCACTTGTGCGTAGTTAATAATAGACATCGTGCATGTAGTTTTGAGATCGGGTAGTTCCCCTCCTCTACTTGGCAGATCCGTTCTCAGCGGTACTACCTGTAACACCCCAAATTTTTGAGTTGGTTTTTCTTGCAAACTTTTGGCCTTTTTGAAAAGGGGATTGTTTGATCTTTTCTATTGCCCTTCTAAAATCCCTTTTTGCCAAAGTTTGTGTGTCTTCTCAAGCTTGGTTTTTAGCCTTGAAGTTCTCCTCTTGTGTTTGGCTCAAGCACAAGTTGAGATTCAAATGGAGTTGTTTGAGTTCACCACTTGTTTTAAAATTCTCAAGTTTAGCCCTGACCTATCTCCCCTCCAAACTTCCTCTTGCCATGTTCCCAGCAGGAACAATCCTCTCCAAGACTCTCTTCACACCATGGGACAATCATTTCATCAATTCCAGCAAGTTTGAACCTTATTGGGATTTTTCTCCTATCTTTTTTCATTCCAAAAACAATTCTGTCTTTTATAGTGGACCTTGGTGATTTACAAAGGAACCGCCTTTTTCATCTACCTATTTGACTCTAAACCAACTCTCCTAGGTAGTTCTTAATACCCACAACCTAGATCCATCTTGTTTCACTGGTCCATAGTTCAAAATTTTCAAATTTCACCTACTGCAAGTTTGGACCAGATTTGCAAAATTTGGTGAAATTCATATTTATCTTCATCCAAAAATTCTGTGAAAAATCATGCAGCCCCTAGATACATCAAGAGGCCACTCCACCAAAAATCAGCTCCAGAGACATTGCAAAAATACCAGAATCATTTCATCAAACACCTAGCCTACACTGAACTGTTAGCTGTTAACTGAAACTGTCGACAGTTTAACACTTCGTCAGTTCAATAGTCATCGGGCGCGGCAACAAAACTCCGTCTGTATCTCCCTTGGCTCGACGCTGCACTGCAGCTTCTTCTTATCCGCGCGCCGCACGGTCGTTTGGCAGCTTCTGGGCATCGGTGGCGCCCCGGCCCGACCGCGCCGGTGGCTGCCACGGCCACAGCGCCGCCCGTGGCGGCTGACAGACGCAACGCCGTAGCTCCACGCCGTTTCGCGCCGCCCAGACCACCCCAGTGCCCCGCGTGTCCTTCTCCACAGCCAGCGCACGCCTGGCACGCCGTTGCCGTGACCTGGCACGTGCAGAGTGCCGTTTCTGCCGCCGACGTGCCGCACGGCCGTTCGGTCGATGACAGGTCGTAACTCTACCTCTTCTGCCAAGTTAAGCGCGGGAATGGAGCTTCTACAGATCATAGATGATGCTCAAGCCCCTAGCCCCGTCGTCCGACCACTAGAGCGCCGTAATTAGCTCGCCGGACTTATCCATTCGCGACAGCCACCTCAGGCCGCCTATAAAAGGCACCCCCGAGCTCGTGCTCGAGCACACACGCCTCCACTACTTCCCTAGACCACGCCAAACCTCTGGAAGAGCCCCGAGAGGCTTTTCTTCCCCGGCTCCGGCCAGCTGCCTCCGCCTCGGGCTCCAGCTCCGTTCACTCCGGTGAGGGCTCCTCCGCCTCCGTGAGCTTGAACGTAGTACCTTGGCATCCACCTAGTCCTAACCCCCAACCCAATTTCTCTCCAGAAACCTTCTCCGACGAGGTCCGCGAACACCCGAGCCGCCGTCCGCCGGAGATAAGCTCGCCGTCGACGTGGGACTCGCCGGCACCCAACTCCACCACCGTTCGACGCGGAAGACCACCGTGAAGCTATAGGTACCACTCCCCTCCCCTATCACGCCGTGGATCGACGCCGGCGATCACCGCAGCACCGTCGCCGGCGCGGCTCTGTTTTGTTTTTCAAACCTGACAGGTGGGGTCCCTCTGTCAGTCTCTCACATCTCCCCTCGAACCGTTTTCTGCTGGCGTACTTACGCAAAGTGCGTTTTCCCTCTGCGGGTGACGTACTACGTACCGGTTCGCTTTGTCCTTTTCTGTTCTAGCCCCTGGATCTTTTCTGTTTCATTACAAATGGGTCCCTAGACAGAAACCTTAATATCTTTTAAACTAAAAGTGATTTTTAGTTGATTCTTTTTCTGTCCACCTTGGTTTTCTGTCTAGTTTTTTGTCATATTTATGTGGAAATATTTTGAGTAACTTTATTTGCACGCGCGGTATTTATGTTAGTATATATTTTTGTTTGAATACATAGATACCGGAGGCCGTGACGGAGACGCGAATCACGCCGAGTTAGGCTCCGACTTTTCAGAACCAGGCAAGCATGTTTGAAGTCTTGATATGATGAGTGTATTGCATGTTTGCTCGAGTAAGCATGATTGTATGAGCATATGTGTATGGCATATTTCATGCAAGTGATGCTCCGGGTGAGTCCCGAAGGAGAATGTTGAGCCACCTCGATCATATGGTGATATGATGGGGTGGAATACTGGTATTGTTGGAGCATGACAATAGTTGGTCAACTCAGTATCAACGGAGATCATGTCACGATTCCGTTCGTCTCCTTTTCAGTACTATCATAGGCCGTCCGTTGAAATTACGGTCTAGTCGGTTGTAAACCACTTTCTGAGTACACACCAAGTAGAGGGGCCAGGATGAGGGTTCCATGGCCCTGGATTAAAGCCCGTCATCCGGTCAGGGGGCATGGGTGTTTCCGGTTGGGACCGAGAGGGGGGCACCCCTTAGAGCGTGCATATATAAATTTGATCCCATGCTATTCGAGGTTGTAGCCTCCCCGTCTTAAAGTTTTCCGTGAATGTCGTCGCGGGTGATTCCGGATGACAGGATGTTAAATGGGTGTGTACTGGTTAGTTGGGTTTCTACTAAAACACCATAGACGGGGCTAGCCCACATGGCTAGTAAAACCCGTTGGCTATGAGTTATTAGTACAAGCTCTGCAGAGTTAAAATTCCTTCAGTAGCCATGTTTATGGCCTAGGATCTATATTCATGTCAACCCGGTGACCGTCTCTAGTATATTCTTGTGAGTAGCCAAAACAAGCATTGTCATCAGGTTCATTTGGTAAATGAACTCACCACCATCCCTGTATTGATTTTACTTTCCGAAGTATTCCATCATTATATCCTGTTATTTATAAGCCCTTTAGGTGATGTCGCTCAGACATCCGACTGTGGCATTCTTTTTATTTATAAGCCCTTTATGTGATGTCGCTCAGACGTCCGACTATGGCATTCTATTTATTTATAAGCCCTTTATGTGATGTCGCTCAGACGTCCGACTGTGGCATTCTTGTTATTCATTTTTTGCTATAAGCCCTGTATGTGATGTCGCTCAGACGTCCGACGGAGGCATTCTCGTTACTTACTTTGGTTATAAGCCCTTTATGTGGTGTCGCTCAGACGCCCGACTGTGGCCTGTTATCATTTATTATTTTTCCTACGAGGCGTCACTCAGACCCTCGTTTGGTCCCGTTATTTTTTTATCTTTTGGATTTCGGGAGGATTACCGCCCGACTTCCAGTCTTTACTTTCAGTACATTCATATTTTTGTTCCGGTTGCATTTTTCCTGGAATACTCATATGCATTCATGTTGGCATTTATTATATCTTAAGTCCGAACTGTCTTGCGAGTACATTCAAAGTACTCACCTGGCTTGTTGATTTGGCCAGATGTGGACGAAGGCGATCTCTTGGATGAAGAGTTCGATAGCGAGTCCGACGCTTCAAGGAGTCCCAGTCAGTCCCTTGCGATCCTGGAGTTGATCACTGTTTTATAACCGCTTCCGCTTACCACCAAATAAATTCACCGGGTCTCACTCCGACACTCGATGAACTGTAAAATATTGGAGTCACACCACCCACTTCACTGTGACATATTCCACCGTCTTTTATTACGAGTTAGTAGTATGCCACCCTGCCTTGTGCCATATCCGCCTCTATGTAATATATTGGCGCGCTTGTAATAAAATCCGTTGAGCCATCCCTAGCTCAACCTTGTATAATATTCAGTGTACTGGAAATTCTGTATCAAGGAATTGTCTGCCAGCAGGAATTATTCCTCGCCGGCTTATTAAAGCGACCGGTCTTCCGGTAATTATTTTACCCAAGGACCGGTGGCGACAACCTTGGTATCAGAGCCAGGCTGACTGTAGGAAGCCACTAGGTGCGCTCGCTAATCGATTATTAGCGAAAAATCTGCTTTTCAGCATTTTTACATCTGTAACAATTTTCTGTTGGTCAGCATAAATTTATGGCCTGACTATTCGGAATTTTTGTCTACTTTTGTAGATGGCTAGCAACGACTGTGATGCACAGGTGTTCGCCAACATTCCTGAGGGGTTTGTCAAGCTCCTCATCGCCATCACCAAAGTCGCCATCGGACCATCCACACGTCTCGAATTTACACTCTACTGTCACAAGCTCAACGACAGCGTGTCTATGCATAAGGCTGTGGTACACTTCAAAGGTGGGCGTTCTGAAGCGCGCCGCCTTCGATTTGTGGGCAGAGCCATGCCTACGGAGATGCATGCTATGCAGATGGCTGCCCGCGAGGCGATAGCTCGTCTCCGGGACATTCTGCCTTCGATGAAAACTCGTCGCTTCCGTTACCTCCCATGCCACGTGCCTTATACGTGCCACTATGCATTTGCATGTGCAAATGGGGAGCGTGACGAAGCCATTGAATCAATGGTTGAATACCTCAAGGCACTTGAGGCAGCCTTTGATAATCTGGTGGACGATCTGGTGGCCGCCCGTATGGAGATGGTCCAGAGTGGCTCTGCCAACAGGAGGGAGCTGCTCCATATCGCACCACCAATGACTTTTGTCTCGTCCGCCGCATCCTGTGCACCTTCCATTGTAGCCACCGCTCGCCGTCTGCCTACCACTGAGGAGTTTGACCAAGTCATTGCTCCCACTCTAGTCAGAGCTGCACCGCCTACTGCACCTGCTTCGACACCTCGTACTCATACTCCGCGCCTGGAGCCCATCAGTGAGGAGGAAGTTGAGTCTCCAGCACCACTGGGCCTTACCCTTTGTAGGCCGAGGGAAATCTTCAACATCTCCGACTAAGCGCGTGTTTTCGCGACGCGCCGCGCTCGCTTGTAATATTTGTGCGATATGTAAAATAGGTTGTTGGGAGTAGTCTGTTTGCGCATCATGTAGGACCTTGGAGGAGTGCACTAGTTTAAAATAACATGTCAGGATGTGTACGCACACCCTGAGTGTCGTATGTATAATTACGATCTGCGTGTAACATATGTACTAGCAGCCTTCTCCGCGCGCAATCGACCAGTTTATTTCAAAAAAAAAATCTCTTTCGAGCTCGTGTTTGACCGCTTTTGCAAAAATCTTGGTTTATTTTTGCTGCTCGGTTCTTCTCAGGTTTTCTGCCTTGTTACCCCAGAGTAAGAAATGACTCGTCCCTGGACACGTTCCATGCCAAGTCCGCCGGAGGAAAATTATGGCACGCAGACAAACAACAATTTATCACAGGGGCAGTAAAGTCAGCAGGGCAGTGAGACAACATTTTCTCAAGTATGCCGCCTTTACGAGTAAAGTCAGCAATAGCACCAAGAAATGATGAACCATGTCATTAACATGGGAAATCACCGCGAACCATACCAACAGCACTCAAAATTGTCTGAATTCCAGAAGACGCGTCCAACAACATTTTCACACACAGACAAGCCTCTTGAGGCCGATGACTGGCTTCGAGATATTGAAAGGAAATTAATTGTGGCACAATGCTCAGACCGCGAAAAAGTGTTGTACGCGCCGCATTATCTCACGGGAGCAGCCGCGTCATGGTAGGAAAATTTTCTGCTTATGCATCCCTACGTAAATAATATCACCTGGGAAGATTTCAAGGAAGGCTTTCGCGGAGCACACATCCCTAAGAGTATCATGAAAATCAAGAAAAGAGAATTTGATGATCTCAAGCAAAGAGGCATGACAGTATAGGAGTACAACAGTCAGTTTGCGCAGTTATCACGATATGCCAACGAAGAGCGAGTGACAGAAAATAAAAAGATGGAGAAATTCCTGGACGGACTGGCACCAGCACTAAAATGCCAGTTAGTCGTACACACATTTCCAGATTTCAAGACACTGGTAGACAAAGCTATTACACTGGAAAATGAACGTCGCAGTCTGGAGGACATTCGCAAGAGAAAGAGGAATCAGACCAACCACCCCCGCAACAACAAGAATAAAATGAATTTCCAGAGGAACATTGTGAACAGACCCACGACCAACGACACACGTCCAAATACGAATTTTCATGCAAGAGACAAGGATTTCACCTATCGCCCGGGTGTTACCTGCTATGCATGTGGAGAAGAAGGACACTATGCTAAACAGTGCCCTAAGCCAAGAAACTCAGCGCCAAAGCCGAACAGCAACGGGAACAATTCCGCGCCCAAGCGTAACAATTTCAACCCCAATAACAATCACAGGAAAGGCCACCTGAACCATGTGACCAAGGAGCAGGCACAGGATGCACCGGATATCGTACTCGGTACGTTTCCTGTCAACACAATACCTGCCACGGTTTTGTTTGATTCTGGAGCTTCTCATTCGTTCATTTCGAAGAGTTTTGCTTTGCAACATGGTTTTTCAATGCTTCCCTTGGGAAAATCAATGACCACCAAGTCCCCCGGAAGTAAGCAGATCACTCAAAATTACTGCCGAGGTTTGACCATTGAGATTGAGGGATTAAAATTCCACGCAAACCTCATCGTGTTGGAAAACAAAGGACTGGATGTTATCCTGGGTATGGACTGGCTGACCACCAATAAAGGATTTATCGACTGCTTCAACAGAACAGTGATTCTTACTCATCATCATGGAAAAACAATAAGAGTCGCAGCTCAGGAGAGACCAGTATCTCGGCAACCAAAATTGAACAAAGTCGAAGCCTCTGAGTTAAGCAAGGTTCCAGTTGTATGTGAATTTCCAGACGTATTTCCCGAGGAATTACCAGGCATACCGCCAGACAGAGAAATAGAGTTCATTATTGAGCTAGCACCAAGAACCACACCCATATATAAGAAACCATACAGAATGGCGCCATCCGAGTTGGTTGAATTAAAGAAGCAAATAAAGGAGTTGCTGGACAAGGGATTTATACGGGCCAGCTCCTCACCATGGGGCTCGCCGGTATTATTTGCCAAAAAGAAGGATGGGACCATGAGGCTGTGTATGGACTACCGAGCACTCAACATGGTCACAATCAAAAATAAATATCGGATGCCACGGATAAATGATTTATTTGACCAGCTCGCATAAGCCAAGGTTTTCTCAAAGGTTGACTTGAGGTCAGGATATCATCAGCTGAAAGTACGCACAGAAGATATCCCGAAAACAGCATTCACCTCAAGATACAGACTTTATGAATTTACATTGATGCCGTTCGGACTGACCAACGCCCCCGCATATTTCGTCCACCTCATGAATAAGGTATTTATGAAATTCATGGACAAATTTGTGGTGGTGTTTATTGATGATATTTTGGTATATTCCAAAACACCGGAAGAACATGCTAAACACCTCCGCATTGTATTGGGAGAATTAAGGAAACACCAACTTTACGCCAAATTCAGCAAATGTGAATTTTGGTTGAGACAAGTGGGTTTCCTAGGACACGTATTAACGCAAGAAGGAATTGCCGTGGACCCAGATAAAGTCAAGTCTGTACTTGGCTAGAAGTCGCCAGCCAGTGTGACGGATATACGCAGTTTCCTCGGTATGGCCGGATATTACAGAAGGTTTATTGAAGGATTTTCCACCATAGCCAAACCAATGACCCAGCTACTCAAGAAGGATAAGAAATTCGAGTGGACCGAAGCATGTGATAAAAGCTCCCAAGAGCTCAAAAAGAGATTAACAACAGCCCCAGTATTAATTGTGCCAGACATACACAAGAGCTTTGAAGTATATTGCGACGCATCCCGGAAAGGCCTCGGATGCGTGCTGATGCAAGAAGGCAAAGTAGTCGCCTACGCATCCCGGCAATTGCGAAAACATGAAGAAAATTATCCTACTCATGATTTGGAGTTGGCAGCAGTCATTCATGCACTCAAGGAATGGAGGCACTTCTTACTTGGAAATCGTTGTGAAATATATACGGACCATAAGAGCCTCAGCTATATTTTCACACAGCCAGATCTAAATTTACGACAGCGACGCTGGTTGGAACTGGTAAAAGATTACATTGTTGGTATCCACTATCACCCCGGGAAAGCAAACGTAGTAGCCGATGCTCTCAGCCGTTACCCCAGCCAGAACAGTGGCAAGATACAGAACCTGAGACCCGAATTTCAGCGAGAATTCGCCAGACTCAACCTAATGATGGTCACGGAGGGCGAAGTATCCAAGCTAGTAATACATCCTACACTGATAGAGCAGATAAAGAAGGCTCAACTCGGACACCCTAGCATCGAAGGAATAAAAAGAAAAGTAAGTCAAGGCAAGGCTTCAGATTCACCATAGACCGTGAAGGAATATTATGGTTCGGAGACAGACTTTGCGTACCCAACAGCAACGACCTCAAATAGCAAATTCTAGCGGAAAGTCATACCGCTCCATACTCAATCCACCCTGGAGGTACGAAAATGTACAAAGATATTCAGTAAAGATTTTGGTGGCACGGCATGAAGAGGGATATAGCCACATTTATTGCATGCTGCGATTCATGTCAACGCATTAAGGCCGAGCACCAAAAACCCGCAGGGCTATTACAGCCAAATAAGATACCAGAATGGAAATGGGATGATATCGGAATGGATTTTATTGTTGGACTACCACGATCACAACACGGTAACGATGCCATATGGGTCATCACGGATACACTGACCAAGGTGGCACATTTCATACCCGTCAAGACAACACACACCACTCAAAAGCTCGCCAAGCTTTACCTCGCCCGGATAGTATGTCTACATGGTGTGCCTAAGACTATAATATCCGACAGGGGCACCCAATTCGTCTCGAAATTTTGGGACCAGTTGCAGCAAGCCCTTGGAACGCAACTAACATTCAGTACGGCTTACCACCCCCAGACTGGAGGACAAACGGAACGAGTAAATCAAATAATCAAAGACATGCTAAGGGCATGTGTCCTCACCTATGGGGCCAGTTGGGAGGAAAGCCTACCATATGCCGAGTTCGCATATAACAATAGTTACCAAGCTAGCCTGCAGATGGCACCTTTCGAAGAATTGTACGGACGAAGATGCCGTACTCCATTGAATTGGTCGGAAATAGGGGACAACCGCATATTCGACCCCGATATGTTAAAGGAAGCCGAGGAGAGAGTAAAAACGATACGTGATCGACTCAAGACCGCCCAAAGCCGACAAAAGAGCTATTACGATCAAAAGCATCGGGAAATAAGTTTCGAGCCCGGTGACGACGTATACCTGCGTGTGTCACCGATGAGAGGACTACAACGATTCAAAGTCAAAGGGAAACTAGCACCACGATTCATCGGACCCTTCCGTATAGTTGCACGGAGAGGCATAGTAGCTTACCAACTGGACCTCCCCAAGGAATTGTCCGACGTCCACGACGTGTTCCACGTCTCGCAACTAAGGAAGTGTGTAAGCAACCCAGAGAAACATGTGTCACATGAAAATCTTGACGTGCAACCAGATCTTACATACCGAGAACACCCAGTGAAGATTTTGGAGGAGTCTGAAAGGAGGACCCGTCAGAAAACTATTAAATTTCTCAAGGTTCAGTGGAGTAACCACACAGAGGATGAGGCAACATGGGAAAGGGAAGATTTCCTTCGGACAGAACATCTGCACCTATTTGAGGATCAACTGAAATCTCGGGGACGAGATTTTTCCTAAGGGGGTAGGTGTTGTAACACCCCAAATTTTTGAGTTGGTTTTTCTTGCAAACTTTTGGCCTTTTTGAAAAGGGGATTGTTTGATCTTTTCTTTTGCCCTTCTAAAATCCCTTTTTGCCAAAGTTTGTGTGTCTTCTCAAGCTTGGTTTTTAGCCTTGAAGTTCTCCTCTTGTGTTTGGCTCAAGCACCGGTTGAGATTCAAATGGAGTTGTTTGAGTTCACCACTTCTTGTTCTAAAATTCTCAAGTTTAGCCCTGACCTATCTCCCCTCCAAACTTCCTCTTGCCATGTTCCCAGCAGGAACAATCCTCTCCAAGACTCTCTTCACACCATGGGACAAGCATTTCATCAATTCCAGCAAGTTTGAACCTTATTGGGATTTTTCTCCTATTTTTTTTTTAAATTCCAAAAACAATTCTGTCTTTTATAGTGGACCTTGGTGATTTACAAAGGAACCACCTTTTCATCTACCTATTTGACTCCAAACCAACTCTCCTAGGTAGTCCTTAATACCCACAACCTAGATCCATCTTGTTTCACTGGTCCACAGTTCAAAATTTTCAAATTTCACCTGCTGCAAGTTTGGACCAGATTTGCAAAATTTGGTGAAATTCATATTTATCTTCATCCAAAAATTCTGTAAAAAATAATGCAGCCCCTAGATACATCAAGAGGCCACTCCACCAAAAATCAGCTCCAGAGACATTGCAAAAATACCAGAATCATTTCATCAAACACCTAGCCTACACTGAACTGTTAGCTGTTAACTGAAACTGTCGACAGTTTAACACTTCGTCAGTTTCGTCAGTTCGACAGTCATCGGGCGCGGCGACAAAACTCCGTCTGTATCACCCTTGGCTCGACGCTACACTGTAGCTTCTTCTTATCCGCGCGCCGCACAGTCGTTTGGCAGCTTCTGGGCGTTGGTGGCGCCCCGGCCCGACCGCGCCGGCGGCTGCCACGGCCACAGCGCCGCCCGTGGCGGCTGACAGATGCAACGCCGCAGCTCCACGCCGTTTCGCGCCGCCCAGACCACCCCAGTGCCCCGCGTGTCCTTCTCCACAGCCAGCGCACGCCTGGCATGCCGTTGCCGTGGCCTGGCACGCGCAGAGCGCCGTTTCTGCCGCCGACGTGCCGCACGGCCGTTCGGTCGGTGACAGGTCGTAACTCTACCTCTTCTGCCAAGTTAAGCGCGGGAATGGAGCTTCTACAGATCATAGATGATGCTCAAGCCCCTAGCCCCGCCATCCGACCACTGCAGCGCCGTAATTAGCTCGTCGGACTTATCCATTCGCGGCAGCCACCTCGGGCCGCCTATAAAAGGCACCCCCGAGCTCGTGCTCGAGCACACACGCCTCCACAACTTCCCTAGACCACGCCAAACCTCTGGAAGAGCTCCGAGAGGCTTTTCTTCCCCGGCTCCGGCCAGCTGCCTCCGCCTCGGGCGCTAGCTCCGTTCACTCCGGTGAGGGCTCCTCCGCCGCCGTGATCTTGAACGTAGTACCCTAGCATCCACCTAGTCCTAATCCCCAACCCAATTTGTCTCCAGAAACCTTCTCCGACGAGGTCCGCGAACACCCGAGCCGCCGTCCGCCGAAGATAAGCTCGCTGTCGACGTGGGACTCGCCGGCACCCAACTCCACCACCGTTCGACGCGGAAGACCACCGTGAAGCTATAGGTACCACTCCCCTCCCCTATCACGCCGTGGATCGACGCCGGCGATCACCGCAGCACCGTCGCCGGCGCGGCTCTGTTTTGTTTTTCAAACCTGACAGGTGGGGTCCCTCTGTTAGTCTCTCACATCTCCCCTCGAACCGTTTTCTGCTGGCGTACTTACGCAAAGTGCGTTTTCCCTCTGCGGGTGACGTACTACGTACCGGTTTGCTTTGTCCTTTTCTGTTCTAGCCCCTGGATCTTTTCTATTTCATTACAAATGGGTCCTTGGACAGAAACCTTAATATCTTTTAAACTAAAAGTGATTTTTAGTTGATTCTTTTTCTGTCCACCTTGGTTTTCTGTCTAGTTTTTTGTCATATTTATGTGGAAATATTTTGAGCAACTTTATTTGCACGCGCGGTATTTATGTTAGTATATATTTTTATTTGAATACATAGATACCGGAGGCCGTGACGGAGACGCGAATCACGCCGAGTTAGGCTCCGACTTTTCAGAACCAGGCAAGCATGTTTGAACTCTTGATATGATGAGTGTATTGCATGTTTGCTCGAGTAGCTCGTTCATAAGCATGATTGTATGAGCATATGTGTATGGCATATTTCATGCAAGTGATGCTCCGGGTGAGTCCCGAAGGAGAATGTTGAGCCACCTCGATCATATGGTGATATGATGGGGTGGAATACTGGTATTGTTGGAGCATGCCAGTAGTTGGTCAACTCAGTATCAACGGAGATCATGTCACGATTCCGTTTGTCTCCTTTTCAGTACTATCATAGGCCGTCCGTTGGGATTACGGTCTAGTCGGTTGTAAACCACTTTCTGAGTACACACCAAGTAGTGGGGCCGGGATGAGGGTTCCATGGCCCTGGATTAAAGCCCGTCATCCGGTCAGGGGGCATGGGTGTTTCCGGTTGGGACCGAGAGGGGGGCACCCTTAGAGCGCGCATATATAAATTTGATCGCATGCTATACGAGGTTGTAGCCTCCCCGTCTTAAAGTTTTCCGTGAATGTCGTCGCGGGTGATTCCGGACGACAGGATGTTAAATGGGTGTGTACTGGTTAGTTGGGTTTCTACTAAAACATCGTAGACGGGGCTAGCCCACGTGGCTAGTAAAACCCGTTGGCTATGAGTTATTAGTACAAGCTCTGCAGAGTTAAAATTCCTTCAGTAGCCATGTTTATGGCCTAGGATCTATATTCATGTCAACCCGGTGACCGTCTCTAGTATATTCTTGTGAGTAGCCAAAACAAGCGTTGTCATCAGGTTCATTTGGTAAATGAACTCACCACCATCCCTGTATTGATTTTACTTTCCGAAGTATTTCATCATTATATCCTGTTATTTATAAGCCCTTTAGGTGATGTCGCTCAGACGTCCGACTGTGGCATTCTTTTTATTTATAAGCCCTTTATGTGATGTCGCTCAGACGTTCGACTGTGGCATTCTTTTTATTTATAAGCCCTTTATGTGATGTCGCTCAGACGTCCGACTGTGGCATTCTTGTTATTCATTTTTGCTATAAGCCCTGTATGTGATGTCGCTCAGACGTCCGACGAAGGCATTCTCGTTACTTACTTTGGTTATAAGCCCTTTATGTGGTGTCGCTCAGACGCCCGACTGTGGCCTATTATCATTTATTATTTTTCCTACGAGGCGTCACCCAGACCCTCGTTTGGTCCCGTTATTTTTTTATCTTTTGGATTTTGGGAGGATTACCGCCCGACTTCCAGTCTTTACTTTCAGTACATTCATATTTTTGTTCCGGTTGCATTTTTCCTGGAATACTCATATGCATGCATGTTGGCATTTGTTATATCTTAAGTCCGAACTGTATTGCGAGTACATTCAAAGTACTCACCTGGCATGTTGATTTGGCCAGATGTGGACGAAGGCGATCTCTTGGATGAAGAGTTCGATAGCGAGTCCAACGCTTAGAGGAGTCCCAGTTAGTCCCTTGCGATCCTGGAGTTGATCACTGTTTTATAACCGCTTCCGCCTACCACCAAATAAATTCACCGGGTCTCACTCCGAGACTCGATGAACTGTAAAATATTGGAGTCACACCACCCACTTCACTGTGACATATTCCACCGCCTTTTATTACGAGTTAGTAGTATGCCACCCTGCCTTGTGCCATATCCGCCTCTATGTAATATATTGGCGCGCTTGTAATAAAATCTGTTGAGCCATCCCTAGCTCAACCTTGTATAATATTCAGTGTACTGGAAATTCTGTATCAAGGAATTGTCTGCCAGCAGGAATATTATTCCTCGCCGGCTTATTAAAGCAACCGGTCTTCTGGTAATTATTTTACCGAAGGACCGGTGGCGACACTACCGGTCACACGACCGGTTCTACCGCCGGTCCGGAACTACCGGTGCTGTTACCGGAACTACACGTTGCTATGAATTTATATGCATTGTCTCTATTCTCCTTACGTACTTGTGAATTATTCTTCTGATCTTGTGTACATTCCTCTCATCTTTTCTGGGTTGCTATGTGTTCTCCGTGTGCGTTTGCAGGTGGCTCTAGCTCTCGTACTGGTCAGTTTGCGAAAAGAAAGGCCCGCAGGGGCAAGAGGCCGGCAGATGATGAAGACGTTCCCGAGGTTGTGGTCCCCTCCAAAACAACTCGCCGGGAAAAGTCAGTTGCTGCAAAGCAGCGTTCAGCGCTTCCTATGTACAAGTGGAAGCTTCCGGACTGGGAGAAGTTTCGTTTTCAAGACCCCTACACCGCACCACCTCCTCCACGCTGGAATAATCCTCAGTTCCGCAATGAAATGCAATTGAGGATTGTGGATGAAATCTTCGAGCACCACAAGAACAAGTTCACCTGGATGTGGTCCATTGACCTTGCAAAGTGGAGAAGCAGCCCCGATTACTTTGGAGAGGCTCTGGAGGTCTGTGAGGAGTTTGATTTGGTCAAGCTCATGGAGCTGCGATGTGATTTTGATGTGGAACTCATTCATCAGTTCTATGCTACTGTCCACTTCGGCAGTGACGATCAGCGTCACCTTTCCTTTATGTGCCGGGATGAGTTCTTCCGTGTTCCCTGGAGTGCCTTCTGCATTGCTCTGGTGTCACACCCCAAAAATATTCCTCTGGAGTTTTGAAAACTTTTGCAAAACTTTAACTAAGTTTTTAAAATTTTGGTTGGAGGGTTCTGTTTGAAGGATGGACTTATTTGATTTAAGTATTTTGGAGGTTTTAAGAACTTTTCTTTCTTAAGAATCTTTGGCTTTGGTCAATTATTTTCAAAAGCAAAAATCTTTTCCACCTCTTCTAGCACCATAAAAAATTCCCAAATAATTTTTCTGCCACTTCAAATTTTCCTCTCAAGTCTTGTACACATTCTGTGATATTTCACAACTCCTCCTCACTCCACAAAAATATTCTTCCTATTTTTTTTTTTAAATTCCAAAAAGGGAATTTGAATAAATCATAGTTTCTTGACATTCATAAAGGAACTATATTTTCTATGATCCTTCTGCCTCTACCAAAATTATTCCTACATATATATGGTACCCTCAACCCATTTCTCCAAAAACATTTGGTCCCACAGTTCAAATATTTCAAATTCTGTTCATTTCAAATTTGGTCCAGAAATCATGTTTTGGCCCCAAACCATTTCCAAACCTCACCAAAATTTTTGTCCTTCTGGCAAACTCATTTTTGAGTATCCACACACCACCACACAAAACCCCATGATCAAACTAGTTGCCTAAACCCTCAAAGCTTTTCATCAAACATGTTGCGGGCACTGTTCATAACTGAATTAAAATTCAGTTAACTGAATTTTGCTTCGGCCGACAGAGACAGGGTGCCGTGCATACATCAACTTCCTCTCCCGCACGGCGATGTTGCCGGTGTCCAGTGCCGCAGCACTTCCTGGCCCAGCGGCCAGCCACTCCACGCCGGTGAGGTGGCACCGGGCCGGTGCAGCCTCCCCAGGCTCGTCCACGGCGGAGCCGAGCGGACACGCCACGGCCCTCGGCCGCCATTCAATGCCCAGCAGCGCCACTACCTACCTCTCTGCACACGCGTCGTCGTTCTTCGCCTCTACGCGCAAAAGACACGCCGGCCACACCGCACGGGGCCCCTCTGACAGTCGCCGGAGCCGGCCGCTCCGCCGCGTCCGTGCGGACAGCGCATCGCCAACGTGTCGCGCAGGCGCGAGCCCGACCACGCGGAGGCTTCGGGCGAACGCCACGGGCCTCTAGATTGCCCCGACACCCAGCCGACCGGCCAGAACCAACCCCGGCGACTTCAATTACTCCGGCGAGCTCCGCCCGCTTCGGCCTTCCTCGAACCGCCTATAAAAGGGGTCCCCGAGCCCCTCTAGCACAAGCACTCGCCTCCACCACCACCCACACTCCCTCCTGACCACCCACCAGGCCCCGAGGGGGTCGTCTTCTTCCCCTCCGGTCACCGCTCCGCCGCCTCTGTCCTCGGACCAAACCGAGCACATACACCACCAGAGCAGCCCAAACTCCGTCGAGCTTCCTCTTTTCCACCACCTTGCCGATCCCCCAAGTCAATTTACCTCCCCGAGCCCTCTCCGACGAGCCACCACCTCACCAGAATCGTCCTCCGCCGGCGACGAGCTCACCGCCGTTCAGGTGACCGTCGGTGGCCACCTCCACCACCCCTGGGTGCGGAAGTCCCCGCTGGTCATGTTACGACCAGCGCCGGACCCTGAGACCCCGGCGATCGTCGCCGGCGATCGCCGCCGCCTCTCTGTCCTCGCGCACGAGCGCGTTTGAATTTAAACCTGACGGGTGGCCCCCACCCGTCAGCTCTCTCCCTCTCTTTTCTGTTTTAAGTGGAAGCGCACTCTGCGCTTTACGCCTTCTGCACAGGAAGACGTACCCGTAACCGAAGCGTTTTCTTTTAAATAAATCTGAGACTTCTGTTTTACAGAAAAACCCCTGGTTTTGAAAAGCTAATAACTTTTAAAATATAAATCCAAATGAGTTGATTCTTTTTGCTAAAATTTTCTTTTCTGCTCTAGTTTATTTTAAGATTTATTTAAAAATATTTTGAGAACTTTTTCTGTTCTGTGTTGGTGTTCTTATTCGATTTCAAATTTGAATTTTTCAGAAAAAGAAGAGGGAACTTTTGCTGGATTTTCAGAAGGGTTTTCTCCTGATTACTTTGGACAAGGCAAGCATTATTGAACTTGAGTTATGATGTTACTTCCTTGCATGGTTGCATGGTATGGTAGTGCATCATGTGTTACGTGTTATCACATGTGCATGCATGGTCATATCATGTTGGTTTTACCTTGGCTTGCATGTCATCCTAGCTTGTCTGGCTTACAAATGAATACGTTTGGGCAGAGATGTGCTGCTGGTTGGGACATGCTAGTGGACATGGTCCTTTGTTGACACAGTAGTGTCATGTGATACTGATAAGAGAACACTGGTGATATTTTAACAGTACCTCCTGAGTCTGCCTAGATCGAGTCTTGCCCTTACACCTAGCTGTATACCGTGCTGCCACGGGTCCTTCCGAAAGGAGGGTACGGCCTAGTAAGTTGTTAACCCCTGGACGGGTGCACGCCACCCAGATAACTACGATGTAGGTTGTAGCCTGTCACCGGGTCAGGGGCATGGGTGTTACCGGTTGTAGCCGAGAGGGGGGCACCCCTTGTAATCCGCGCGTTTAATAGTGATCCCATGCTTTTCGGAGGTTGTAGCCTCCCTGACTTAAGGTGTCTGGAGTGATGCTGTGGGTGAGTCCAAGCATCCGGTGGGCGGGTATGCGTCAGGAGTGTTTTCAACCCAAAGTCCGTATTAGGTTTTAGTCAGTGTACGGTACTGGCTAGATCCTATGCTTGTGGGTAAAGGGTACACCCTCTGCAGAGTTATATCTATTCGAATAGCCGCGTCCACGGTCAAGGACTTAGTTGGGTGGGTCAAGTATCGGTCCCGGGGTCAGTCTCTGGAGGAAGATAATATACTTGAGTATACTATGTTTGCATGATGGATTATCATGAATTTGTTTGTGATGAATATTATATTTATGGACTAACCCGATAATTATGTTGTTATCTTCAAGAGTGTACCAGGGGCTGGCTAGACTACCCCGGACACTCGCTTTTATTTTAAAGTCCTTTTGAGGCGTCCCTCGAGTGTCAGGCGGTTTATCTCGCCACTACTCTTGTGGACACCCACTGGCATTTCTTTTAAAGTCCTTTTGAGGCGTCCCTCGAGTGTCAGGCGGTTTATCTCGCCACTACTCTTGTGGATACCCAACTGGCATTTCTTTTCAAGTCCTACCGTGATGTCACTTGACATCCGACTGGTATTTCTTTTATTCTTTTATATAATATAGTGACCAATATTTATTTTGAACTAACCATATTCCATCATGCCAAGTCTTGATAAATGTTGCATACATATAATTTATTTGCCATGGCATGTGTTCTCAGTATACCTTATTTTCATAATGTTTGCGAGTACATTCAAAGTACTCACTGGCTTGTCCCTGGCTATTTACTTGGCCAGACTTGGAGGAGGACGAGCCCGTGGAGGAGATTTGCGCTAGCGAGGCCGACGCTTAGAAGGTTCCCAGTCAGCACGCCTGTGTCTTGAGTCTATCACTTGTACCATCCGTCAAGCTTCCGCCACACCAATAAAAATAGTCAAGCCTCACACTGACGCTTGACTCTATGCTAGCCTTTCAGCTTTGAGTTCCACCACCCACTGTTTTTTTCCGCCACCTTAGTGTGTTGAGTTGTTGTAATAAATTATTGAGTCACCCTGACTCAACCCTGTGTAATATTATTGTACTGGTTATCTATATCAAGGTTGTCCACTGGTTGTGCTTGGGAGCCAGTGTGACTTAAGGCTATTCTGTGATTTATTTCTCAGAAATGAGCCTGACAGACCTTGGTATCAGAGCCAGGCTGACTGTAGGAGCCCTAGGCACGATCATTAGACACCGAGTCAACGCTGACATTTTTCCCAGCATGCATCTCATGCATCGTAGCAAATTTTCTGTAGTCATCATGCATTTGTGACATGACTACTTGGATTTTTGTCTACTGTTGTAGATGGCTGGTGGCAGCTGCCCGTCACAGTTTTTCGCCAACGAGCCTGCGGGATTTTCCCGTCTCCTCGCGAGCATCGCGAAAGACGCGCTGGGGTCCCTTGGGCGTCCGGAGTACGTCATCTACCCGGACAAGATCTCAGAGACCCTGACTATGTACCAGGCTTCGGTATATATTCGGGGTGGTGCGTCCGTGTCTTTCCGCAACTACCGCTTCATGGGGAGAGCTATGCCCACTGAGAGGCATGCTATCCAGATGGCCGCACGTGAGGCTATCGCACGTCTCAGGGATATCCTGCCCGTCATGCAGGACCGTCCCTATTACTACATGCCTTGTCACGTTCCATACACCAGCCACTATGCTTTTTCCTGCACCATAGGGGAAAAGGATACGACTATTGAGCCACTTGTCCAGTACATCATGGCCTTGGAGTCAGCCTTCACCTCCATGGTGGATGACTACCTCACTGCACGGATGGACTTGTCTCGTGCAAGAATCATTCGCAGGAGCGAGTACCGCTCTCCTTCGCCTCGTGCTCCACGCACCTCCATTACACCAAATATTCCTCTGGCTAATCCTGCGACTCAGCGCTCGACCCCGACTGGCGATGCTAGCCGTCCGGCTGCACCCATTCCTACCAGAGCTTCTCCACTGACCAGCACGGTGCCACCTCCAGCAGGCACGGCATCAACGACTACACGACTAGAGGCGATCCTCGAGGAGGAAGAGGAGGAGGGCGATATCAAATCTTGGGTGCCTTGCCTGAGTCTCACTCTCAGCAGGACCTAGGATGAGCTGTGTGAACAAACACAGTCTTCTTCGCCAAACGACCACTTGAGAACACGAATGTAATATATTTATTTTCCTGTTCCGCCTAGCCTTTGTAAAATAGCTATGACCGCTGGCCGATGAGAGCGCGGAGAGTGCGCTAGTAGAATAAAATGATCTTGTATGATACAGTTTCCGCGTGTACCCTGTATAATTATATCCTGTATAATAAAATCCTGCTTGTATAATTAAAATCACTTGTGTAATATAACTGGTTGCCTTGCCTTACCTTGTCCGGGGAAAAATTTATTTGGAAATTTATTTCTGCCTTTTTGATTATTTTCTTTGGTGTTATGCAAATACCCCAGAAAGAAATGCATCGTCCCTGGACCCGTTCTATGCCAACTCCAGATGAGAACAATGCTGGACAAATGGAAAATAATTTTACTCAAGGGCAGACGAGTCAGCAAAGCAGTGATTCAGCATTTTCGCAAGTGTGTCGCTTATTTGAGCAGAGTCAGCAACAACATCAGGAGATGATGCAGCATTTGATTAACATGGGAAATCACCATGGACAACAGCAACCCAGGTCCAAACTATCTGAGTTGCAAAAGACCCGCCCAACGGTCTTTACGCACACTGACAAGCCACTAGAGGCAGACGACTGGCTTCGAGACATGGAAAGAAAATTGGACATTGCCCAGTGTACAGACCAGGAAAAGGTGTTGTACACACCACATTATTTTTCTGGAATGGCTGCGTCGTGGTGGGAAAACTTATGTCACACCCACCCTGACGGAGCAAATATGACATGGGCACAACTCAAGGAGCATTTCCGAGGAGCGCATATCCCAAATAGCATTATGAAATTAAAAAAAAGGGAATTTGAGGATCTCAAACAGCGGGGCTCCACAGTGTCCCAATATCTGGATCAGTTTACTCAGTTGGCCAGATACGACAACGACGAATATATGACAGAAAACAAAAAGATGGAAAAATTTCTCGACGGACTTGTTTCATCCCTAAAGTGCCAGCTGATGGTTCATACTTTTCCAGACTTTAAGACACTCGTGGACAAGGCTATTATTCTGGAAAATGAACACCGCAATATGGATGAGGCTCGCAAGCGTCGCATGAACCAGTCAGGACAGGTACGCAACAACAGGCCCAGGAATGATGTTCAAAAGCCAGTAGTAACCCGGCCAACAAATACAGCTCCACCTCAGAACCGCAGTGCAATCCACAATAGGACTAAGGATACAAATTTTCATTCTGGAGTTACATGTTACTCCTGTGGAGGAGAGGGGCATTACGCTAAACAGTGCCCGAAACAAGGAAACAACCCTCCCAAAGCCAACAACAACAACAATGGCCGCGGTGCGACCAACGCTCCGCGACGCAATAATTTCAACCCCAATAACAACCACAAACCAGGACATATCAACCACGTGAATTTTGAGGAAGCTCAGAACGCACCGGATATCGTGTTTGGTACGTTCCCCGCCAACTCAGTAAATGCTACAGTTTTATTTGATTCCGGAGCTTCCCACTCTTGCATTTCTAAAAGATTTGCCTCGAAGAATCAGTTTCCCTTTTTGCCTTTGCAAAATTCCATGGTTATTCAGTCCCCGGGATCGAAGCAAACTACTCAATGGTACTGCAAGGATGTGAACATCGAAATTGAAGGAATGGGATTCCTAGCCAATCTCATCATATTGGACGCAGTTGATTTGGACATTATTCTGGGAATGGATTGGTTAACCACAAACAAAGGTTTTATAGACTGCTATAACCGCACGGTAACTCTTACCAATTGCCAAGGGAAGACCATAAAAGTGGGTACAAGGAAGATTGCCACATTCCAAGGGAAATTAAATCAAGTGGATACGGTGGAATTAAATACGGTTCCTGTAGTCTGTGAATATCCTGATGTATTTCCTGAAGAGTTACCCGGAATGCCACCGGACCGCGAGATTGAGTTCGTTATTGAACTAGCACCAGGAACGACACCCATATACAAGAAACCGTACCGTATGGCCCCAACAGAATTGGCAGAGTTAAAGAAGCAAATTAAGGAGTTGATGGAGAAAGGTTACGTACGACCCAGCTCGTCACCATGGGGTTCGCCAGTTTTATTCGCCAAAAAGAGGGATGGTACCCTGCGACTATGTATTGATTACAGGGCACTTAATATGGTCACTATCAAGAATAAGTATCCACCGCCTAGAATCAACGACTTGTTTGAGCAGCTAGCTGAAGCTAAAGTCTTTTCAAAGATAGACTTAAGGTCAGGATATCATCAGCTAAAAATTCGAACGACGGATATACCTAAGACGGCATTTACCACAAGATATGGATTATATGAGTTCACAGTAATGCCGTTCGGTTTGACCAATGCCCCTGCATATTTTGTGCATCTTATGAACAAGGTTTTCATGAAATATTTGGATAAATTTGTGGTGGTATTTATCGATGACATACTTATTTACTCTAAGACGCCCGAAGAACATGAGCAGCACCTTCGGATAGTACTGGAAGAATTAAGAAGACATCAGCTTTATGCCAAATTCAGCAAATGTGAATTTTGGTTGAGAGAAGTGGGTTTTCTTGGACACGTACTAACCCAGGATGGAATCGCTGTGGACCCGGGAAAAGTAAAGGATGTATTGGGATGGAAGCAACCCACAAACGTAACGGAGGTCAGAAGTTTTCTTGGTCTAGCAGGCTATTATCGAAGATTTATTGAAGGATTTTCCACTATAGCCAGACCCATGACCCAATTACTCAAGAAAGATAAGAAGTTTGAATGGAATGAAGCTTGTGAAAAGAGTTTTCAGGAGTTGAAAAAGAGGTTAACAACGTCACCAGTCCTAGTTGTACCCGATGTACACAAAATTTTTGATATATACTGTGATGCATCCGGGAAAGGCCTTGGGTGTGTCTTAATGCAAGAAGGAAAAGTAGTAGCTTACACATCAAGGCAACTACGGAGACATGAAGAAAATTACCCCGTTCACGATCTGGAACTTGCTGCAGTAGTACACGCGCTCAAAGAGTGGCGACACTATCTTCTGGGGAACCGATGTGAAATATACACGGATCATAAAAGTCTTAAGTATATTTTTACGCAGCCGGAATTAAATTTGAGACAGCGACGATGGCTTGAATTAATTAAGGATTATGACGTAGGAATTCACTATCACCCTGGTAAAGCCAATGTTGTGGCAGATGCCCTCAGCAGAAATCCATACACCGGAAATGGCAGCGTACAGCTCTCGCAACATGTGCTCAGCCAGGAATTTGCCAAACTCAACATGGCCCTAGTCACGGAAGGGACCATCTCCCAGTTGGAAATAAAACCAACCTTAGAAGACCAGATCAGAGACGACCAGAAGGGACATCCGAGTATTGAAGGAATTAGGAAAAAGATGAAACTAGGCAGAGCGCCCGAATTTATTGAAGACGACCAAGGAATTATCTGGTTTGGACAAAGACTATGCGTACCAAACATTGAGGAATTAAAGCAGCAAATAATGGCAGAGGCACACACCGCTCCATATTCTATTCACCCCGGAGGGACAAAAATGTATAAGGATATACAGGAGAGATTCTGGTGGCACGGAATGAAAAGGGATATAGCCATATATGTGGCATGTTGTGATACTTGCCAACGAGTGAAGGCGGAACACCAGAGACCAGCAGGGTTGTTGCAACCAATTAAGGTGCCTGAATGGAAATGGGATAGGATTGGAATGGATTTTGTGGTTGGTTTGCCAAGGTCACGCCACGGAAATGATGCTATCTGGGTAATAATTGATTCACTAACCAAGGTAGCACATTTCATTCCGGTAAAAACCACCTACTCAACACAGAGGCTAGCCAGGCTATATCTATCCAGGATTGTTTGTCTACACGGAATACCCAAAATAATTGTCTCCGACAGAGGCACCCAATTTGTCTCTAGATTTTGGGAACATTTACAGCAGGCCTTAGGCACACAACTGGCTTTCAGCACAGCATACCACCCGCAGACCGGAGGACAGACAGAGCGGGTAAATCAAATATTAGAGGACATGTTGAGAGCATGTGTGCTTACCTACGGAGTCAGTTGGGAGGATAGTTTGCCTTATGCAGAATTTTCCTACAACAACAGTTATCAAGCTAGCCTAAAAATGGCACCGTTCGAAGCATTATACGGACGACGGTGCCGAACCCCATTAAATTGGTCTGAGACCGGAGACAGCCGAATCTTTGGACCAGATATGCTAATAGAGGCAGAAACCAAAGTAAAACTTATTCAGGACCGACTAAAGGCAGCTCAGAGCCAACAGAAGAGTTATTATGATCAAAAACACCGCCAGATCCACTTTGAGCCAAATGACTACGTGTATCTTAGAGTATCTCCAACAAGGGGGCTACAAAGATTTAAGGTCAAGGGGAAATTAGCACCGAGATTTATCGGACCATTCAAAATAACTGCAAGAAGGGGCAAGGTTGCTTATCAACTAGAATTACCCGCAGAATTATCAGATGTCCACGATGTGTTCCATGTGTCTCAACTGAGGAAGTGTGCCAGCAACCCGGAAAAACAGGTGCAGCACCAGGAATTAGACCTTCAACCCGATCTTACCTATCGGGAGCATCCTATAAAAATTTTAGAGGAGTCTGAACGGAGGACCCGGCAAAATGCGATAAAATTTTGCAAAGTCCAATGGAGCAATCACACCGAGGAAGAGGCAACCTGGGAAAGAGAAGATCATTTAAGGACTGAGTATCCGTACCTATTTGAGGAACAGCTGGAATCTCGGGGACGAGATTTTTCTTAAGGGGGTAGGTGCTGTCACACCCCAAAAATATTCCTCTGGAGTTTTGAAAACTTTTGCAAAACTTTAACTAAGTTTTTAAAATTTTGGTTGGAGGGTTCTGTTTGAAGGATGGACTTATTTGATTTAAGTATTTTGGAGGTTTTAAGAACTTTTCTTTCTTAAGAATCTTTGGCTTTGGTCAATTATTTTCAAAAGCAAAAATCTTTTCCACCTCTTCTAGCACCATAAAAAATTCCCAAATAATTTTTCTGCCACTTCAAATTTTCCTCTCAAGTCTTGTACACATTCTGTGATATTTCACAACTCCTCCTCACTCCACAAAAATATTCTTCCTATTTTTTTTTTTAAATTCCAAAAAGGGAATTTGAATAAATCATAGTTTCTTGACATTCATAAAGGAACTATATTTTCTATGATCCTTCTGCCTCTACCAAAATTATTCCTACATATATATGGTACCCTCAACCCATTTCTCCAAAAACATTTGGTCCCACAGTTCAAATATTTCAAATTCTGTTCATTTCAAATTTGGTCCAGAAATCATGTTTTGGCCCCAAACCATTTCCAAACCTCACCAAAATTTTTGTCCTTCTGGCAAACTCATTTTTGAGTATCCACACACCACCACACAAAACCCCATGATCAAACTAGTTGCCTAAACCCTCAAAGCATTTCATCAAACATGTTGCGGGCACTGTTCATAACTGAATTAAAATTCAGTTAACTGAATTTTGCTTCGGCCGACAGAGACAGGGTGCCGTGCATACATCAACTTCCTCTCCCGCACGGCGATGTTGCCGGTGTCCAGTGCCGCAGCACTACCTGGCCCAGCGGCCAGCCACTCCACGCCGGTGAGGTGGCACCGGGCCGGTGCAGCCTCCCCAGGCTCGTCCACGGCGGAGCCGAGCGGACACGCCACGGCCCTCGGCCGCCATTCAATGCCCAGCTGCGCCACTACCTACCTCTCTGCACACGCGTCGTCGTTCTTCGCCTCTACGCGCAAAAGACACGCCGGCCACACCGCACGGGGCCCCTCTGACAGTCGCCGGAGCCGGCCGCTCCGCCGCGTCCGTGCGGACAGCGCATCGCCAACGTGTCGCGCAGGCGCGAGCCCGACCACGCGGAGGCTTCGGGCGAACGCCACGGGCCTCTAGATTGCCCCGACACCCAGCCGACCGGCCAGAACCAACCCCGGCGACTTCAATTACTCCGGCGAGCTCCGCCCGCTTCGGCCTTCCTCGAACCGCCTATAAAAGGGGTCCCCGAGCCCCTCTAGCACAAGCACTCGCCTCCACCACCACCCACACTCCCTCCTGACCACCCACCAGGCCCCGAGGGGGTCGTCTTCTTCCCCTCCGGTCACCGCTCCGCCGCCTCTGTCCTCGGACCGAACCGAGCACATACACCACCAGAGCAGCCCAAACTCCGTCGAGCTTCCTCTTTTCCACCACCTTGCCGATTCCCCAAGTCAATTTACCTCCCCGAGCCCTCTCCGACGAGCCACCACATCACCAGAATCGTCCTCCGCCGGCGACGAGCTCACCGCCGTTCAGGTGACCGTCGGTGGCCACCTCCACCACCCCTGGATGCGGAAGTCCCCGCTGGTCATGTTACGACCAGCGCCGGACCCTGAGACCCCGGCGATCGTCGCCGGCGATCGCCGCCGCCTCTCTGTCCTCGCGCACGAGCGCGTTTGAATTTTAAACCTGACGGGTGGCCCCCACCCGTCAGCTCTCTCCCTCTCTTTTCTGTTTTAAGTGGAAGCGCACTCTGCGCTTTACGCCTTCTGCACAGGAAGACGTACCCGTAACCGAAGCGTTTTCTTTTAAATAAATCTGAGACTTCTGTTTTACAGAAAAACCCCTGGTTTTGAAAAGCTAATAACTTTTAAAATATAAATCCAAATGAGTTGATTCTTTTTGCTAAAATTTTCTTTTCTGCTCTAGTTTATTTTAAGATTTATTTAAAAATATTTTGAGAACTTTTTCTGTTCTGTGTTGGTGTTCTTATTCGATTTCAAATTTGAATTTTTCAGAAAAAGAAGAGGGAACTTTTGCTGGATTTTCAGAAGGGTTTTCTCCTGATTACTTTGGACAAGGCAAGCATTATTGAACTTGAGCTATGATGTTACTTCCTTGCATGGTTGCATGGTATGGTAGTGCATCATATGTTACGTGTTATCACATGTGCATGCATGGTCATATCATGTTGGTTTTACCTTGGCTTGCATGTCATCCTAGCTTGTCTGGCTTACAAATGAATACGTATGGGCAGAGATGTGCTGCTGGTTGGGACATGCTAGTGGGCATGGTCCTTTGTTGACACAGTAGTGTCATGTGATACTGATAAGAGAACACTGGTGATATTTTAACAGTACCTCCTGAGTCTGCCTAGATCGAGTCTTGCCCTTACACCTAGCTGTATACCGTGCTGCCACGGGTCCTTCCGAAAGGAGGGTACGGCCTAGTAAGTTGTTAACCCCTGGACGGGTGCACGCCACCCAGATAACTACGATGAAGGTTGTAACCTGTCATCGGGTCAGGGGCATGGGTGTTACCGGTTGTAGCCGAGAGGGGGGCACCCCTTGTAATCCGCGCGTTTAATAGTGATCCCATGCTTTTCGGAGGTTGTAGCCTCCCTGACTTAAGGTGTCTGGAGTGATGCTGTGGGTGAGTCCAAGCATCCGGTGGGCGGGTATGCGTCAGGAGTGTTTTCAACCCAAAGTCCGTATTAGGTTTTAGTCAGTGTACGGTACTGGCTAGATCCTATGCTTGTGGGTAAAGGGTACACCCTCTGCAGAGTTATATCTATTCGAATAGCCGCGTCCACGGTCAAGGACTTAGTTGGGTGGGTCAAGTATCGGTCCCGGGGTCAGTCTCTGGAGGAAGATAATATACTTGAGTATACTATGTTTGCATGATGGATTATCATGAATTTGTTTGTGATGAATATTATATTTATGGACTAACCCGATAATTATGTTGTTATCTTCAAGAGTGTACCAGGGGCTGGCTAGACTACCCCGGACACTCGCTTTTATTTTAAAGTCCTTTTGAGGCGTCCCTCGAGTGTCAGGCGGTTTATCTCGCCACTACTCTTGTGGACACCCACTGGCATTTCTTTTAAAGTCCTTTTGAGGCGTCCCTCGAGTGTCAGGCGGTTTATCTCGCCACTACTCTTGTGGATACCCAACTGGCATTTCTTTTCAAGTCCTACCGTGATGTCACTTGACATCCGACTGGTATTTCTTTTATTCTTTTATATAATATAGTGACCAATATTTATTTTGAACTAACCATATTCCATCATGCCAAGTCTTGATAAATGTTGCATACATATAATTTATTTGCCATGGCATGTGTTCTCAGTATACCTTATTTTCATAATGTTTGCGAGTACATTCAAAGTACTCACTGGCTTGTCCCTGGCTATTTACTTGGCCAGACTTGGAGGAGGACGAGCCCGTGGAGGAGATTTGCGCTAGCGAGGCCGACGCTTAGAAGGTTCCCAGTCAGCACGCCTGTGTCTTGAGTCTATCACTTGTACCATCCGTCAAGCTTCCGCCACACCAATAAAAATAGTCAAGCCTCACACTGACGCTTGACTCTATGCTAGCCTTTCAGCTTTGAGTTCCACCACCCACTGTTTTTTTCCGCCACCTTAGTGTGTTGAGTTGTTGTAATAAATTATTGAGTCACCCTGACTCAACCCTGTGTAATATTATTGTACTGGTTATCTATATCAAGGTTGTCCACTGGTTGTGCTTGGGAGCCAGTGTGACTTAAGGCTATTCTGTGATTTATTTCTCAGAAATGAGCCTGACATCTGGGCTATGATGACACTGGCTTGGAAGGTCAAGGTGGTCTCCGTCCTCACGACCGAGCCAACCCCATGGATAAAGTGAAGCTAGCACCTCTGTATATCCCTGGTCATGGCATTGTAGGTAAATCCAATGATCTTCTACCAATCTATGACATTCTACACCGTGTGTTCCGATGTGTGCTGCTGCCCAAAGTTGGGAACCAGGATGACATTTATGGTTATCTGGTGGATTTGCTTGTGGCCATGAAGACCATGCGAGGCAAGGGCATCACTTTTGATGTGTCCAAGTGGATGTGGGAGGAGATGTAGAACTGTGTCTGGTACCGCAAGGTACCGATCTACGCTCCATTTGTGATGCGCTTCCTATACTCGGTTTGGGAAGTTCGGAGGCCTGGAGAGCCTCTTTCTACTCCGGATAGGCTCACGGAGCATGAGGTCAAGGTGCTGAGACAGAAGAAACATAAAGCTCCTAGATTTGCCGTGGGAAATGAGGAGGATGTCTTTGCTACCTCGGATGATGATGACTTTGAGTTAGAGGCTGGGGCCAAGCCTTCTTGGGTGGAGAAGCTTACTACCAAGGTCAAGAAGACCTTCTGCCTGCAGGCCCACATCCAGAAGAAGCTCTACAAGGCTCATGTGAATGAGAAGATGGCGCGCCGCCGGCAGATTCAGATGATGAAGCACCTCAATGTGCCTGATGTGAAGAGTGGCTCCAAGAAAAGCATCACTCCTGAGGATAAGTGGTGTCTGGCCAACTGCCAGTGGTCTGATGATGAGCCTACGACATCCACTACTCGAGCGACTGTGGATGCTATGGATACTGAGGCTGAGGCTGCTGAGGACGATGAGGACACGGAGGACTCTGACAATGGAGACTCGGATGACTCTCTGGCGACAGGCGAGGAGCTTTACTAAGCCCTGGGGCGTTAGTCTCGCTCTTTTCCTTTTTGGTGCTTGATGCCAAAGGGGGAGAGTTGAGAATTGCTATCACGGGAGTTGCATGGGTGTTTCTTGGTGTTTTTCTCTTTCCTGTGAACTTCAGTAGCATGGTGTAAGACATGTTATCTAAGTTATCTATGCTCTATCCTAGTTATCTATGCACTTCGTTCCTGTGAACTTCAGTTGCATGGTGTAAGACATGTGCCCTTATCTAAGTTATCTATGCACTTATGTTTTTAGCTCTCTGCAATCATATGCTCTGTTGACTATTTGTTTTG
This sequence comes from Secale cereale, assembly GCA_902687465.1. Lineage (NCBI taxonomy): Eukaryota > Viridiplantae > Streptophyta > Magnoliopsida > Poales > Poaceae > Secale > Secale cereale. Next base: position 662,474,531 of record LR738715.1, on the reverse strand, counting down.
ATTGTGGTCGCTAGTTGGTCTATAAAAACTAGTGGGAGCATAGATCCTAGTTTGAGCACTTTTGCATTCCAAAAGCAAACTCTAAATAAGTGCTCACACTCAGGGTGAGCTATGCCTACATTCTATAGACCCCCGTGATTGCCATGTGGTTGTCATCATTCACCAAAAAGGGGGAGATTGTAAGGGCATCTCTTGCCTAAGGTTTTGGTGATGATGACAATCCATGTGTGGACTAATCGTGCATCAATATTACTCAGGTTTATAGCATGTGGCACAAGACGGTTAGGCCTTCCCTCTTTAAGGAAAAGATCGAAGACGGATATTCCGATGCCTTTTTGTTTCTCTTGGTCATAGGAAATCCATACTATTAAGAGGGAACCCACATCAGAAGGTAATGGGTGAATCAAGTCACGTACACAGATACTTTGCACCCACTACATTGCCTTTGTTCGTGGAGAGAGAGGTCCCCTTTCTGTTCTTCCTTATGTGTTGGTTCCTCTACAACGGTAGTACCGCCGTTGTAGGCGGTTGTACCGGTAGCCGGTAGTTCCGGTCGAACCACCGCCCCAAGTACCGCTCAGGGGTGATACCTTCTGTATTGGGTGCGGTGTTAGACCGGTGGTGGCCTGGAAGTACCGGTGTTCTTCCCACGAAACCGGTACTACCGGTGTTCAGGGCGGTAGTACCGCTCTGACTACCATCACACAGAAACTATCTGCCTGGCGGTAGTTCCGGCCCAACCACCGTCCCAACTACCGCCCTTGCTTGAAACCTTCTGGTTTCTAAGCGGTAGTTGACCGGAGGTGGGGCGGTAGTTCCGGTTTTCTCCGGAAGACCGGTACTACCGGATGAGTCACCGGAAGTACCGCCTTGGTGCCATGGGCGCAGGTTCCTTCACTCGCCGGTACTACCGATTGGGTGTGCGGAGGTACCGGTCCTATGCAATTCTGCACATAATGGTTGGATTGGAGGTGACCCTATTTAAGGAGGCCCTTCTCCCACCTCCTTCTTATCTCTTGCCTCTCTCTCTCTCCACCATTAATGCCATTGAAGCTTTCTTGCCCGATCTCTCTCCCTAGCCAACCAAACTTGTTGATTTGCTAGGGATTGAAGGAGGAGACCTAGATCTACACTTCCACCAAAGGAAACTTGATTCCCCCATACTTTCTTGTGTGGATTTCGTTACTCTTGGGTGTTTGAGCACCCTAGACGGAAGAGGTCATTACGGAGCCACAATCCATTATGGTGAAGCTCCGGGGTTTCGTTGGGAGCCTCCAATTAAGTTGTGGAGAGAGCCCCAACCTTGTTTGTAAAGGTCCGGTTGCCGCCTTCAAGGGCACCACTAGTGGATTCACGGCACCTTGCATTGTGTGAGGGCATGAGGAGAATACGGTGGCCCTAGTGGCTTCTTGGGGAGCATTGTGCCTCCACACCGCTCCAACGGAGACGTACTTCCCCTCAAAGGGAAGGAACTTCGATAACACATCCTCGTCTTCACCATCTCCACTTGTGGTTATTTCTATCCTTTACTTGTGCAAGCTTTATTTGTTTATCTTATATAGCTTGCTTGTGAAGTTGTGTTCTTTACTTTCTTCTAGTTGTCATCTTAGTAACTTATCTAGACAACTTACTTTGAAGCTTAATTTAAAGTGGTTAAGAAAAGCTAAAATTGTTAGTTGCCTATTCACCCTCCCCTCTAGTCAACCATATCGATCCTTTCAGATGCCCATCAATAGATATCAATGTGAGTGAGTAGGGATTGCCATGCAACGGATGCACTAGAGCTAAATATGAATGAAAGATCAACAAAACAAACTAGTGGGTGTGCATCCAACTTGCTTGCTCACGAAGACCTAGGGCATTTGAGGAAGGCCATCCTTGGAATATACAAGCCAAGTTCTATAATGAAAAATTCCCACTAGCATACGAAAGTGACTAAACATGAGACTCTCTATAATGAAGAACATGGTGCTACTTTGAAGCACAAGTGTGGAAAAAAGATAGTAGCAATTGTCCCCCTTTTTTCTTTTCTTTTTTTGGGCCTTTTTCTTTTCTTTGGCCTTTCTTTTTTTGTGGAGGGGCTTTATAGATTCAGCCTTTCCTCCCATGGGACAATGGTCTAATAATGATGATCATCACACTTTCATTACAACACGAAATTACAACTCGATGCTACAACAACAAAGTATGACTCTATATGAATGCCTCCGGCGGTGTACCAGTATGTGCAATGAAACAAGAGTGACATGTATGAAAAGTTATGCATGGTGACTTTGCCACAAATACGATGTCAACTACATGATCATGCATGGCAATATGACAATATGATGCCTGTCATATAAACGGAACGGTGGAAAGTTGCATGGCAATATATCTCGGAATGGCTATGGAAATGCCATGATAGGTAGGTATGATGGCTGTTTTGAGAAACAATATGGTGGCTGTCTTGAGGAAGGATATATAGTGGGTTTATGGCACCGGCGAAAGTTGCGCGGTACAAGAGAGGCTAGCAATGGTGGAAGGGTGAGAGTGCGTATAATCCATGGACTCAACATTAGTCATAAGAACTCATATACTTATTGCAAAAATATACAAGTCATCAAAACAAAGCAATCAACGCATGCTCCTAGGGGGGAGGTTGGTAGGACTTAACCATCACCCGCCCCCGGCCTCCACACAAAGGTTGGCGCTCTACAAATACCTCATGCTCTAACTTCGTCACATAGCGGTTCACCATACGTGCATGATACATGAATCACTAACCTTAACACAAGTATTTCTCAATTTCATAATAACTCCACTAGCATGACTCTAATATCACTATCCTCATGTCTCAAAACAATTATCAAGCATCCAACATCTCTTTCTATTCAATGCACTTGGTGTGATTTTTTTACTACATTGACATTGGATGTTTATCATGTGAAGACTAGTTTCTTTAGCCTAAACACATTACCATGCTGTTTTAATAGACTCTCAAATAGATATAAGTGAAGCATGAGAGTTCAACAATTTCTACAAAATATTACCACCACCATGCTCTAACAAGATATAAGTGAAGCACTAGAGCAAAAACTATTCAACTCAAAAGATATAAGTGAAGCACATAGAGTGTTATAATAATTCCTAGGCCATAGTTAACTCTCCCATATAGGTGTGTACAGCAAGGATGATTGTGGCAAACTAACAAGCAAAGACTCAAATTTTACAAGACGCTGCAAGCAAAACACATATCATGTTGCGAATAAAAATATAGCTCCAAGCATAGTTACCGATGGATGAAGACGAAAGAGGGGATGCCTTCCCGGGGCATCCCCAAGCTTAGGCTTTTGATTATATTGAATTTACTTGGGGTGCCATGGGCATCCCCAAGCTTAGGCCTTTGCTACTCCTTGTTCCATAGTCCATCAAAGCAATACTCAAAACTTGAAAACTTCACAACACAAAACTTAGACAAAAATTCTCGTGAGCTCCGTTAGTATCAGAAAGCAAACCACTACTAAAAGGTACAGCAATGAATTCATTCTTTGTTTATATTGGTGTTAAACCTACTGTACTCCAACTCCTCTATGGTTCATACCCTCCAATACTACTCATAGATGCATCGGAATAAACAAACAACACATAAAAACAGAATCTGTCAAAGACAGAACAGTCTGTAGTAATCTGCAGGGTTCGCCTACTTCTGGAACTCCAAAAACTTCAAACTAAATTGTTAAATTTGCACAATTTGTCTACCAATCAGAAGCAAAAAGAATCAACTAAAAATCACGCTCCAGTAAAATCCTACGACTACTTTAGCAAGCGCTAACGATTCTGTTTTTCATAGCAAGATCATATAAACTTCACACAAGACTTTCCAAAGGTTCTACTTGGCACAAACACTAAACAAAACATGAAACCACATCTAATCAGAGGCTAGATGCAATATTTATTCCCTAACAGCAAAAAAACAAAAAAACATAAAATTGGGTTGCCTCCCAACAAGCGCTATCGTTTTACGCCCCTAGCTAGGCACGATACAAGATAAATCTAGGTATTGCCATCTTTGGAAGGCAATTCTTTAATTAAGGACTTATGATTATTGGGAAATTCTTTGTCCCTGTGAATAATCAAACTCTTGGGCAAGAAATCAAGAAATTCTAAAGTGTCAAAAGGGTCTCTTGCAAAAGTAAGAAAATTAGGGTGAACAGTTACGGATTTGAGATCCGCAAGTCTAGATGTTTCACCCTTGTCTTTAGGGACATACATGAACTTTGATAATTTAGTGGAGGTATTTGGAGTAGTTTTTATAGCGGAAAGAGCAGAACCCACATTAGTGATAACATCGTCCAGCTTATTGATTCTAGTAGAATCCTGATCTAGGTTTTCTTTAACTATGGGCTCTTTTTCCTTAAGATTTTTCAGAACAACTCCTACCTTGGATCCAAATTGGGTGATTTCATTATGAATTTTTCTATCCAAGTTCTCTACCAGTTCTACCGTAGCAACTTTGTTTTCAATGATTTCTAACCTTTGCGTAACATGCTCCAAAGTTAAAACGGTCCCATTAACCATAAGAGGTGGTGAGCCAAATAATTCAGTCATAGCTTTATAAGAATCAATGGTGTGGCTACCCAAGAAATTCCCTCCGGTAATTGTATCTAAGACAAATAAATTCCACGGAGTTATGCCAACATAAAAATTGCGAAGAAGCACAGAAGTGTAAAGCTTCCTATTAGATCTATTTTGAGCATTGCAAATTCTATACCAGTCATCTTTTAAGTTTTCTTCCTCCCTTTGTTTAAAGTTGAGGACCTCACTCTCGGGAGTAGTGATAATGATAGGTGTGCTAGACATGATGACAAGCAAGCAAGCAACACACACAAGCAGACAAGGGGCAAGCGGACGATAAACACACGGTAGAAGAAGGGCAAATAAAATGGCAAGGGTGAAGTGGGGGAGAGGAAAACGAGAGACAAATAAATGTAATGCGAAGGATAAGGGTTTGTGATAGGTACTTGGTATATGACTTTTGCGTAAGCCTCTCCGACAACGGCGCCAAAAATTCTTCTTGCTATCTCTTGAGCTTGCATTGTATTCCCTCGAAGAGGAAAGGGAGATGCAGCACAGTAGCGTAAGTATTTCCCTCAGTTTTTGAGAACCAAGGTATCAATCCAGTAGGAGACCACGCGCGAGTCCCTCGCACCTGCACAAACAAATAAGAACTTCGCAGCCAACGCGATAAGGGGTTGTCAATCCCTTTACGGTCACTTACGAGAGTGAGATCTGATAGAGCTGATAGTTTATATTTTTGGTATTTTTAGTTTAATAAAACAACAAATAAAAGTGGTAAAAGTAAAGTAGATGTAGATTGATATGTTGAGAATAGACCCGAGGGACATAGTTTTCTCTAGTGGCTTCTCTCATGATAGCGATATTCTACGACGGGTAAACAAATTACTGTCGAGCAATTGATAGAAAAGCGAATAATTATAAGACTATCTAGGCATGATCATTGTATATAGGCATCACGTCCATGACAAGTAGGCCGAAATGATTCTGCATCTACTACTATTACTCCACACATCGACCGCTATCCAGCATGCATCTAGTGTATTGAGTTCATACGAACAGAGTAACGCTTTAAGCAAGATGACATGATGTAGAGGGATAAACTCAAGCAATATGATGTAAACCCCATCTTTTTATCCTCAATGGCAACAATACAATACGTGCCTTGCTGCCCCTACTGTCACTGGGAAAGGACACCGCAAGATTGAACCCAAAGCCAAGCACTTCTCCCATTGCAAGAACTATAGATCTAGTAGGCCAAACCAAACCAATAATTCGAAGAGACTTGCAAGGATATTATGAGCACACATAAAAAGTTCAGAGAAGAACCAAATATCTTTCATAGATAACCATGATCATAAACTCACAATTCATCGGATCTTGACAAACACACCGCAAAAAGAGATTACATCGAATAGATCTCCTCGAAGACCAAGGAGAACTTTGTATTGAGATCCAGAGAGAGAGAAGAATACATCTAGATACTAGCTATGGACCCGAAGGTCTATGGTAAACTACTCACAACTCATGGTGAGGGTGATGATGATGATGATGAAGGCCTCCGTGATGGAGCCCCCTCTGGTGGAGCTCCAGAACAGGCTCCAAGATGGGATCTCCACGGGAACAGAAGCTACGGCGGTGGAATTAGGGTTTTCTCTCTACGTATGGAGTTTCTCGGGTACGTGGACATATATAGGAAGAAGGAGGGCACCAGGGGCCACACGAGGCAGCCTCGAGGCAGGGGGGCGCGCCCCCCACCCTCGAGGGCAGCCCCTCTGTCCTCTGACTTGGTCCTGAAGTTTCCTGTGCGTGATTTCCTCCAAAAATATCTCTCACGAAGGTTTCATTCCGCTTGGACTCCATTTGATATTCTTTTTCTGCAAAACCCTGAAATATGCAAAAAACAGCAATCTGGACTGGGCCTTTGGGTTAATAGGTTAGTCCCAAAAATGATATAAAAGTGAATGATTAAGCCCATTAAACATCCAAGACTTCATAAATAATAGCATGGAACAATAAAAAATTATAGATACGTTGGAGACGTATCACCGCACTGACCACCCGGCTGTCATGCCATCGCCGAGTGCTTACGCCATGGTTCTGGATGCAACTTTCTCCACCGACAGGCGGGCCTGCCGTTTTTCTGAGTTCTGATAGACGGTGGCAGCAGTATCAACATCATGTACCGAGACACCATGGAAAAATTAAGCATCAAGGAGAAGCAGCTCCAGCGCACCCGGACCGTGTTCCACGGCATCGTCCCCGCCCTCTCCTGCTCACCAATCGGCAAGATCAAAATAGATGTCCTGTTCAGCGATAAGAAGAATTTCCGCCACGAGCCGGTCTGGTTTAAGGTGGTGAATCTGGAAAGTCCTTATCATACAGTATTGGGCTGGCCCGCACTCGCCAAATTCATGGCCGTGCCCTATTATGCCTATCTCAAGATGAAGATGCCAGGTCCCAAGGGCATAATCACCATCGCTGGTGACTATGAGAAGTCCATCGCCTGTGCCGACGCCAGCAGCCGGCTGGCCGAGGCCCTCGTCATAGCTGAAGAAAAGCGCCGCCTTGATCGGATGGTGGCGATGGCCGGTGAGCAGCCAGCCATACCATCTGATCCCAAGGAGGCGGAGCCTCAAGGCTCCTTCCAGCCGGCCAAAGAGACCAAGAGAATTGCCTTAGACCCGGCACACCCAGAGAGATTTGCTGTCATAGGGTCAAACCTTGATAGCAAATAGGAAAGCAAGCTCGTCGATTTCCTCTGTGAAAATTAGAACATCTTTGCATGGTCCCCCAAAGACAAGCCGGGTGTTCCCAAGGACTTCGCCGAGCACAAACTGCACGTGAGACCAGACGCAAAGCCAGTTAGACAGCCGCTTTGCCGCCTGTCCGAAGAAAAAAGAAGAGTTGTTGGTGAAGAGGTCGCCCGCCTGCTGGCAGCCGGCTTCATCATGGAGGTGTTCTATCCAGAGTGGCTCTCCAACCCGTCCTTGTGTTGAAGAAGAACAACAAGTGATGCATGTGCATTGACTACACCAGCCTCAACAAAGCCTGCAGTAAAGACCTGTTTGCTCTGCCGCGAATAGATCAAGTGATTGACTCCACAGCCGGATGCGAGCTGCTGTCCTTCCTTGATGCTTATTCCGTCTACCACCAGATCAAGCTGGATCCGGTTGATCGCCTGAAGACCGCCTTCCTCACGCCATTCGGAGCCTTCTGTTACATGACCATGACGTTCGGCTTGAGAAATGCCGACGCCATGTTTCAACGTTGCATGCAGAAGTGTCTCCTCAAGCAACTTGGCAGGAACGCCCACGTCTACATGGACGATATCGTGGTGAAGACGGAGAAGCGCGGTACCCTTCTGGAAGACCTCCAAGAGACCTTTGAAAACTTGCGTCGTTTTCAGATCAAGCTAAACCCGGAGAAATGCATCTTCGGGGTGCCAGCAGGCCAACTCCTTGGCTTCCTGGTATCTGAACGCGGCATTGAATGCAACCTGGCGAAGATCATGGACATTGAGAGGATGGAGAGGCCAACCCGCTTGCGAGATGTCTAGAAGTTCACCGGGTGCTTGGCATCACTCAGCCGATTCATCAGTCGGCTGGGTGGAAAGGCACTCCCTCTGCACCAGCTGATGAAGAAAACCACTTGCTTTGAGTGGAATGACAAAGCGGATGAGGCTTTCCGCCAGCTCAAGAAAGTGCTGACCACACCGCCTGTCTTGGCGGCGCCAACAGACAAGGAACCCATGTTCCTTTACATAGCCACCACCAGCCGAGTGGTCAGCATCGTAATCGTAGTCAAGCACCTAGAAGACGGCAAAGCACTGCCAAGGCCCATCTACTACTTGAGTGAGGTGTTGTCCATCTCCAAGCAGAATTATCCCCACTACCAGAAGATGTGCTATGGCGTGTACTTTGCCGCCAAGAACCTCAAGCAGTACTTCCAAGAGCATCCCATTACGGTTGTCTGCACGGCCCTGCTTGCTGAGATCATGAGCAACAGAGATGCGTCGGGCCGAGTGGCGAAGTGGGCAATCGAGCTGGCTCCCTTCACCATTTTCTACCAGCCCCACACCACCATCAAGTCAGAAGCACTGGCCGACTTCCTCGTCGACTGGGCCGAGACCCAGTACCTGCCGCCTGCACCAGACTCAACCCATTGGCGGATGCACTTCGATGGCTCGAAGATGTGCACTGGCTTAGGAGCCGGCATTGTCCTCACCTCCCCCAAAGCCAACAAGCTCATATACACCTTGCAAATCCACTTTTGCCGCCTCCAACAATGTGGCCGAGTATGAAGCACTCATCCATGGGCTCCGGCTGGCCAAGGAGATTGGCATCCGCTGAGTGTTGTGCTACGGCGACTCAGACTTGGTGGTCCAGCAGTCATTTGGCGACTGGGACACCAAGTATGCAAACATGTCAAGTTACCGTTTCCTCGTCCAGCAGATCAGCGAGCACTTTGACGGCTTCGAGTTCCTCCATGTGCCACAAGCCAACAACGAGCAAGCCGATGTCTTAGCATGGATCGGATCAACTCGACAAGCAATACCAGCCAGCATATCCCTCCAGTGCCCGCGCAAGCCGTCTATCCAGCCGTCGCTAGAATCATAGTTCATCTTCATGCCGATTGACCCCGGAACAGCCGGATCTGGCTCGGGGACTACCACAGTTGGCCCGAAGACCTCAGCAGGCGACGTGGGGACTACAACGCCGACACCCGGCTCGGGGACTTCAGAACCCGGCCCGGGGACTGCCACAGTCGGCTCAGAGACCTCAGCAGGCGGCTTGGGGACTACTGCGCCAACACCCGGCCCGGGGACTTTGGAACCCGACCCGGGGACTGCTGTAGCCAGCCCGGGGACTTCAAGAACGCAGCAAGCGGCGGCCAATGCTGGCCCTCCACCTCCCGGGCCAACCACCTTGGTGTCAGTTGCCGAGGTGACGGGGGTCACAACACCATCATGGGCGCAGCCCATCCTCAACTTTCTGCTGAGAAGAGAGCTGCCGACAGATGAGACCCTGGCCCGACAAGTGCAATGCAGAGCGTCAGCATACATAATAATGAACAGAGAGCTCGTCAGACGCAGCGTGACCAGTGTTTTCCAGCGCTGTGTAGAGCTGGAAAAGGGCTTGGCCATTTTGAGAGATATTCATCAAGGTGAATGCGGCCACCACGCGGCCTCCAAGTCCCTCGTCGCCAAAGCTTTCCGCCACTGATTCTTCTGGCCGACTACTTTGGACGACACCAAGGATCTTGTCAAAAAATGCAATGGGTGCCAACGCTTCAGCTCAAAACATCACTTGCCGGCTTCTGCACTCAAGACCATCCCCATCACATGGCAGTTTGGGGGCTGGACATGTTGGGTCTCTTCCAAACAGCATGCGGCGGCATGACTCACTTACTTGTCGCTCTGGACAAATTCACCAAGTGGATCGAAGCAAGACCAATCAAGAAACTCAACGGTCCGACTGCCGTGACCTTCATCGCCGACATCACAGTCCGGTATGGCATACCACACAACATCATCACTAACAACGACACAAACTTCGCCAAAGGAGCTTTGGCCCGTTTCTGCGCAACACAGGGCATCCAGCTGGACTTGGCATACATTGCTCACCCGCAGTCAAACGGCCAAGTTGAGCGAGCAAACGGCATCATCTTGTCCGGCATCAAGCCCCAATTGGTTGAACCTTTGGAACATTCGGCCAGCTGCTAGATCGAAGAGTTGCCGTCTGTCCTCTGGAGCCTCAGAACGACACCAAACAAAGGCTTCACTCCCTTCTTCCTTGTCTATGGGGCCGAGGCCGTCATTCCTACAGACGTTGAGTTTGACTCGCCTCGCGTCACCATGTACACGAAAGTAGAAGCAAAGTAAGAACGTGAAGAAGGCGTTGACCTGCTGGAAGAGGCCCGACTGGTAGCTCTCGGCCGGTCCGCCATCTACCAGCAGGGCTTACGCCGCTATCACAGCCGATGGGTCAAGCCGCGATTTTTCCGCGAGGGGGACCTTGTGCTCCGACTGATCCAGCGGACAGCCGGCCATCACAAGCTCTAGCCCCCTTGGGAAGGGCCTTTCATCATCAGCAAGGTTCTAGGCAATGATTCCTACTACCTCATCGACGCGCAGAAGCCAAGGGCACGCAAGCGTGATGACTCAGTGTAAGTGCATCTAGTGCCCCTTAGTGATTTTGGTGTATTGAAGACTTATAGGTTAAGGGACTAATGTGTTTATGAGTGTACACAGGTCTATAAGTGTATGAGGAGTTTGATTATTACAGGGAAAGTCGACCCCTAAAAATGAAGTTCTTTGACTGAAGATTTTGGATTTCTGAAGACTTTGAAAGTGAAGAAATTGGTGTGACCCTGAAGACTTGATATTCATTTGAGGAACATGAAGCTTGAAGACTTTTGTTTTTATAGTTCATTTTCTCTTTCTTGAGTCATTGGAAACACCGTATTGTTAAAGGGGGTCGAGGAAATACTAAGGTAAAATTTCCATGTGATGCTCAACTCAAAATCCTACACCTACCAATCCCTTCGAGTGAAGCCATTGGAAATCTCATACAGTTCAGTCATAATCTTCAGTGACAGAGATGAAGTTCTTCTGGTCTCTGAGGAATTTGTTCTGACTAAGGAGTTAGGAATTCGCCAGTGCGGATTACCTACACAGTGAGGAACATGATAGCCCTGAGGAATTTGATACTCGAGTTTCCGACCATTGTTGTGCTAAGCGCCAGCTGTCCCAAAATATCTACCTACCTAACGGTCATATCATTAAAGGGCATTTATGTCTTATCATGTCGGGATGCTCCCTAGGCTATAAATAGCCGCCCCCTACAACCACTAGCTGGTTGGCTGCTCTGCGAGAAACTGACACTTGTCATAAGAGCAACCCATCCTCCGAGGACTTTGAGCGAAAATCATCAAGTGAGGAAAAACCCGAAACCAAACCCAAAACCTTCAAACCCAAAAGTGATTGAGCATCACTGAAGAGATTGTTCCTGCGTGGATCCGACGCTTGTTACCTTTGAAGACTGTGCTTCTTCCAGACGATTAGGCGTCAAGGTCTAGAGCATCGAAGAGGAATTGTGGATCACCGAGTGACCATGTCTGTGAAGGTTCGGAAGTCACCTGAAGACTTACCACGAGTGATCGGGCGAGGTCTGTGTGACCTTTTCTCAAGGAGAATACGGTGAGGACTTGGTGTCTTGGACTGCGTGTCTTTGACTGGGTGCCCGGGACTGTGTGTCCTCAGGTTTAAATACCTAGCCGCTCCAACCAGATGTACAACTGAGACAGCAATTCGAACTGGTCTACCAAATCATTGTCTTCACCAAGCTTACTGGTTCTATTTCCTCAACTCTTTCAATTCCTCGTATCTGTGTTGTGTGCTTGTTCATATCTGTTTGAAGACTTTGACTGAAGACTTTCTCAATTTCCTCAGTTCATTTTCTTCAGTCTGATTGTCTTCATTCTATGTTATCCAGTGATTACGCTTTCTGTACTCTGTGTTTGTCTTCATTTCTTCATGATGACCATGCTTGTATTCTGTCATGTTTACTTCTGAGTACTTATTCCGCTGCAAGTAGTTCTTCACTAAGGAATTTCCTCAACAACAAATTCCTCAGTGAAGAATTTATAAAAATCGCCTATTCACCCCCCTCTAGTCGATATAACGCACTTTCAATTGGTATCAGAGTGAGGTACTCGCTTGTTCTGTGTGATTTTGGTTTAACCACCTGGAGTTTTAGTTATGTCGACCGCAGGTATGATCAAGGTCTTAGCTGGGTGTCCTACCTTCGATGGGACGGACTACCCCTACTGGAAGAACAAGATGTGAATGCATCTTGAGGCAATTGATAACAATCTCTGGTATGTTGTGGAAAATGGTGTTCCCTCGATATCACCTTCTCTGAATGCTGATGATGTGAAGAGATTCAAGCAACTTGATTCTCAAGCGAAGAATATCATTTGTGGCCATCTGAGCAAAGGACAGTATGGAAGAGTGAGTGCTTTGGAAACTGCGAAGCTCATCTGGGATAGGCTGTCCAAAGTCAACGAAGGAGTCTCAACACATCATGACTCTCGATTTGATGTTCTTCGCAATCTCTTCAACCGTTTCAAAAGGCTTGACAATGAAAATGTTCACCAAACCTTCGATCGTCTCACTGACATCTCAAATGAACTTCAAGCACTTGTTGCCACTAACATCACCGACCATGAAGTGGTGAAGAAATTGCTGAGATCGCTTGATTCCTCATTTGATACTCTGGCTTTGATGATTCAAGAGCGTGGTGATTACAAGGCACTTGATCCCGCTGATATCCTCGAAAGGCTAAACAACTCATGAGTTCCAGCTTGCAGAAAAGAGGGATCTCTATGGTCAAAGCTATGGCAGATCATGTGACCTGAAGGCCAAGGCCGTCTCTGAATTTGAAGGAGAAGATTCTGGTAGTAGCCTTGGTGATTGTTGGGGAACGTTGCATGGGAAACAAAAATTTTCCTACGCCCACCAAGATCAATCTAGGAGATGCACATCTACGAGAGGAGAGTTGGATCCACATACCCTTGTAGATCGCTAAGCGGAAGCGTTCAAGAACGCGGTTGATGGAGTCGTACTCGCCGCGATTCAGATCGCCGAAGATCCTAGCACCGAAGCAACGGTGCCTCCGCGTTCAACACACGTGCAGCCCGGTGACGTCTCCCACGCCTTGATCCAGCAAGGAGAGAGGGAGAGGTTGGGAAGACTCCATCCAACAGCAGCACAACGGCGTGGTGGTGATGGAGGAGCGCGGGACTCCAGCAGGGCTTCGCCAAGCGCTGCGGGAGACGAGGAGGGAGAGAGGTAGGGCTGCGCCAATCGACCGAGGTCAAAACTTGTTCTGGGCAGCCCTAAACTTCACATATATATAGGGGGGAGGTAGGGGCTGCGCCCCCATCTAGGGTTTCCTCCCTAGGGGTGGCGGCAGCCCCCCAGAACCCATCTAGGGTGCGGCCAAGGGGGGGAGAGAGAGGGGGCGCCCTAGGATGGGCCTTAAGGCCCATCTGGACCTAGGGTTTGCCCCCCTCCACCCTCCATGCGCCTAGGGACTTGGTGGGGGGGCGCACCAGCCCCCTTGGGGCTGGTCCCCTCCCACACTTAGCCCATGCAGCCTTCTGGGGCTGGTGGCCCCACCTGGTGGACCCCCGGGACCCTCCCGGTGGTCCCGGTACATTACCGATATCGCCCGAAACTTTTCCGGTGACCAAAACAGGACTTCCCATATATGAATCTTTACCTCCGGACCATTCCGGAACTCCTCGTGACGTCCGGGATCTCATCCGGGACTCCGAACAACATTCGGTAACCGCGTACATACTTTCCCTATAACCCTAGCGTCATCGAACCTTAAGTGTGTAGACCCTACGGGCTCGGGAATCATGTAGACATGACCGAGACAACTCTCCGGCCAATAACCAACAGCGGGATCTGGATACCCATGTTGGCTCCCACATGTTCCACGATGATCTCATCGGATGAACCACGATGTCAAGGATTCAATCAATCCCGTATACGATTCCCTTTGTCTATCGGTATAGCACTTGCCCGAGATTCGATCGTCGGTATACCGATACCTTGCTCAATCTCGTTACCGGCAAGTCTCTTTACTCGTTCTGTAACACATCATCCCGTGATCAACTCCTTGATCACATATTGTGCACATTATGATGATGTCCTACCGAGTGGGCCCAGAGATACCTCTCCGTCATACGGAGTGACAAATCCCAGTCTCGATTCGTGCCAACCCACCAGACACTTTCGGAGATACCTGTAGTGCACCTTTATAGCCACCCAGTTACGTTGTGACGTTTGGTACACCCAAAGCATTCCTACGGTATCCGGGAATTGCACAATCTCATGGTCTAAGGAAAAGATACTTGACATATAGAAAAGCTTTAGCATACGAACTACACGATCTGTGCTAGGCTTAGGATTGGGTCTTGTCCATCACATCATTCTCCTAATGATGTGATCCCGTTATCAACGACATCCAATGTCCATGGTTAGGAAACCGTAACCATCTATTGATCAACGAGCTAGTTGTCTAGAGGCTCACTAGGGACATGGTGTTTGTCTATGTATCCACACATGTATCTGAGTTTCCTTTCAATACAATTCTAGCATGGATAATAAACGATTATCGTGAACAAGGAAATATAATAATAACCAATTTATTATTGCCTCTAGGGCATATTTCCAACAGTCTCCCACTTGCACTAGAGTCAATAATCTAGTTCACATCGCCATGTGATTAACACTCACAGGTCACATCGCCATGTGACCAACATCCAAAGAGTTCACTAGAGTCAGTAATCTAGATCACATCAATATGTGATTAACACTCAATGAGTTCTGTGTTTGATCATGTTATGCTTGTGAGAGAGGTTTGTAGTCAACGGGTCTGCAACATTCAGATCCCTATGTACTTCGCAAAACTTTATGTCATATCGTAGATGCTGCTACCACGTTCCACTTGGAGCTATTCCAAACTGTTGCTCCATTATACATATCCGGTATCTCCACTTAGAGTTATCCGGATAGGTGTTAAGCTTGCATCGACGTAACTCTTTACATCGAACTCTTTATCACCTCCATAACCGAGAAACATTTCCTTACTCTTCTAAGGAAAATTTTGACCACTATCTAGTAATCCACTCCTGGATCACCTTTGTACCCTCTTGCCAGACATGTGGCAAGGCACACATCGGGTGCGGTACTTAGCATGGCATACCGTACAGAGCCTATGACAAAAGCATAGGGGACGACCTTCGTCCTTCCTCTTCCTTCTGCCGTGGTCAAGCTTTGAGTCTTACTCAACTTCACACCTTACAACTCAGGTAAGAACTCCTTCTTTGACTGATCTATTTTGAACTTCTTCAAAATCATGCCAAGGTGTGTGATCTTTTGAAAGTATCATCAGGCGTCTTGATCTATCTGTATAGATCTTGATGCCCAATATGTAAGCAGCTTTATCCAGGTCTTCCTTTGAAAAACTCATTTCAAACAACCCTTTATGCTTTCCAGAAATTCTACATCATTTCGGATCAACAATATGTCATTCACATATACTTATCAGAAATGTTGTAGTGCTCCCACTCACTTTATTGCAAATACAAGTTTCCACCAAACTTTGTATACCCAAAAACTTTGATCACTCCATCAAAGTGTATATTCCGACTCCGAGATGCTTGCTCTAGTCCATGGAAGGATCGTTGGAGCTAGCATATCTTTTAGCATCCTTAGGATCGACAAAACCTTTCTGATTGTATCACATACAACCTTTCCTTACGAAAACTGGTAAGGAAACTTGTTTTGTCATCCATCTGCCAGATTTCATAAATGCAGCTAATGCTAACATGATTTCGACGGACTTTAAGCATCGCTATGGGTGAGAAAATCTCATCGTAGTCAACTCCTTGAACTTGTGGAAAACTCTTCGCCACAAGTCGAGCTTCATAGACGGTGACATTACCGTCCATGTCCGTCTTAGTCTTAAAGATCCATTTGTCCCAATGGCTTGCCGATCATAGGGCAAGTCCACCAAAGTCCATACTTTGTTTTGATACATGGATCCTATCTCGGATTTATCGGCTTCTAACCATTTGTCGGAATATGGGCCCACCATCGCTTCTCCATAGTTCGTAGGTTCATCATTGTCCAACAACATGACCTTTAAGACAGGATCAACGTACCACTCAGGAGTAGTACATATCCTTGTCAACCTACGAGGTTCGATAGCAACTTGATCTGGAGCTTCATGATCACTATCATTAGTTTCCTCTTCAACTGTCGTAGATTCCACAGAAACATCTTTCTGTGTTGCACTACTCTCCGGTTGAAGTGAGGGTTCGACAACCTCATCAAGTTCTATCTTCCTCCCACTCAATTCTTTCGAGAGAAACTCCTTCTCGAGAAAGGACCCGTTCTTAGCGACAAACATTTTTGTCCTTGGATCTGAGATAGAAGGTATACCCAACTGTTACCCTTGGGTATCCTATGAAGATGTATTTGTCCGCTTTGGGTTCGAGCTTTTCCTGGCTGAAGCCATAAGCATCGCAGCCCCAAACATTTAAGAGAACGACAACTTTGGTTTCTTGCCAAACCATACGACGTCGTCTCAACGGACTTAGATGGTGCCCTATATAAAGTGAATGCAGCTGTCTCTAATGCATAACCTCAAAATAATAGCGGTAGATCGGTAAGACACACCATAGATCGCACCATATCTCATAAGGTTCGATTACGATGTCCGGACACACCATTACGCTGTGGTGTTCCAGAGGACTTCAACTGCGAAACAATTCCACAATGTCTTAAGTGATTGCCAAACTCATAATTAAGATAATATCCCCTTGATCAGATCGTAGGAACATGATCTTCTTGTTATGATGATTCTTAATCTTCACTCTGAAATTTTTTGAACCTTTCAAACGTTTCAGACTTTTGCTTCATTAAGTAAATATACCATATCTACTCAAATCGTCAGTGAAGATGAGAAAATAACGATATCCACCACACGCCTTAATTCTCATTGGATCACATACATCAGCATGTATGATTTCCAATAAGTCACTTACCCGTTTCATTGTACCTGAAAACGAGATCTCAGTCATCCTGCCCATGAGGCATGGCTCGCATGTGTCAAGCGATTCAAAATCAAGTGACTCCAAACGTCCATCAGCATGGAGTTTCTTCATGCATTTTATGCCAAAATGACCTAAGCGGCAGTGCCACAAGAAAGTGGTACTATCATTATTAACTCTACATCTTTTGGCATTAATATTATCATTATGTGTATTACCATGATCGAGATTCAACGAACCATTGGGTGCATGACCATAAAGGTATTATTCATGTAAACAGAATAACCATTATTCTCTAACTTAAAATGAATAACCGTATTGCGATGAACATGATCTAATCATTTTCATGCTCAACGTAGACACCTGATAACATTTATCTAGGTTCAACACTAATCTCGAAAATAGAGGAAGTGTGCGATGGTGATCTCATCAACCTTGGAAACACTTCCAACACACATCGTCACCTCGTCCTTAGCTAGTCTCCGTTCAGTCCGTAGCTTTTGCTTCAAGTCACTAATAATAGCAACTGAACTGGTATCCAATGCCCAGGTGCTACAAGGAGTACTACTAAGGTACACATCAATAACACGTATATCAAATATACTTTGTTGAAGTTTCCAGCTATCATATCTACCATGTATTTGGGGTGGTTCCGCTACCATGTGACCGTTACCCTTACAATCGAAGCACTTAGTCTCGTGAAACCAGTGGTCTTGCTAAACCATCAACACTTGATGCTCCTTCTTGATTTCTACTTTTGCGGTACTAAGAACCGCTAACAGCACCGGGATCATCTCCATCCTTTGCATGTCATAGTTCATCACGAAGTTCTAGTAGCTTGGTGATAGTGTCTAGAGAATTCTGTCAACCACTATCTCACCTGGAAGATTAACTCCCACTTGGTTCAAGTGATTTCAGCACCCAGACATTCTGAGCACATGCTCACTAGTTGAGCCATTCTCCTCCATCTTTTTGGCAAAAGAACTTGTCAGAGGTCTCATACCTCTCAGCACGGGCATGAGCCTGAAATCCCAATTTCAGCTCTTAGAACATCTCATATGTTCTATGGCGTTCAAAACGTCATTGGAATCCCGATTCTAAGCCGTGAAGTATGGTGCACTAAACTATCAAGTAGTCATCAGGACGTCTCTGTCAGGTGTTCACAACATCCACAGACAACGTTGTAGGGGTTTGCACATCGAGCGGTGCATCAAAGACGTAAGCTTTCTGTGCAGCAGTGAGGACACTCCTCGGACTACGGACCCTGTCCGCATCCTTGCTTACATTATCTTTCAACTTAGTCTTTCTCTAGGATCGTATTAAACAGGGAGCTACAACGCAGTTATTGGTCTACAACATAATTTGCAAAGTCAACTTAGACTATTGTTCATGATAAGTGAGTTTAACTAATCAAATTACTTATAACTCCCACTCAAATTGACATCCCTCTGGTCATCCGAGCGTGACATGATCCATATCCACCAACCCAAGTCCGATCATCACGTGAGATGAGGTGGTGTCAATGGTGAACATCTTCATGTTGATCATATCTACTATATGACTCATGCTCGACCTTTCGGTCTTCCGTGTTCCGAGGCCATGTCTGTACATGCTAGGCTCGTCAAGTCTAACCCGAGTGTTCTGCATGTGCAAAACTGGCTTGCACCCGTTGTATGCGAACGTAGAGTCTATCACACCCGATCATCACGTGGTGCTTCGAAACGACGAACCTTCGCAACGGCGCACACTCGGGGGGAACACAATTTCATCTTGAAATTTTAGTGAGGGATCATCTTATAATGCTACCGCCGTCCTAAGCAAAATAAGATGCATAAAAGGATTAACATCACATGCAAATCATAAGTGACATGATATGGCCATCAACTCGTGCTTTTGATCTCCATCTCCAAAGCACCGGCATGATCTCCATCGTCACCGGCGTAACACCATGATCCCCATCATCATGATCTCCATCATCGTGTCGCCATCGGGGTTGTCGCGCGCCCACCATGCTCTTACTACTATTGCTACCGTTTAGCGATAAAGTAAAGCATTACATAGCGCTTAATGATTGACACGCAGGTCATACAAAAATTAAAGACAACCCTATGGCTCCTGCCGGTTGCCGTATGCATCCACATGCAAGTCGATATTAACTATTACAACATGATCATCTCATACATCAAATATATCTCATCATGTCATTGGCCATATCATATCACATACATACCCTGCAAAAACAAGTTAGACGTCCTCTAATTTGTTGTTGCATGTTTTACGTGGCTGCTATGGGTATCTAGCAAGAACGCTTCTTACCTACGCAAAGCCACAACGGTGATATTCAAGTTGCTATTTAACCTTCTACAAGGACCGCCTTGTTCTATTCCGATTCAACTAAGATAGGAGAGACAGACACCCGCCAGCCATCTTATGCAACAAAAGTCACATGTCTGTCGATGGAACCGGTCTCATGTACGTGGACATGTAAAGTTGGTCCGGGCCGCTTCATCCCATAATACCGCTGAATCAAGAAAGACTAAGGAGGGCAGCAATTTAAACATCAACGCCCACAAACCCTTTTGTGTTCTACTCGAGAAAGCATCTACGCAAGAACCTAGCTCATGATGCCACTGTTGGGGAACGTTGCATGGGAAACAAAAATTTTCCTACGCCCACCAAGATCAATCTAGGAGATGCACATCTACGAGAGGAGAGTTGGATCCACATACCCTTGTAGATCGCTAAGCGGAAGCGTTCAAGAACGCGGTTGATGGAGTCGTACTCGCCGCGATTCAGATCGCCGAAGATCCTAGCACCGAAGCAACGGTGCCTCCGCGTTCAACACACGTGCAGCCCGGTGACGTCTCCCACGCCTTGATCCAGCAAGGAGAGAGGGAGAGGTTGGGAAGACTCCATCCAACAGCAGCACAACGGCGTGGTGGTGATGGAGGAGCGCGGGACTCCAGCAGGGCTTCGCCAAGCGCTGCGGGAGACGAGGAGGGAGAGAGGTAGGGCTGCGCCAATCGACCGAGGTCAAAACTTGTTCTGGGCAGCCCTAAACTTCACATATATATAGGGGGGAGGTAGGGGCTGCGCCCCCATCTAGGGTTTCCTCCCTAGGGGTGGCGGCAGCCCCCCAGAACCCATCTAGGGTGCGGCCAAGGGGGGGAGAGAGAGGGGGCGCCCTAGGATGGGCCTTAAGGCCCATCTGGACCTAGGGTTTGCCCCCCTCCACCCTCCATGCGCCTAGGGACTTGGTGGGGGGGCGCACCAGCCCCCTTGGGGCTGGTCCCCTCCCACACTTAGCCCATGCAGCCTTCTGGGGCTGGTGGCCCCACCTGGTGGACCCCCGGGACCCTCCCGGTGGTCCCGGTACATTACCGATATCGCCCGAAACTTTTCCGGTGACCAAAACAGGACTTCCCATATATGAATCTTTACCTCCGGACCATTCCGGAACTCCTCGTGACGTCCGGGATCTCATCCGGGACTCCGAACAACATTCGGTAACCGCGTACATACTTTCCCTATAACCCTAGCGTCATCGAACCTTAAGTGTGTAGACCCTACGGGCTCGGGAATCATGTAGACATGACCGAGACAACTCTCCGGCCAATAACCAACAGCGGGATCTGGATACCCATGTTGGCTCCCACATGTTCCACGATGATCTCATCGGATGAACCACGATGTCAAGGATTCAATCAATCCCGTATACGATTCCCTTTGTCTATCGGTATAGCACTTGCCCGAGATTCGATCGTCGATATACCGATACCTTGCTCAATCTCGTTACCGGCAAGTCTCTTTACTCGTTCCGTAACACATCATCCCGTGATCAACTCCTTGATCACATATTGTGCACATTATGATGATGTCCTACCGAGTGGGCCCAGAGATACCTCTCCGTCATACGGAGTGACAAATCCCAGTCTCGATTCGTGCCAACCCAACAGACACTTTCGGAGATACCTGTTGTGCACCTTTATAGCCACTCAGTTACGTTGTGACGTTTGGTACACCCAAAGCATTCCTACGGTATCTGGGAGTTGCACAATCTCATGGTCTAAGGAAAAGATACTTGACATATAGAAAAGCTTTAGCATACGAACTACACGATCTGTGCTAGGCTTAGGATTGGGTCTTGTCCATCACATCATTCTCCTAATGATGTGATCCCGTTATCAACGACATCCAATGTCCATGGTTAGGAAACCGTAACCATCTATTGATCAACGAGCTAGTTGTCTAGAGGCTCACTAGGGACATGGTGTTTGTCTATGTATCCACACATGTATCTGAGTTTCCTTTCAATACAATTCTAGCATGGATAATAAACGATTATCGTGAACAAGGAAATATAATAATAACCAATTTATTATTGCCTCTAGGGCATATTTCCAACAGTGATTGTGAAGAATTGAGCCAGGAGCTAGCTTTGCTTGTGAAGAAATTCCAAAGGTTCTCAAGACGTGGTCGCTTTGGAAATTTCACTAAGAGAAATGATTCCTCATCCAGTGACTACAACAAACGGCTATGTCACAAGTGCAAGAAGCCTGGTCACTACATTCAAGATTGTCCTCAGTGGGAAAAGGAATCCAAAAAGAAGAAATACAAGGATTACAGTTCTGATGATGCAAAGAAGAAGAAATCGTCAAAATCTTCATCATCAAAATCCTCCAAGTCTTCATTTCACAAGAAGAACAACTCCAAAAAGGCTCGGGCATTCATTGGCAAGGAAATGGACTCTGAAGCTGAATCTGAGGATCATGAGGAAGAGGAGGAATCTGAGGAATCCGAATATGGTGTGGCAAGTCTAGCTCTCGCTACTGCATTCGTCAGCAAGTCCTTCTTCAACGCTGAAGAAAATGATCTCACCAACAAGGCTGATGAAGACAATGATGACTATGCTCCTACCTATTGCTTCATGGCAAAGGGTGCCAAGGTACTCAATTATTCCTCCTCTGAATCTAGTGAGGATGAATCTCATGAAAACCTTAAGCCCAGCTATTCTAAACTTGCTAAAATAGCTGTGCAACAACTAAAGGCTCTTGATAAGGTTCAAAACATGCTAGATAGAAGTGATGATATGTTGGGTGAAGAAATGGATCGAACTAAAATCTTAACTGAAAATCTTCAGAGACTTCAGTCTAAGTGCGATAACCTTCAAAGTCATCATAACACACTCTTGTCTGATCATGAGAAGCTTTCTTATGAATTTCTTCAAAGAAAGCAAGATCTTGAAAAGCTAAGAGTGAGTTATGAAGATCTTCAGAAGGAGCGCGATTCATTACTTGCTCAACAAATCAGCGCTTCTCAGGAAGAATTCATTCCTCCATGTTTGAAATGCATTGAACGTGAAACTGCTAATTCTTCACCTGAATGTTCAAATACTTCAAATGCTACAAATTCTTCAACTGTCTCTGCTATCACTATTTCCTCATCTGAGGACATTGATAGTATCACTGACAATGCAGGGCTGAAGGAATTGTACATGACAGGCATGTACAAAAGCCTCAAAGGGCATCCGACTCTTTGTGATGTGCTTAAAAAGCAGATCCTCAACAGGAACCCTAGGAAAGAGGGAATTGCCTTTGAGAGGAAACTTAATACTGATGGTTCATATTGGAAGCCTGAGCAGTATCCCAAAACCTCATGGGTTGCTCCAAAGGGACCTCCAGTTGATCCATCCAATTTATTTGGCTTCACATGTGAATCTCCTCATTCTTCTGACGAGTCATTTGACTCCAACTATAAACTGTTTAAAAATCAGAATGGTGAAGTTTTTGCTAGATATGTTGGAACTAACTGCAGGAGTGGTCCCCTTATGAAGAAAATCTGGGTCCCTAAGAGGCACCTTGAAAATCTTCAAGTGAATGTCCTCATGACACCTCGTGTGAGGAATAGGAACCCCAGATCCAATTCTTCATATGGATCAAAATCTTCAGATGGAGTAAAATCCTCATATGGATCAAATTCCTCAAAAGGATCAAACCTCATACGAATATCATCGGGCTAACAACTCTGTTTCGCATGGAAGAGCTAAGGGCTATGAATATGAGCATTATTCTTCTAATCATTATGTTCATAAGTCCTCGAAGAATTACTCTGCTTATTCATATGCTTATCCTAACCCCTCTT
Organism: Secale cereale; assembly: GCA_902687465.1. Classification (NCBI taxonomy): domain Eukaryota; kingdom Viridiplantae; phylum Streptophyta; class Magnoliopsida; order Poales; family Poaceae; genus Secale; species Secale cereale. The sequence goes on along the minus strand of LR738715.1, from coordinate 662,451,203 downwards.
ATGTGAAACGAAACGGGCTAGCGTCTATGCCACCTTTCTCGTATGGAGCTCGCAGAGTGATGAACTCTTTGCCACCCCTTCAGATGTGGGTGGTGAAGAAAAAGAACTAATCTCTTCTGCAGGGTCAGGTCTCCAGACGTACTCAAACGTCTGAAGAATTTGCTGGAGACCTGAAAAACTGCCTGAAAGGACGCAGGCTAATCACGAAGAAATGAACTTTCATTTCTTACATCCTCATACTGCTTTATCTGTTGCATTGCTTGATGAAATTGATCTGATGATTTGATGTCATATTCTTCACTGATGAAGTATATGAGTTTGTAAGCTGCACTAATTCATCTGCAGGATGATCAACCCAAAGCCACTGAGTGGGTCCTCAATAGTGGATGTACAAATCACATGACTGGTGAAAAGAATCTCTTGATGGATGCTCCCTTATCACCATCTCATCTGAAGCACATCATCTTCGCTGACAAAGGCAAAAGTCAGGTATTGGGTCTAGGTAAGGTTGCAATCACTAGGGATTGACACATGGACAAAGTCATGCTTGTCGAGTCCTTAGGATACAACCTCATGTCTGTCTCAATGCTCTGTGGTCTGGGTATGGTTGTTAAATTTGGCAAATATCGTTGTGCTGTGATCATGGAATCTGACAACTCCATAGTCTTCGAAGGCTTTAGGAGAGGAGACTTGTATATTGTTGATTTCTCTACAGGACCTCAACCAGCTGTGTGTCTACTTGCAAAAGCTTTAGGCTATGGCATCGACGACTTGGTCATGCGGGCATGACGAATTTGCACACACTTGCGAAGAAGAAGCATGTCATTGGCATTGAGAATGTCAAATTCCTCAAGGATCACTTATGTGGTGCCTGTGAAGATGGAAAGATGACCAAGGCCAAGCATCCAGCGAAGATTATCATGACTACTACTCGACCATTTGAATTGCTTCACATGGATCTCTTCGGTCCTAATCATTATTCTCCAGTTTCAAATGATGCTTCTCAATACGGCTTTGTTATTGTTGATGATTACTCTCGATATACATGGGTACACATTGTTACTTACAAACATGAAGTGTAGGAAGTCTTCAAACGATTTTCCTCGAGGGCTTCAACCAACTTTGGTGTGAAGATCAAGCATATCAGAAGTGACAATGGAACTGAGTTCAAGAACTCTGGTCTCGACGACTATCTTGATGAACTTGGTATTACTCATGAGTTATCTGCTCCTTATACTCCTCAGCAGAATGGCGTCATGGAGCGCAAGAACATGAATCTTGCTGAGATGGCTCGCACTATGCTTGATGAATACAAAACGCCTCGTCGTTTCTGGGTTGATGCTATTGATACTGCGTGCCACATCATCAATAGAGTATATATTCACAAATTCTTCAAGAAGACTTCCTATGAACTCCTCACTGACAAGAAACCCAATGTGAGTTATTTCAAAATCTTCGGTGCTAAATGTTGGATTAGAGATCCTCATCACAACTCAAAATTTGCACCGAAAGCACATGAAAGGTTTATGCTTGGTTACGGAAAGGACTCGCACACCTACAGAGTCTTCAACAACGTTCTTCACAAGGTTGTTGAAATTGTAGATGTGCGGTTCGATGAAACTAACGTCTCGCAAAAAGAGCACCTGCCTACTGTGATAGATGAACCAACACCTAAGGAAACTATCAAATTCAAGGCTACTGAGGATGTCATTCCTACCGAAGAATCTGCTGAAGAATTCATTCCAGAACCTGAAGAACGTCAAGCTGATGCACCTGAGGAAAATGCTGAAGAAAATGGTGCTGAAGAAAATGCTGATCAAATTCCTCGACGACAACCAGCTCATCCTCGCGTTGCAAAAGAAGTACAGATTGAGAAAATCATCAGTGACATCAATATACCAGGTCCTCTCACACGCTCAAAAGCTTCACACTTATCTAACTTTTGTGGGCAGTTTACTTTTGTCTCTATCATAGAGCCCACTAAGGTAGATGAAGCATTACTGGAGCCTGAATGGATTCAAGCTATGCAAGAAGAATTACTTCAGTTCGATCCCAACAACGTCTGGGAACTAGTCAAACGTCCAGATCCTCGCAAGCATAATATCATCGGCACAAAGTGGATCTACCGCAACAAGCAAGATGAAAATGGCCTTGTGGTAAGGAATAAGGCACGGCTTGTAGCTCAAGGCTACACACAGGTTGAGGGAATCGACTTTGATGAAACTTTTGCACTTGTTGCTAGACTTGAGGCTATTCGCATATTACTTGCTTATGCTAACCATCATGATATCATTCTCTATCAAATGGATGTGAAATGTGCATTCCTCAATGGTAAGCTTGAGGAAGAAGTATATGTTGCTCAACCCCCAGGTTTTGAAGATCCAAAGAATCCTGACAAAGTATTCAAACTCAATAAGGCTCTCTATGGCCTCAAGCAGGCCCCTCAGGCTTGGTATGGCACTTTGAAGGAATTCCTCATGAAGAAAGGCTTCAAACCCGGTTCACTCGATCCAACTCTTTTCACTAAATCTTATGATGGTGAATTATTTGTGTGCCAAATATATGTTGATGATATTATCTTTGGCTGTACTGACCAACGCTATAGTGATGAATTTGCGTATATGTTGAGTGAAGAATATCAAATGTCTATGATGGGAGAGTTGAAATTCTTCTTAGGTCTCCAAATTCGTCAACAACGCAATGGTATATTCATATCTCAGGAGAAATACCTCAAAGATGTACTGAGGAAATTCGGCATGCACGATTGCAAAGGCGTCAAAATTCCTATGCCCACAAATGGCCATCTGTGCACTGATGAAACTGGTATTGACTTCGATCATAAGGTATACCGCTCCATGATTGGTTCTCATTGTACTTATGTGCATCTAGGCCAGATATAATGCTTAGTGTTTGCATGTGTGCCCGATTTCAAGCTGCACCGAAGGAATCACAGTATAAGGCTGTGAAACACATTCTTCGATATCTAGCTCACACACCAACACTTGGATTATGGTACCCCAAGGGCTCGGCTTTTGATCTCATTGGATATTCAGACTCTGACTATGCTGGTGATCGTGTGGACCGCAAATCAACATCCGGCACATGTCATTTTCTTGGAAGATCTTTGGTCTATTGGTCCTCGAAGAAACAGAACTGTGTATCACTATCTACCGCTGAAGCTGAGTATATTGCTGCTGGTTCTTGTTGTGCTCGATTGTTATGGATAAAGCAAACTCTCAAGGACTATGGTGTCAACGTGAAGAATGTGCCTCTACTCTGTGGCAATGAGAGTGCCATCAAGATTGCTCATAACCCAGTTCAACACTCAAGGACAAAGCACATTCAGATTCGTCATCATTTTCTTCGTGATCATGTGTTGAAGGGCGACATCTCTATTGAACATGTGAAGACTGAAGAACAGCTAGCCGATATCTTCACAAAGCCCTTGGATGAGAAGATATTTAGCAAGTTGCGGTGTGAGCTAAATATCTTAGAATATTCGAATGTTCTTTGAATTGGACACTCATCCTAACACATGTGCAAAATTGATGACTTAGATGTGCAACACATGAAGATTTTTTTTTCTTCAATCAATAATGAATAACTCTCTAAGTGTGAAGAAATTAATGAAGAAATTGATTCTCAGAACCCTTCGACAATTGTACGCGGTGTCTGAAATCATCATTCTTATACGGTGGGTCACGCCACCACAAGAGTTGAAAATCTTCAATTTGAATTTTTGAAATTCCTCAGTTGTTCATATTCTTCAACTTTGCAAAATCTTCACTGTTTCCGTCTCTGTTCTTCATTGGCTATATATATGAGTTTATGTCCTCTACAGCATTCACTTATTGCTATTTCTTCAAGTTGCCTTTTCTGCTAAGTGAATGTGATCGGACCCTTCCCCCTCTATGCTAAACTCAACCCATTCCATTCACAAATTCTTCATATGCGTTCTAATTGAAGCTTGTTCAAAATCTTCACTGTGTCCTTGTCAGCTGAAGAAATTGCGGACACAACGTTAAAACTTATCCTTTCCAAAATTTTCTGTTTTGCCGCTCAAATCGTTCCGCATCCCACGACAATACTTATCTATTCACCCACGATCTCACACGATCTCCACTACACAGGATGTGGGTGACACATGTCGTGCGAATGAGAAGGGCCAGGGGCACGTTCGTCCTATTTCTTCGGTCGAACGGTTTTTCACCTCAGCTATAAATACCCCCCCTTCCCTCACTTCACTTTTTACTCCGCTCGTCTCACTCTCCCGCTCGAGCTTCTCCAACCCTAGCGCCGCCGCTACTCCATCATCGCTGGTGAGGAAGAGCTTCACTGCCTCGACCTCGTCGCCGTCGTACTCGCGCCGGCCGCGGATTTCTTCACTCCGCCGCCGCCGTAGCTATCTTCCTCCGCCGAGTTAGGGCGTGGAAGATCTGCATTGATGAACTTCACTTCTCCATCTCATAGTTCGTCGTGTTCTTCATCCAGGGTAATTAAAAGTTATTTTTACTACCCTCTTTGATTCAATCATGTTCTTCAAAATTCTCGAAAGGTGTTTTCTTCATCAAATCTTCACACACTAAACATCTCACATATCCTCTGTTCTTGATTTGATTTCTCTAAGCTATGATTTTCTTCAAGATTCCTCAATTGTGTGGATTTTTCAATCTATAGAACTCTGGAACCTAAGACAAAGAACGCTTAGTCAAATTCTTCAAGACTCAACTGGTCAAATTCCTTAAACTTGTTCTTTTTACAAAAACCTTCTGAGAACGCATATGACCTCTCCAAATTCCTTGGAACTATACTCTATTCACAGGTACTCATGTCCGCTGCTGAATCACTAGGCTCTCATCAACTTAACTCATTTGCAGCGTTCCTGAAGAAAAGTTGCATACTTCTTCAGAGAATTCGATTGTTCAAATTCCTCATCTGAAGAAAATGGCTGATGGAAAGAAGCCGCAGAAAGGAGGAAATAAACTAGAGGTCAATACTGCTTTTGAACTGCCTGGAGACATTTATGCTGGTTATTGCACTCTTGATGAGGCAAAGTTCGGAAAAGAGGACAAGAATCAGCGCAAAGTGCGCATCTAGAGAATAGAAAGGAGATGGGCACGTGAGTAGAGGGAGTACAAATATGTCACTCCCAAATACATGAAGAAATTCGCTCTAAATCCTCCCTGCCCAAGACCTCCACTGGCACCTGGCCAAGTTGCTGATCCCACAAGCATCAAACGTGGTGAGGACTTTCCTGAAGAATGGGCCAAGCGCCATGCCAAGTTGGCCAGACAAGCAAAAGATGCAGTGAGGAAATTCAATGAAGACTCTGCTGCTGCTGCTGCCTCTGCTAAGGTTTCTGCTTCCAAGCCTAAGAAGGCCATGGCTAAGAAGCCCGCTCACAAGCCAAGTGCTTCTTCCTCAGCAATGCCCTCACGGCCAGTTTCTTCAAAGCCCTCACGGCAAATTCCTCAGACTGCGCCTGCTCCTACAAAGTCCTCAACTCCTCCGCAAAAGTCTTCAGATGCTGCCACAAAATCTTCTGCTCCAGTGCATCTTGCCACATGTCAGAGGACTACAGGCATATCCATTGCCTCAGGAGCCTCTACAAGCTCCTCAGCTGCTCCAAGTTCCTCGGCGATATCAAGTTCCTCAGCTGGTCCCTCGCTGCTGAAGAAAAAGACAACTGCTGGACGAGGCTCTCGCCCAAGTCCTCACAAGAAGCAAGTTGCCTTCCAAGTGTCGTCTGATGACGAAGCTGATGATGAAGAATTAGTTCAAATCATCAAAGACAGGCAAGAAAGGGCCGCTAGAGCCAAAGGAAGTGAAGTACCACTGCTGTTGGATCCCAAAGTGATCTTTGATTTCATTGATCTCTGGCACAAGGACCCCAACACTCCTTTGCCTGATTTCAATATGGCTCCTGGCCAAAGTCATATGCTGACCGCCTTCATAGGCGAAGAAAAATGGAAGTTTGAACAGGCTAGGCAGACCAAGAAAGCGCAGTACAAGGAGGAGCGCTTTCTGAAGAAAAATGTTGTCAACATGACTACTGAAGAACTAGTCAAGACTCAGGGTGAAATCAAAGCCCTCAGCAATGAATTTGAAGCATATCGTGCTAACTGGTTGGGCGCCAAAGTCAGATTTGTCAATCTGACCAAAGATTTTTCTTCAAGTGCTGCTCGCAAGACGCACATTGAAATTCCTCAAGCTGAAGCATCTGCTCAGTCTGCTGAAGGACATGCCAGCACCATTGAAGAAAATCTGACTGCTGAAGAAAATCCCAGGGCTGATGACTCCACTCCAGGCACTGAAGAAATTGCCAGGGCAACCTCTAGAGTTGCGCCTGAAGAAAATGTCAGGCCAGCTGAAGCTTCAAAAGCTGTGCCTGAAGATCATGAAGAAGTCAGGACAACTGCATCAGTTGTACCTGAGGAAAATGAACCAAATTCCCCTGCTGCTCCTACGCCCACACCAACTCCAATCCTTCCATCTGCATTAGATGTGAAGAAGACAAAAGCTACAGAGCGTACAACTGTGAAGAAAAGGAAGGCATCAACATTTTCAGATTCTTCAGTTCCGAAGAAAATGAAGCCATTGACAAGCTCTGCTGAGAATCCAATTGATGCCATTCCAATTTCATCTATGCCATCAAAGGACCTTGTTCCTTTTGAAGAAGAATATGTGATTCCAAGTAAATCTGATGAAGACATTCCCTCTGTTGCTTCCTCAGAGCAGGCGGATGAAGAAATTGAAGTGGATCCAATCTCTTCAACACCAATCATCTCCTCGCCTATGCCTCAGTTTACTGCTGAAGAGGCCGGCGTTGAAGAAATGGAAGAACAAGACTCTGACGTGGACATTGGAAATACCACTCCTCTGATGACTGATGACTTCTGGGATAGTCAGCATCCCAACTCCCCTTTATTCATGCCACTCCAACAAATTCCTCATTCACCAGCACCAACCGTTCCATTGGGCTCTGTGGAAACTCATCCCACACAGTCTGTTCATGAAGACATTCCAGCCACTAGTGCTGAAGAAATTGCTGCTGTTGTATCAATGAAGACTGCTGCTAAAGAGGAACCTGAAATTCCTCAGACTGAAGAACCTCCGATTGCAAATTCCAGAGGTAGTGATGCAATTGACAGATACTCCTCAGCCGAATCCAAAGGATCCTTTCTCAAGGAAGCAATCCTTCAAGAAGGCTGATTTCTTCGGCGAGCATGTGTTCTTCACTGACTTCAATCCATATGACTCTGCTCGCATAAGGAAAAGGCGTTTCTGGACTGCCAGTCAGGCGAATTTCTATTCCTCTGTGTTGTACAATAAAGACAAAGTCTTCGCACATCAGCATATTCCTCACGTGGACATGGAGTCTCTGCCGTGTTTTGTGCCGGTCCTTAGTGTTCTTCATGACGCTGGACTTCTGGGTTTTTGCACAGACATATGTGATTGGAATGAAGAATTGATTCTTCAATTTTATGCAACCCTGCACATCACTTGCAACTCTGAAGATATCAACTCATGGGTGCTGGACTGGATGTTTGAAAATACTCATTACAAAGCTCCAGCCTCTGAATTGCTTCAGGCTCTGCCCCTCAGTCCTCCAAATGAAGCAGCACGTTGCATGTATGAGGAAACTGAACTCACTGATCACTACATGCAAGTGCTCATGAAGCCTTTAAAGCCAGGTCAAGCCCCACAGACCAAATTCCTTGTGAAGGAATTGCTGTTTCTGCCTCGGACTGTCTATCGTATTCTGACGAAGACTTTGAGTCCAATCAAGGGCCGCGACTCGAATGATGAAGAAGTCGTCGGCATCATGAAGAATATGCTATTCAACATCCTCCATGGCGTTCCCGTCAACTACCATGATTTCTTCATGAGGACAATGGCAAATGTTGCGCTGTCCCCTTTCAACCTGAAGCCCTATGCTCCATGGATTATGAGATTCATCAGGAAAAGGTCTTCAGTGAATTACAAAGCTGACACTCTCAATCATTGCAGCTACTTGCCCCCAATTGAAGTCCTCAAACGGACATTTTCCTCAGCTGATGACAAGGGCAAGGACACTGCTGTGTTTGATGAAGGCACTCGTCCATTGGATGGTCAGTTTCGCAAATCTGCCTCTTATTCCACCAATGATGATTCTGCCACTCATGACTCTGCCGCCAACGCTCCAAAGCAAAATCCTCATGGCACAACTTCCAGGGTGATGACTGATTGTGAGCTTCTCCTCAGTCTTCATCAGAAGGTTGATCGCAACCACAAGTGGGTCAAGCGACAGTTTGGTTCAATTCTTCACAACATGACCTCTACACATAATGCAGTGAAGAAAAACCATTACTACCTACATGAAACCCTCAACCACACCTGGGTTGTTCTGCCTCATCTCTATGGCGAAGAAGATCTGAAGAAAATGGGTCTCAAGGATGACTTTGACTGGTCTGCTCCTCCTCCGAAAAAATACAAGAAGGTCAAGGTTCCTCCCTTGGTGGCCAGCTCTTATTCTTCATCGCGCGCGATCGACGAGTATGAAGACCTGGACGACACTGCGGCAGGCCCTACTTCAACCATAGACCCCCAACAACGCTGGCGCTCCTTCATCATCTTGAGATTCTTCAGGGGCATTAGTCCTCAGTTTCGATCCTTTTGGTCACTCGATGACAAAGGGGGAGAAATTTGAGTTAGTCTTCAAGCGGGTCTATATATATGGGCGTTTTTTTGCTAAGTTACAACTCTCATTCTTCTGATGACTTTGTGGATCGAGTTGTAAACTTAAACTCTATGGTGACCTGATACTTTTGCTATGGTGTTTTTGCATGCTTATTCCTCATTAATGTTATGCACACATGCTGAATTACATCAGTCACCATATTTCATCATGCATTTCAAATTCTTCAATATTATATGTCCAATGCATGTATGAATTACAAGATATAGGGAGAAATCTCCATGATTCTACTCTTCAAGTGTGCATTGCTTCAAAGGCAAATTCCTCACTATGCACATCTTCAGGGGGAGTTCTTCTATATCTTGCAATCAAATACCTCAATATCTAAAACTACACTTCATATGATTATCCCCGTTGAAAACTTAATCTATATTGTCATCAATCACCAAAAAGGGGGAGATTGTAAGTGCATCTAGTGCCCCTTAGTGATTTTGGTGTATTGAAGACTTATAGGTTAAGGGACTAATGTGTTTATGAGTGTACACAGGTCTATAAGTCTATGAGGAGTTTGATTATTACAGGGAAAGTCGACCCCTAAAAATGAAATTCTTCGACTGAAGATTTTGGATTTCTGAAGACTTTCTGAAGACTTTGAAAGTGAAGAAATTGGTGTGACCCTGAAGACTTGATATTCATTTGAGGAACATGAAGCTTGAATACTTTTGTTTTTATAGTTTCATTTTCTATTTATTGAGTCATAGGAAACACCGTACTATTAAAGGGGGTCGAGGAAATACAAAGGTAAAATTTCCATGTGATGCTCAACTCAAAATCCTACACCTACCAATCCCTTCTAGTGAAGCCATTGGAAATCTCATACAGTTCAGTCATAATCTTCAGTGATAGAGACGAAGTTCTTCTGGTCTCTGAGGAATTTGTTCTGACTGAGGAGTTAGGAATTCGCTAGTGCGGATTACCTACACAGTGAGGAACATGATAGCCCTGAGGAATTTGATACTCAAATTTCCGACCGTTGCTGTGCTAAGCGCCAGCTGTCCCAAAATATCTACCTACCTAACGGTCATATCATTAAAGGGCATTTATGTCTTATCATGTCGGGATGCTCCCTAGGCTATAAATAGTCGCCCCCTACAACCACTAGCTGGTTGGCTGCTCCGCGAGAAACTGACACTTGTCATAAGAGCAACCCATCCTCCGAGGACTTTGAGCAAAAATCATCAAGTGAGGAAAAACCCGAAACCAAACCCAAAACCTTCAAACCCAAAAGTGATTGAGCATCACTGAAGAGATTGATCCTGCGTGGATCCGACACTTGTTACCTTTGAAGACTGTGCTTCTTCCAGACGGTTAGGCGTCATGGTCTAGAGCATCCAAGAGGAATTGTGGATAGCCGAGTGACCGAGTTTGTCAATGTTCGGAAGTCACCTATGAAGACTTACCACGAGTGATTGGGCGAGGTCTGTGTGACCTTAGCTCAAGGAGAATACGATGAGGACTTGGTGTCTTGGACTGCGTGTCCTTGACTGGGTGTCCGGGACTGTGTGTCCTCAGGTTTAAATACCTAGCCGCTCCAACCAGATGTACAACTGAGACAGCTGTTGGAACTGGTCTACCAAATCATTGTCTTCACCAAGCTTACTGGTTCTATTTCCTCAACTCTTTCAATTCCTCGTATTTGTGTTGTGTGCTTGTTCATATCTGTTTGAAGACTTTGAATGAAGACTTTCTCAATTTCCTCAGTTCATTTTCTTCAGTCTGATTGTCTTCATTCTGTGTTATCCTGTGATTACGCTTTCTGTACTCTGTGTTTGTCTTCATTTCTTCATGATGACCATGCTTGTATTCTGTCATGTTTACTTCTGAGTACTTATTTCGCTGCAAGTAGTTCTTCGCTAAGGAATTTCCTCAACAGCAAATTCCTCAGTGAAGAATTCATAAAAATCACCTATTCACCCCCCTCTAGTCGATATAACGCACTTTCACTCAGGCAAAGAATCAGAGCGCCCGTGGAACGCGAATCTCCTTCGTCGCTTTTACAGCTAAAGGCAGTATGTATCATACTATCTACTGTATTTTGAGAGACAACGGGTCGCCTGAGGAGCACTCGGGGACTGCCCCCCTTTTATGTATATGATAAGATTATGCTTGTGAATGTATTACTTCATTCCTCCGCCCGGCACCGGGACCGACCAGTCGGCCCAGGGGCTTGCCTCCTTGCCCTATGTTTTAATTCTCCAAGAGTCGAACAACTACTGTGCCGGCATCCAAGCCCTCTCTTGCCTAAAAGTCATAGACTCGCAGAACGCGGCTGTCCGACTGACAGGAGTCGAAGGTAGGAAGTGATGCCCACATGAAAATGGCTAAGGAAAAAAGCAAACATAGGCCAAGACGACCTTTGAGACAAACCGTCCGGCTGCTGACCAGCCGGTCGGCCGGGTTCTAGATTGACCAAGCCACGTTCTAGATGGCAGGATACTTGTCTATCCTAAAAACGGCCAAGTCCCTGAGCCAACCACAGATCACAGAGTGGCTGTTCGGCTGGCAGGACGGCAGTCAAGGAAGATGGCAAAAGAAAACGCCCAAAGGAACAAAAGGCAGCGCCAAGACTAGAACTCGGCAAGAAGCATAAGCATATGCGAGATTAACAGGATATTTACATAACAAAAGGCCCGCGGCCGCCATTCAACAAAGTTTTAAAGATACACCCACTAGGTGGAATTGTGCAAGACTAACTTGGTTGATTACAAAGCAACAAAAAAACAAAAGATAGCATGGCCGCCTGGGCCAGGGGAGCAACAGGCGGATCTGGCAGCATCGTGGAGTCCGCAGCGCCGGCTGCTGAGGTGGCCGCCTGGTGGACCTCAACCTGGTCACCTTCTGCAGCAGTCGGTGCGGTTCCTCGTGGCTCACTGGTCGAGGCCTGGTCGGGTTGAGGACGAACAAGCAGCTCACCTCGTCCTCATCTTCCTCGTCTGTCGGATCTCGGGTTCCAGCAAAACCCTTAAGGTTCGAACTCTGGGGTGCGCACGAAGATCTCTCCTTCCGCCCTAGCTTGTCTAGTCACCAACCCTAGTCCTAGCTCGTCAGATCCGAAGAACAAGGGACGCAAGATTTATACTGGTTCGGGCCACCGTTGTGGTGTAATACCCTAATCCAGTGTGGTGTGGTGGATTGCCTTGGTGGCTGAGGAAGAACTAGTACACGGATGAACTACCTCCTGAGGAGAGGAGTTCTTGTGCTCGAGTGAGCTGGTGGTGCGTGAACATCTATCTGATCAACTCTAGATGAGATCAACTCCCTCTCTGATGATCTCCTCCCAATGGTGGTGGCTAGTCCTATTTATAGCGACCCGGGTCCTCTTCCCTAATATTGAGCGGGAAGGGATCCCACAACGGCCAAATTTGAAGGGGGATAACTAGTACAAGCTATCCCGACAAAAGGTGGTCTTCGCCTACCAAAGGCTCTGGTGGTGATGCCGCTGTGGGCTTTGCGATGACCTCCGTCCCGCTGTCCTGCTGGTCTTGGTCTCGTTGCACCGATATGGAAACCTTTGCCTGGCGCCTCGGGACTCTTCGTCTGCACCCGCTCCTTTAGCACCAAAGGGGAAACTGGCACTCTGCGCCCGCTGGCGCCCGCCTAGCCTTGGTCGTCACTACTCACATCACGAGGACCTCGCGAGGTGTCCTTCGCATCGATATCTATGATCCTCACGAGCCGGCCTGGTGAGGCCGCCCCAGGGGATGCCTTGTGTCGTCTGCCTCGCGAGGCTTGGCCCCTCATGAGGGTCTTGAGTGGTCGCTAAAGATGCTGGTCCGTACCAGGCCGCCTGGTGAGACACGCATTGGGCCGCAGGTAGGCAAGTCTGGGTACCACCATTCCCAGAACGCCGACAGTAGCCCCGGGCCCAAGGGGCGCTCGGGCTTGGCTTCGTGGCGAAGCCAAGGGCCAAGTGCGGAGCGCCGCGGGCCCCAAAAGCCTGCGGCCTTGACTGACACGTGGCGGTTGATGGGACGTGGGCGTCTCCACTTCCCCACGCAGCCTCGGCGACTGCGCGACTTGACAAGTCCATGCATGCATAGCAAATCATCATTACCTGCGATTACGGAGGCCGACAGTTGGCCTTCTCCTCGCTATAAATAATGCGGTGAGCGGAGCCCCCGCTGCCCATCGTCTTCCATCGTTCCTCTCGCCTCTTCTTCTTCCTTACCCTGTGCTCGGCTAAGCCGCTCATGGCGCCGATCCGATGATTCTCCACCGCTGAGAAGGGGAAGACTCCTCGCGAGGAGCCAGAGTTACTCCCTCCAAAGAAAAGACCACTCCATCCTCATGGCGCCGCCATGAGACTAGAAGTGATGAGGCCTTGGCACGAGCGGCCACACCCTGGCTATCCGTTGCCCCTTTACGCCAGGGCACTGGGCCATGGTGAGGGAGTTGGCACCCAGCGCATCCCACGTCATGGCCGCGCCGACCGTACTGTAGTGGTGCACGCTGCCGTCCCGCGAGCACACGCCAGAGGCTCCTCGCGTGAGTTCGTGGTGTGGACAGCAACACCTCCTAGATCTTGGATTCGCTTCCCGCCATTCTTCGCCACGGAGGTGCCGCCGAGGGGGCCGGTCGGGCTGTGGTTGCGACACGCCGAGTGCCGGGCCCAGGCGACGAGGGCGGAAGTTGAGGTCGTCTCCCCAGGCAAGGTCTTCATGACTCGTGGATGGGGCGAGGTCACCCACGCCTGCGGCTCGGAAGGCGCCCTCGCCATCCATTTCGAGTTCGACGGTGCCTCCACGCTGTGCTTCAAGGTGTTCGACGGGGAGGGATGCCACCTGGAATGTTTCCCTGGAGGGGGCCGTCGGGGTGATGCTGCTACGGGCGCTGCGCCAGGCGTCAATCCCTCCACTAGCTCATCCAACGGCAGCGATGGCCTCCGGAGGTCCAGCAGCTCTTCCGAGTCTGCCTAGTCCCCGGAGACGAGCAACGACAGCTACGCGCCCCCGAGCTCGCGGCGCGGCCGAAATGCGTCGGGCTCGCGAGCACGTCGCTGGTGGTGACCCGCCCCGGGTCGGAGGTGGGCCATCGTGGCCCACTGTTGATGATGGCGTCGGCGATGGTGGCCGTAGTTAGGATCCCCTGAAGGTCTTTTGCGGCGTTCCCTGCGAGGATTCAAAGTCAACCCCACAGGGGTTTGTAAAGAACTTGTAATGCTTTTGTTTCTATCCTGCTGTTTTGCTAGCACACCCTACTCGCGATCCTCGTTTTAGCAATATCGCCCCCTTTTTTACCCTTTCGGTTGCATAGTGCTCTACGCCGGCAGGCCCCAGTCCCAAGGCAAGCTGTAACCGTCGCTGGTATGCCAGGTCGCGATGCCGTGGTCAAGGCCAGGAGGTGAGAGGCCCGAGGTCCGGTAAGAGCTCCTGAGGCGCGATGCTCAAGAGGCCCCCCTTGGCGTGCAAGCGGCTTCCGGAGGCTAAGAAAGCGAGGCGGCATTGCTGACGCGTGACTATCGAATCCCGCTCCGCGAGCGAGGATGGGGCATCAAGGAATTAACGACTTATCTTGACAATCATGAGGTGGTTCTCCAAATGGCGCGCCTGGTTTTTTCGCGAGGCTGAGATTTCACGATTCCCTCCTATTGGTCCTAGAGTTCTGCACCGGCAGGGCCCGGCCCCGCGCGTGCCTCAGCCGCCGCTGGCCTTGACCGGAAACTAGGACAAGACCAGGGAGTGAGGGGCTACGTGACCAGTTAGGACCTTGGGTCGCGGTGCCCAAGGGTCCCCCTTGACGTACGAACGGACCTGAAGGAAGGGAATGCTGGACTCAGGCCTTCATGTTCTGCGTCGGCAGGGCCCGGCCCCGTGCGTACCTCAGCCGCCGCTGGCCTTGACCGAAAACCAGGACAAGACCATGGAGTGAGGGGCTACGGGTCCAGTTAGGCCCTTGGGTCGCGAAGCTCTCCGAGTTGGCTCCCCCTCCCCTCGTCCTCCCCGATGCTCTGCGTCCTCGGGTCCCGACCCTCGAGCGAAGCTCAGCCGCCGTTGGTATGCCAGGTCGCGATGCCGTGGTCAAGGACAAGGGGTGAGGGCTAGAGAATCAGTAAGAGCGCCTGAGACGCGATGCTCAGGGACCCCCCCTTTAACGCGCAAGCGAACTACGTGAGGAGGGGAGACCAGCGGGACTGCCTGTCGCTGTGCTCCTGAGACTCCGGTGGGTTAGCCTATAACAGAACAACTTAGGGCCGCGCCCGCGCTGGGCTTCCGATAATTCCGCAGGGAGACGAAGGCACCGAGGACCTGGCGAGGTGACGCTTGCGGAGCGGGCCGCAGGTCAGAGCTCGGTCCCTCGGGTTTATTAGCGTTGCAGGGACATACCCAAGCACAAGCGCCGTGCCAACGTATGGAGCCCCGTTGCGAGATGAGCAGGAGTCCATTAGGTGGCGATGGAGACCCGAACGGGTGAGGGTCAGACAGATGAGTGATTCAAATGCAATTGACAGAGATGGCAACACTAGCTTAGGTAAAATGCAAGGGAGATACATGCCACCAGGACGAACCTGTGCGGCCTGGGGATAATGCAGCCCGAGGGGCGTCCCCCACAAGGTAACCTGAGATGCAAAAGGATACACGTCGCAAGGATAGGCCCGTGCGACCTGGGAATGATGCAGCCCGAGGGGCGCTCCCAATTAGATGAAAACCGAAAGATGCCACATGGCATAGTTGCTGAAGTAGTGTTGGTGTAGCTGAAGATGCTCGATGCAGACGCTGTTCCTTATGTGCCGCCTGGCTCAGGCCCCTCGCGAGGCTCCGGGGTTCCCCAGATCTTACGGAGGGCCGAGTCCAACTCCGCCTGGATCTCCTTGTGCCCGGCCTCGCGAGTCGCCAGGACTTCCCGCATGTGGCGCTGGTGCAGGGCCGCCTGGTTCGGTAGGCCGAAGGGCATGCATACATAGCTGTGAGTGGGACCCTAGCACCGGCCTACCTGGGAAGGCCAGTAGAGCTCCTGAGATGCGATCCTGTTGAGTGCGGGGACGTTGACGCAGATGCGCAACCCGTCTCCTGAGCCCGGACTGACGACTGCCCTCATAGGAGGCGGGCGACGCTCGTCCCGCATGGCTCGCGGCTCATGTAGGTCTTCAACGGTCTGGGTGATGAACTCCTGAGCGCTTGGTGCCTCACGCCTTGAGGCCTCTGGAGGAAAGTGTGCGGCGAAGCACTCCTCCACATGGTGCCCGAGCGCCTCCCTCATGACATTGGCTAGGTCAGAGGCCCTCTAGAGGAGAGCCCTCGAGCCCAGCCTGGGGGGGGGCGCCGGGCGCGCCTTCCTATGCGAGAGAGGGAGGAGGCCCCTCCCTAGGTGTAGGTCCCGAGGTGTTTCCGCCCTGCGCTGCATCCTCATGAGGTTCCAGGGCGAGCAGCTTCTTCTTCTCAGGGACGACCTCAGGTGGGTAGATGATGTTGTTGCTATCTGGATCCTCGACTGCTGCCGCCTGGTAAGCGCGCTCGAGTGAGCACACTGCGTCCTTCTCCTCACAGGCGACGGTGATGACGCCGCCGCTCCTCGGCATCTTGAGAACATTGTAGCCGTGGTGAGTTACTGCCATGAACTTGGTCAGGGCTGGGTACCCGAGGATGGCGTTGTAATGGAGGTGGATATGGGCGACATCGAAGTCGACGAGCTCAGTGTGGTAGTTGTTGCGTTTGCCGAAGGTTACAGGTAGGCGGACCTGCCCTACGGGGGTGGTGGAGCCGTCGGTCACTTCGGAGAAGGGATTGGTAGGCAGTAGTTGATCGTAGGGTACTTGGAGGCTGTCGAATGTCTCAATGGACAAGATGTTGAGACCTGCGCCATCGTCGATGAGGGTCTTGGTAACTTGGACGTTGCTGATGACGGGTGAACAAAGCATCGGGAGGGCGCCAGCCGTAGCTGCGCACTTGAGCTGGTCTGCTGAACTGAAGGTGATGGGGCATCTGGACCACTTGAGTGGGCGAGTAGCCTCGAGCTTGGGGAGAGCCGCGTTTACTTCACAGGCGAATTACTTGAAAAGGCGCTGAGAAGCTGGGGCCTGTGCTCCGCCCAAGATGCAAGCGACGACACGCGGCTCCTGGAAGCCCCCATCCCCCTCGTCTTGGTCGTTGTTTCTCCTTGTCGGTGGCAGAGATGGTAGGCCGTCTGTACCGTGAGGACAGTCCTCCCGGGGCTGGCCACGCCAACGGTCCTCCCGAGGCTGATCACGCCACTCCTGGCGGGGGCCGCGGTCGTCCCAGCACCCCTCGGTCCGGCTTCCCCAGTGGACGTAGCCACGGTTGCCGCGCTCGGGCGTTGGATGACGCGTCCTTCACGGAGGGCCCTGAGCTCTTGACAGTCATGAGTGTTGTGGCTGTGCATGTTGTGGAAGGCACAAAATGCTCGGCCGTTCTTGGGTGGCTCTAGGTAGTCGCGGCCGCGCTTCATTTCTGGTTCGACCGCAAGCACTGCCGCTCCCTTGTGCTTTACGTCCTTGCTTTTGGCCTTCTTGTCTTCGGGTTCAGCAGCGGGGAGCTCGTCGAGTGAGAGGCGCCCCTCCTCGGCCCTGGCGCACTTGGTCGCGAGGTTGAACAGCTCCAAGGACGTGCACAAATCTTCGTGGATGGCGAGCTCCTCTTTCATCTTGACATCGTGGACGCCATCTGAGAACGCCGAAATGATGACCTCGTCCGTGACCTTGGGGATCTTGACGTGGACACTGTTGAAGCGTTGGATGAACTTCTGTAGGGTTTCTCCTGGTTGTTGCTTGATACGCCGCAGGTCACCTACGGCCGGGTGATGGTCTCGGGTGCCCTGGAAGTTGGTGATGAACCGCTCGTGCATTTCACTCCAGGTGGAGATCGATCCTGCGGGCAGGTTCAAGAGCAATGAGCGCGCGCCATCCTTGAGGGCCATGGTGAGCCAGTTAGCCATGATCTTCTCGTTGCCGCCGGACGCTTCGATGCTCAGCTCATAGAGCTGCAGGAACTCCGTAGGGTCGGGGTGCCGTCGTAGCGTGGAGGCAGGTCGGACTTGAACTTCCCAGGCCAGTTGACGTTGCGCAGCTCGGGGGCAAGGGCCTTGTAGCTTGCTATCGACACCGGAGCTAGTTGGGGAGGTGGAACTTGATCTAAGTCCTCGCGCGCTACCACGGCGGGGGGCGCGCGGTCTCGACGCAACGGTGGAGGGAGTGCGGGCGCTCCTCCGCGGGGCCACTGGATCTCTTGGCAGCTTCCTTCTTTGTGCACTAGCGCCGCGCGTGGGCGGTCACGCCGCGGGGCCACATGCCTTGGGTCTTGGAAGACGCCTTGACACGGGGGTAGCAGTGGAGCTTCATGGGCCTCGTCATCCTCATGGGGAGGCAGACGAGGCACGGAGAGGGACGGCGCTGGAGAGCCCCCAGCGGTGCTGACGAGCTCAGCGATGCGGTCAAGCCATTCTTCATAGAAGTCGTCGATGGGGCGGTAGCGTAGAAGCTCGCGTGCCATGAGCAGCGCAGCTTGCGCGTCCACGGATCCGTGGCGAGCATGGGATGAAGAGACTGCCAGAGTCAGCGACGGGGTAGCGGTGCGTCCATCACGCCGCACGGAGGGGTGCAGGGACGATGCCTGCTATTCATGCCACGCCGGACCGGTGGCGGCATTGGTGGCAGGCAATGGAGAATGGCGGGGTGGTCCGCCGGCAGGAGCAGTCTAAGCGACACGGGAAGCAAGGGCAGCCCGCCGCTCAGCACGAGCTCTGCGAGCGTCGGCCATGGAACTGCTGGAATGACGGAGCGCTGATCAACGGAAGGGAAGTTTTGGCACACCCCTACCTGGCGCGCCAAAATGTCGGATCTCGGGTTCCGGCAAAACCCTTAAGGTTCGAACTCTAGGGTGCGCATGAAGATCTCTCCTTCCGCCCTAGCTCGTCTACTCAACAACCCTAGGCCTAGCTCGTCAGATCCGAAGAACAAGGGACACAAGATTTATACTGGTTCGGGCCACTGTTGTGGTGTAATCCCCTAATCCAGTGTGGTGTGGTGGATTTCCTTGGTGGCGGAGGAAGAACTAGTACACGGATGAACTGCCTCCTAAGGAGAGGAGTTCTTGTGCTCGAGTGAGGTGGTGGTGTGTGGCCTTCTATCTGATCAAATCTAGATGAGATCAACTCCCTCTCTGATGATCTCCTCCCAATGGTGGTGGCTAGTCCTATTTATAGCGACCCGGGTCCTCTTCCCAAATATTGAGCGGGAAGGGATCCCACAATGGCCAAATTTGAAGGGAGACAACTAGTACAAGCTATCCTGACAAAAGGTGGTCTTCGCACGCCAAAGGCTCTGGTGGTGACGCCGCCGTGGGCTCCGCGATGACCTCCGTCCTGCTGTCATGCTGGTCTTGGTCTCGTTGCACCGATATGGAAACCTTTGCCTGACGCCTCGGGACTCTTCTTCTGCACCCGCTCCTTTAGCACCCAAGGGGAATCTGGCACTCTGCGCCCGCTGGCGCCCGCTTGGCCTTGGTCGTCACTGCTCATGTCATGAGGACCTCACAAGGTGTCCCTCACCTCGATATCTCCGATCCTCACGAGCCGGCCTGGTGAGGCCGCCCCAGGGGATGCCTTGTGTCGTCCGCCTCGCGAGGCTTGGCCCCTCATGTGGGTCTTGAGTGGTCGCTGAAGATGCTGGGCCGTACCAGGCCGCTTGGTGAGCCAATCCCTAGGCCGCAGGCAGGCAAGTTTGGGTACCCTCGTTCCTAGAACGCCGACATCGTCCTTGCCTTCGTCGCTCGAGGCAATCTCCTTGTCCAGCTCCTCCGGTGCTGCCAAGTCCAGCCCAAACTGATCGGGCAGCACCACGCAGCCATTTTCATCCAACTCTGGGATGAAGACGGCGGTGTTAGCATAGTCGGCGATCGCGGCAGCATGCTTGATGAGGTCTCCCTGCACCGCCGCCAGCTCGTGCCTAGCCTCCAGGCGGAAGGTTGCCAGCTGTGCAAGGTCGAGGTTGGGGTACCAGTCCTTGGCAAATTCCAAGGCCGTCCATGTGTCGGCCCTTGCGGTAGTACCCTTCCAGGCCTCGAAGCGGCCGACTGCCACCTCCAGCCACTCGGCAGTCCGGTTGGGGGTGCGTGGAGCTGGAACATCTGGCCAAAGGGCAGCCAGCACCTGGGACTCGGCACGTTGCAGACGGCGAAGTAGTTGATGGGCCGGCTGCAAGCGCGCCCTCATGGCAAGAAGTTGCTCGTTGAGGGTCCTGGGCGCGTTGAGTGCAATCTCCACACCCGCTCGACGCCTTTCATCATCCCGAGCCTCGATAGCCTGGTTGACGGCAACGGAGTGACCAGGAAAGAACTCTGCACCAGGAAAAAGACCAAATAATAAGAAGCTAGGAGCCGACTCCTGCGGCAGTCGGCAACTATGCAGAAGAGAAGAAACAACTTACCATCAACCATTTCCTCGATCACCTCATAGCCGTCGTGCAGGGCCTTCACCGTTTCGGCCCAGTTTGAGCGTTGAGTCTCGAACTCGACCCGAAGGAGCCCTTCATCGTCCGCCAACTTCTTGAGCTCCGCCTTGTGCTTCTCCGCCTGGTCTGCCAATTCCTTGGCCAGGCAGTCGCGCTCTAGGACGGCCTGGCTGCGCTCCTGCTCCTTGGTAAGGAGCTCCACCCGAACCTCACCCAGCTGAGCCCGAAGGTTAGCCGCGATTGCTGACAAGGTACGAAGGAGAAGGCGTCAGCACCAGCCAAAGATAATTGACCTTGGAGTTCCGAGCAGCCTGCTCAGCAGCCGGTCCGGAACTCGGGGACTACACCCAGAGAATGCGCTCACGCGCCCTCGCAAGGAGAAGAAGGAAATGCTTACTGATGACCCACAAGTGCAGGGGTTCTATCATAGTCCTTTCGATTAGTAAGAGTGTTGAACCCAACGAGGAGCAGAAGGAATTGATAGGCAATTTTTAGTAAGGTATTTTCTACAAGCACTGAAATTATTGGTAACAGATAGTTTTGTGATAAGGTAATTGGTAGCAAGTGACAAATAGTAAAATTAAATAAGGTGCAGCAAGATGGCCCAATCCTTTTTGTTGCAAAGGCCAAGCCTGGACAAACTCTTATATGAAGGAAAGCGCTCCCGAGGACACATGGGAATTATCGTCAAGCTTGTTTTCATCACGTTCATATGATTCATGTTCGTTACTTTGATAATTTGGTATGTGGGTGGACCGGTGCTTGGGTGCTGCCCTTACTTGGACAAGCATCCCACTTATGATTAACTTCTATTGCAAGCATTCGCAACTACAAAAGAAGTATTAAGGTAAACCTAACCATAGCATGAAACATATGGATCCAAATCAGCCCCTTACGAAGCAACGCATAAATTAGGGTTTAAGCTTCTGTCACTCTAGCAACCCAGCATCTACTTATTACTTCCCAATGCCTTCCTCTAGGCCCAAACAATGGTGAAGTGTCATGTAGTCGACATTCACATGACACCACTTGAGGAAAGACAACATACATCTCATCAAAATATCGAACGAATACCAAATTCACATGACTACTTATAGCAAGACTTCTCCCATGTCCTCAGGAACAAACGTAACTACTCACAAAGCATATTCATGTTCATAATCAGAGGGATATTAATATGCATAATGGATCTGAACATATGATCTTCCACCAAGTAAACCAACTAGCATCAACTACAAGGAGTAATCAACACTACTAGCAACCTACAGGTATCAATCTGAGGTTTTGGTACAAAGATTGGATACAAGAGATGAACTAGGGTTTGAGAGGAGATGGTGCTGGTGAAGATGTTGATGAAGATAACCCTCCCCAAGATGGGAGAGTTGTTGGTGATGACGACGGTGACGATTTCCCCCTCCCGGAGGAAAGTATCCCCGACAGAACAGCTCCGCCGGAGCCCTAGATTGGTTCCGCCAAGGTTCCGCCTCGAGACGGCGGCGTGTAGTCCCGAAAGCCTCCTTATGATTTTT
The DNA here is from genome assembly GCA_902687465.1 of Secale cereale. Classification (NCBI taxonomy): domain Eukaryota; kingdom Viridiplantae; phylum Streptophyta; class Magnoliopsida; order Poales; family Poaceae; genus Secale; species Secale cereale. The sequence goes on along the minus strand of LR738715.1, from coordinate 662,429,536 downwards.
TCTAGGTCAAAACACCTCATATAGGAGAAGATGGCATCGGGGGGTCACCGGCTAGCCCACGACGCAGGGGGGCGCGCCCTCACCCTCGTGGACAGGTGGTGGCCTCCCTGGCATATCTCTTTCGCCAAATATATTTTTATAATTTCTGAAACGGTGTTTAGTGGAGTTTCAGAGATTTCTGAGTTGTGCAGAATAGGTCTCCAATGTTTGCTCCTTTTCCAGCCTAGAATTCCAGCTGCCGGTATTCTCCCTCTTCATGTAAACCTTGTAAAATAAGAGAGAAAAGGCATAAGTATTGTGACATAACGTGTAATAACAGCCCATAATGCAATAAATATCAACATAAAAGCATGATGCAAAATTGACGTATCAACTCTCCCAAGCTTAGACCTCGGTTGTCCTCAAGCGAAAGCCGATATCAAAAAATATGTCCACATGTTTAGAGATAGAGGTGTCGGTAAAAATAAAATATGGACATGAGGGTATCATGATCAATCTTATAACATCAACACACACACATATATATTGTCATATGAATCTTATGCTAAAGTAACAATCTATTCACAATGTCAAGTATGCATCAGAAACTTCATTGAAAACCAACAAACTAAGATCTCGGTCATTGAAACAATTGCAATTTATCGTAACATCGGAAATAGTAAATATAAGAGCTTTTCGGCAAGTCCACATACTCAACTATCCTTTATTCTTTCACAACTGCTCACACTCACGCAATACTTATGGGTGTGGAGTTTTAATCGGACATAGAGAAAGATAGGGGCTCATGGTATTGCCTCCCAACCTTTTACCTCAAGGGTAATGTCAACAATAATAGATTATGATAACTCACATCCCAGTGGGTATATATTTCAAGATCTTTCCAACACAATGTGCTTGCCAAAGGATAAAGTGTAAAATGGAAAGGTGATTTTCACCTTGACTCTTATAAGTCAAGAATAATAGATAGGCCCTTCGCAGAGGGAAGCAGAGGTTGTCATGTGCTTTTATGGTTGGATGTACAAAATCTTAGCGCAAAAGAACGTCACTTTATATTGCCACTTGTGATAGGGACCTTTATTATGCAGTCCGTCAATTTTATTACTTCCATATCACAAGATCGTACAAAGCTTATTTTTTCCACACTAATAAATCATACATATTTTAGAGAGTTTGCAACAATGACAACTTACTTGATGGATCTTACTCAATCCATAGATAGGTATGGTGGACTCTCATGGCAAAACTGGGTTTAAGGATGTATGGAAGCACAAGTAGTATCTCTACTTGGTGCAAGGAGTTTTGGCTAGCATGAGGGGGAAAGGCAAGCTCAACATGTTGGATGATCCATGACAATATACTTTATTTCAGATATAAGAAAACATAACCCATTATGTTGTCTTCCTTGTCCTACATCAACTCTTTGGCATGTCATATTTTAATGAGTGCTCACGATCATAAAAGATGTCCAACATAGTATATTTGTATGTGAAACCTCTCTTTCTTTATTACTTCCTATTAATTGCAACGATGACCAAAACTATGTTTGTCAACTCTCAACAACTTTTATTCATCATACTCTTTATATGTGAAGTCATTACTTTCCATAAGATCAATATGATCTCTTTGATACTTTTTATATTTCCCTTTATTCTCTCATGACCATAGCGAGAGAATCAAGCCCTTGACTCAACACTAATCTTTATTATATAGCTCACGGACTCGATTACAAGGGTAAAGATCATAAAAGCAAATGCTCACAACTAGATCATACTAAACTTTATTCTACTAGATCAAGATATTACCAAAAGGATCGAACTAAGAAAAGTGGTAAAGATAGGAGTGTGATGGTGATACGATACCGGGGCACCTCCCCCAAGCTTGGCAGTTGCCAAGGGGAGTGACCATACCCATATGATTATGTCTCCTTCTTCGGAGGTGGTGACAATGTGGTTGGAAGCAGTGATGATGGGTCATCATACATCGAGTGTAGGAAATCCTCCAACTTGCAGATTATACCCTTGAGTGCGGTGATATGCTACTTCAACAAAATATTTTCACTTGTGAGATACTTGTTCTGTATATGAGCTAACTCAATCATCTTGAAAGCTTGAATCTCAGTTGAAGTAAAAAGGTTTGGAAGGGGTTGAAGGATGTCTTCTTCTCCTGTTGCCGGAGCATGATCTTCCACAGCCTTCTTGATCATATTCTCCTTGTTGATCTCCTCGGGTTCTTCCCTCTTCAGCTCTATCTTCATTAGCCAAGCATCGTTGCCCTCATTGTTGGAGGAGGAGGAAGACATTATGCCTAGCCTTGTCAACCCTAGCAGGAAATATCTTGAAACAAGAACAGAGGATTTTTGCGTGATACTGTGGTCAAAACCTACGGGAGAATATATAGTGAAGTTTTTACCGACCAAAAGAAGTAACATGCAAGAAATCGGAGTCCGGGAGGCACACGAGGTGCCCACGAGGCAGGGGGCGCGCCCTCCACCCTCGTGGACGCCTCGTTTCCTTTCCGGACTGCCTCTTATTTTTCTATTTTTCTAAATATTCCAAAACAGTGAAAAATTGCCATTAGGACTGTTTTGGAGTTAGTTTACTTACCATACCACATACCTCTTCCTTTTCGGAGTCTGAATTGTTCTGGAAGGTGTTCCTTATGTATTCCTCCGGGGTTAATGATACGTCTCCAAAGTATCTACTTTTCCAAACACGTTTGCCCTTGTTTTGGACTCTAACTTGCATGATTTGAATGGAACTAACCCGGACTGACGCTGTTTTTAGCAATTGTTTTTGTGCAGAAATAAAAAGTACTCGGAATGACCTAAAAATCCATGGAGAATTATTTTGGAAAAAATAAAAAATATCTGCAGAAAGATCCACGTCAGGGGGCCCACACCCTGTCCACGAGGGTGGGGGCGCGCCCCCTCCCCCTAGGCATGCCCCCTGCCTCGTGGGCCCCCTTATGCTCCACCGACGTACCCCGGGACTCCATATATTCACTTTCGGAGAGACAAAAACCAGAGAGGAAGAATTATCGCGTTTTACGATATGGAGCCGCCGCCAAGCCCTAATCTCTCCCGGGAGGGCTCATTTGGAGTCCGTTCGGGGCTCCGGAGAGTGGAGATCATCGCCATCATCATCATCAACCATCCTCCATCACCAATTCCATGATGCTCACCGACGTGCGTGATTAATTCCATCGTAGGCTTGCTGGACGGTGATGGGTTTGATGAGATTTACCATGTAATCAAGTTAGTTTTGTTAGGGTTTGATCCCTAGTATCCACTATGTTCTAAGATTGATGTTGCTATGACTTTGCCATGCTTAACACTTGTCACTAGGGCCCGAGTGCCATGATTTCAGATCTGAACCTATTATGTTTTCATGAATATATGTGTGTTCTTGATCCTATCTTGCAAGTATATAGTCACCTACTACGTGTTATGATCCGGCAACCCCGAAGTGACAATAGTCGGGACCACTCCCGATGATGACCGTAGTTTGAGGAGTTCATGTAATCACTATGTGTTAATACTTTGGTCTGGTACTCTATTAAAAGGAGGCCTTAATATCCCTTAGTTTCCACTAGGACCCCGCTGCCACGGGAGGGTAGGACAAAAGATGTCATGCAAGCTCTTTTCCATAAGCATGTATGACTATATTCGGAATACATGCCTACATTACATTGATGAACTGGAGCTAGTTCTGTGTCACCCTAGGTTATAACTTTCACATGATGAATCGCATCCGACATAATTCTCCATCACCGATCCAATGCCTACGAGCTTTTCACATATTGCTTGTTGCTTATTTACTTTTCCGCCGCTGCTATTACAAAAACTACAAAAACACTATCGTTACTTTTATTGCTGTTACCACTATTTCCATACTACTTTGTTACTAAACTACCTTGTTGTAGATACTAAGTTTCCAGGTGTGGTTGAATTGACAACTCAGCTGCTAATACTTAAGAGTATTATTTGGCTCCCCTTGTGTCGAATCAATAAATTTGGGTTGAATACTTTACCCTCGAAAACTGTTGCGATCCCCTACACTTGTGGGTTATCAGTTACGGTTTCTGGCACCGTTGCCGGGGAGCGTAGCTGTATTCTCTAAGTCACTTGGGATTTATACATGTTGATCACTATGAAGAACTTGAAGGACTCAAAAACCAAGATTTATCCCTCAACTACGAGGGGAGGTAAGGAACTGCCATCTAGCTCTGCACTTGATTCACCCTCTGTTATGAGTAAACTTGCGACACCTACTCCTGCTATTGAATCTGATATGTCGTATGTTCTTGATGATGCCACTTCTGCTATGTATGATGAAAATACTTCTATGCCTGATAATACCGTGCCACTAGGTGAATTTCTAGATGAACAAATTGCTAAGGTTAGGGAGAATGCAAATATTGAAACTGATAATATTTATGAAAGTGATGATGAAGCTTCTCCCCCTAGATATGAATTGCCTGTTATTCCGGAGGGTTATGTTATGGATGAAGAAACTGCTAGAGACTTTCTTGCTTGCAACGATAGATATGATCTTAAGAAATTATTAGCTAAGTTGAAAGAAAAGTCTTTGAATGCTAGAATGAAATATGACCCTGCTTTTGCTACTTCACCTATCTTTGTTACTGACAAGGATTATGATTTCTCTGTTGATCCCGAGTTAATTACTTTGGTTGAATCTGATCCTTTCCATGGCTATGAATCTAAAACTGTTGTGGCACATCTTACTAAGTTGAATGATATAGTCACCCTGTTTACCAACGATGAAAAGATTTGTTATTACTATATCCTTAAGTTATTTCCTTTCTCGTTAAAGGGTGATGCTAAGACTTGGTTTAATTCTCTTGATCCTGGTTGTGTGCGTAGTCCCCAGGATATGATGCATTACTTTTCTACTAAATATTTTCCCGCTCATAAGAAACAAGCCGCCTTACGGGAAATATATAACTTTGTGCAAATTGAAGAAGAGAGTCTCCCACAAGCTTGGGGGAGGATTCTACAATTACTTAATGCTTTGCCTGATCATCCTCTTCCGAGGAACGATATGCTTGATGTCTTTTATAATGGACTAACCGATGCTTCCATAGACCACCTGGATAGTTGTGCTGGTTGTGTTTTTAGGGAAAGAACAATTGATCAAGCTGAATTACTATTGAATAATATGCTGGCCAATGAAAATAATTGGACACTTCCTGAACCAGCCCCTAAGCCAACTCCGAAGAAAAGAGGTGTTCTATTTCTCAGTCCTGAAGATATGCAAGACGCAAAGAAATCTATGAAAGAAAAAAGTATTAAAGCTGAAGATATTAAGAATATACCGCCTATTGAAGAAATACATGGTCTTGATAACCCGACACAGGTAGTAAAGGTAAATTCTCTTTATAGATTTGATGAAGGTGATATTCCTCGTCATAAGTCTGCTAGCCAATGCTTAGAGCAGTTTGACAATTTTATTGTGAAGCAAGAAAACTTCAATGCTTATGTTGGTAGACAATTACAACGTAATGCTTATATGATTGAACGCTTGAGTGATTATATGTCTAGAGTTAAAGGTGAATTGAAACTCATTAGTAAACATGCTTCTATGGTTACCACTCAAGTAGAACAAGTACTTAAGGCTCAGAATGATTTGCTCAATGAATTAAATAGTAAGAATAATGACTATGATGTTAGAGTTGCAACTAGTGGTGGTAAAATGACCCAGGAACCTTTGTATCCTGAGGGCCACCCTAAGAGAATTGAGTAAGATTCTCAAAGAGCTAATTTAGATGCACCTAGTTCTTCTAAGAAGAAGAAAAAGAAAATGGATAGGACTTTGCATGCTTCTAGTGAACCTGTAGCTGACACACCTGAGAATCCAAATGATATCTCTGTTTCTGATGCTGAGACACAATATGGTAATGAACACGAGCCTAATAATAATATTAATGATGATGTTCATGATGATGCTCAACCTAGCAATGATAATGATGTATAGATTGAACCTGCTGTTGATCTTGATAACCCACAATCAAAGAATCAACATTATGATAAGAGAGACTTTGTCGCTAGGAGGCACGGTGGGGAAAGAGAACCATGGGTTCAAAAATCCATGCCTTTTCCTCCGAAACCATCCAAGAAAAAGGATGATGAGGATTTTGAGCGCGTTGCTGAAATAATTAGACCTATCTTTTTGCGTATGCGTTTGACTGATATGCTTAAAACAAATCCTTATGCTAAGTATATGAAGGATATTATTACCAATAAAAGAAAGATACCTGAAGTTGAAATTTCCACCATGCTTGCCAACTACACTTTTAAGGGTGGAATACCTAAGAAACTAGGAGATCCAGGAGTACCTACTATACCTTGCTCCATTAAAGGAAACTATGTTAAAACTGCTTTATGTGATCTTGGAGCCGGTATTAGTGTTATGCCTCTCTCTTTATATCGTAGACTTGACTTGAGTAAGTTGACACCTACTGAAATATCATTGCAAATGGCCGATAAATCAACTGCTATACCTGTCGGTATTTGTGAGGATGTGCCTGTTGTGGTTACAAATGTTACTATTTTAACGGACTTTGTTATCCTTGATATTCCCGAGGATGATAATATGTCTATTATCCTTGGTAGACCCTTTTTGAATACTGCAGGGGCTGTTATTGATTGCAACAAAGGCAATGTCACTTTTCATGTCGACGGTAATGAGCATACGGTACACTTTCCGAGGAAACAACCTCAGGTCCACAGTATCAATTCTATTGGAAAAATTTCAACTATTACTATTAGAGGTTTTGAATTTCCTCTTCCCACTATCAAAAAGACATATGATATTCTTATTGTTGGGGATATACATATCCCCATTGAGGTAACCTAGTGTTATTCGAAAATTCTACGGTTTCATGTTATTCGGAAAGAGTTTATTAACAAGACTTGATCAACCTTGTTAATGGATTCCTTTTGATGAGCATGAGATGGGTGAATCTAGATAGCACAACCTTCTGCACCCTCCTTTTACTTTCTGTTAATTAGATTAAATAAAGCAAAAATAGTATTTAATGTCTATTTCCAGACTTTTTCGTGCAATAAAAAATACACTAAAAATAAAAGTTCTCCAAGTGCCCTGAAAATGAAATATGATTTTTTTTCTAGAATATTTGAGAATATATGGCACAGAAAACACAGCAAGGGGAGCTAGCACCTGGCCACGAGGGTCCAGGGCACGCCCACCCTCACAGGGTGCACCCCTTGCCTCGTGGGCCCCACATGGCCCCCTCAACTTATTCCTGCACTCACACACTTCTTCTTCCTCCCAAAAAAATCACTATCCAGCTCAAGCACGAGTTCTAGCTCATCTTACTGCCATTTTCGATCTCCTTGATCAAAGCTCCATTCACACAACTTTTTGGGGAGATTGTTCCTTGGTATGTGACTCCTCCATTGGTCCAATTAGTTTTTGTTCTAGTGCTTTATTTATTGCAATTTTTTGCTGCTGTGGTGACCTTGTTCTTGAGCTTGCATGTCAAATTTGTTTGGTCCCAAGTAGTTATAATGCACGATATAGTCTCTGGACACTTGTAGGAGTTGTTGCTATCAATCTTGTTGAGTTTGGTTCACTTTTATTTTGAGTTACTAAAAATTTCAGAAAATTTCAGAAAAATGCATAGGAAAATCTTCCAAGGTGGTTCCTCAAGGAAGTAAGAACCAAGTCTCGCGATGCTTGAGCCGGACGATGAACTACCGAGGGAAGCTGAAGTGCGGCCTTGTGAATGGCCGTCGGAGGAATTTATGGTTCGGGTAGGCATTAAGGAGGAATTTGACGCATATGTACGTAATGCTGACCTCGAGGGCTTAATGCAAGATAAGTGCCCTCAATACCGTTACTTAACTGATACCTTTGTGAGAAGGTTTAAATTTTCATCTTCACGAAATTCTCACACTGTCCTGTTTGATCTTTATGATAAATCTTACACCATGGACTTAGAGGATTTTAATGATGCTGGTAAGCTCCCGCAGTGGGGCAGTATGGGTGATCCTCGCAAATCTGAATATAAAGACTTCCTTGCTAGTATCACTATGGGGGAATCTAGAGAAATCACACAAGCTACCATAGGGAGCATTCATTTTCCTGCTATTCATTACTTTGCTCTCTTTATTGGTAGATGCATAAACAGTAAAGATGAGGCTTGCCACATGTGTGTCCCAGATCTTAGTGTTCTCAAGAGTGTTGTATTAGGTGATAGACAATATAACTTGGGAGCCATTGTTGCACGCAGGCTACATCATAATGGTTTGTATGGAGATTTATTTGGTGGGATTTATGACACTCGCATAGCTCACCGTGTTGGTGTGCCTATACATGAAAATGATGAACCTTTACCGCCTGCTTATTTGGATTACAATGCTATGGTTAGTCACCGGTTTATAGAGAGGGATGAACAATCCCTCAAATATCGACTAATATTTAACTGGCGCCACGCTTTCCATATCGCTCTTCCTGCTCCTACCCTGTTTGACTTTCAGGCAAAAGGGAGATATACTATAACCACAGAGGAGGCCAATGAGTATCAGGAGACGATGGAAGCAGCCCGTCTCCAAGCTGCAGCTCAGCAGACAGTAGCTGCTGCATCTCAGTACAACCCCAACTACGACTTTGGATATCCGCCAAGCCAATACTGGCCATAGACCAACTTAGGCCAAAAGCCTAAGCTTGGGGGAGTACGTGTTTCTCACCGACATTACATTCATGTTCACACACTTATTCTAGTTGTCAGTGCTCTCACTCTTTCATTGTATCATCCATGCTAGTTTCAATTATTTTCTTAGTCTTTTTCTTGTGTGTTAGAAAAACCTTAAGATACAAAATTAGTTGTAGCTTTTAGCTAGTCTACTTTCCTTGCCTGTAGTAGTAGTAATTAAAAGAAAACCCAAAAAGATTTCTCGTTCTTCTTTTGCTTGTTGGGAGCTTTCCCGTGTAAATAGTTTCTTTGCTTTTCTTTGGGGGTCAAGAGTAGAAGACCATGATTGAAAATACTTAGTGGCTCTCATATGCTTTATTGTTGATTGAACCTTGAGCCATATTACCTTGTCTTCTCTCTCGTATTAAATGTTCGTAGATTCCATCTTAGTCCAATGCACGTGCACTATTATTACTATCCACATTATTCGGTCGTGCGAGTGAAAGGCAATAATGATGATATATGATGAATTGATTGAGATGAGAAAAGCTGGTATGAACTCGACCTCTCCTGTTTTGTAAATATGATAGTTCATCGTTCCTGATTTAGCTTGTTATGAATGAAACATGCTTGTAATGACAATTAGAGATCATAGTTGCTTATGCCGTGCTTAATTACCTGAGAGTTTATAATGGTCTATCTTGCGTGCCAACATGATATTAAAATGGTTGTGATGTGGTATGATGGGATGGTATCCTCCTTTGAACGATTCAAGTGGTCTGACTTGGCACATGTTCACGCATGTAGTTGAAACAAATCAACATAGCCTCCACGATATTTATGTTCATGGTGATTTATATCCTACTCATGCTTGCATTCACTATTGATTAATTTTTTAATGCATGTTTATGACTGTTGTCGCTCTTTAGCTAGTCGCTTCCCAGTCTCTTTCTAGCCTTCACCTGTACTAAGCGGGAATACTGCTTGTGCATCCACTTCCATAAACCCCAAAGTTATTCCTATGAGTCCACCATACCTTCCTATATGCGGTATTTACCTGCCGTTCCAAGTAAATTGGTATGTGCCTAACTCTAAACCTTCAAATGAAATTCCGTTTTGTATGCTCGAACAACTCATGTATCAACCAGGGTCGTCTATATCTTCCATGCTAGGTGAGTTATTCTCACGATGACTGGACTCCGCTCATCATTCATGAGAAAGTGGCTGGTAACCGGGATGCCCAGTCCCATGCTCAAAATCATAATAATTAAACAAAACTCCCCCAGGGCCATTGTTGGTTTGGACGGCGCCCGTTCTTTCGGACCAGCCGTGAAGTGTGCTTGTTGGTGGTTGGGGGAGTATAAACTTTACCATTCTGTTTGGGAACCGCCTATAATGTGCGTAGCATGGAAGATATCGAGATTCTTGGTTGTTATGTTGACAATGAGAGTATACCGCTCAAAATATTATTCATCTCTATTTAAAAACCGAGCTCTGACACCTCTACAAATCCCTGCTTCCCTCTGCGAAGGGCCTATCTATTTACTTTTATGTTGAGTCATCATCCTCTTATTACAAGCACCAGTTGGAGAGCACCTCTATCATTTGCATGTATTACTATTAATTTGCATTGAGTATGATCATGACTGGATCTCTTTTACCATGAACTACAATGTCTGGTCAGTCTTTGATCTTAAAAGGTGTCTGCATTTATGTTTTGAGATCTCAGAAGGGCTAGCGAGATACCATCTTGTTATATAATATCATGATTGTTTTAAGAAAGTGTTGTCATCCGAGGTTTATTATTATTGCTCGCTAGTTGATTATGCCATTGTTATGAGTAGAAATGAAACCTGAAAGTTATTGTGAATATGGTTAGTTCATGATCTTTGCTGAAAACTTGAATGCTGGCTTTACATATTTACAACAACAAGAGAAAACATAGTTTGTCAAAGTTTTTCTTTATCACTTTCAGTTTATCAACTCAATTGCTTGAGGACAAGCAAAGGTTTAAGCTTGGGCGAGTTGATACATCTCCAACGTATCTACTTTTCCAAACACTTTTGCCCTTGTTTTGGACTCTAACTTGCATGATTTGAATGGAACTAACCCGGACTGATGCTGTTTTCAGCATAATTGCCATGGTGTTGTTTTTGTGCAGAAATAAAAAGTTCTCGGAATGACCTAAAAATCCACGGAGAATTATTTTGGAAAATATAAAAAATATCTGCGGAAAGATCCACGTCAGGGGGCCCACACCCTGTCCATCAGGGTGGGGGGCGCGCCCCCTCCCCCTGGGCGCGCCCCCTGCCTCGTGGGCCCTCTGATGCTCCACCGACGTACCCCCGGACTCCATATATTCACTTTCGGGGAGAAAAAAATCAGAGAGGAAGAATTATCACGTTTTACGATACGGAGCCGCCGGCAAGCCCTAATCTCTCTCGAGGCTCCGAAGAGTGGAGATCATCGCCATCGTCATCATCAACCTTCCTCCATCACCAATTCCATGATGCTCACCGCCGTGCGTGAGTAATTCCATCGTAGGCTTGCTGGACGGTGATGGGTTGGATGAGATTTACCATGTATAGGATACCACTATTTCCATACTACTTTGCTACTAAACTATCTTGATGCAGATACTAAGTTTCCAGGTGTGGTTGAATTGACAACTCAGCGGCTAATACTTAAGAGTATTCTTTGGCTCCCCTTGTGTCGAACCAATAAATTTGGGTTGAATACTTTACCCTCGAAAACTGTTACGATTCCCTACACTTGTGGGTTATCAGTTACGGTTTCAATAACATTGGTTTCAACATTTATAGGATTACCTGAGATATAATGTTTGATGCTTTGACCGTTCACCACCTTCGGATTTGTGCCTTTGAAGTTGTTGATTTTTATGGCATCGGAACGATAGACCTCCTCGATAACGTAAGGAGCTTCCCATTTAGAGAGAAGTTTTCCTGCAAAAAATCTTAAACGAGAGTTGTATAGCAAGACATAATCACCTACGTTAAACTCACGCTTTTGTATCCTTTTGTCATGCCATCTTTTAACCTTTCTTTAAACAGCTTGGCATTCTCATAAGCTTGGGTTCTCCATTCATCAAGCGAGCTAATGTCAAATAACCTCTTCTCACCGGCAAGTTTGAAATCATAATTGAGCTCTTCAATAGCCCAATATGCCTTATGCTTTAGCTCAAGAGGTAAGTGACATGCTTTTCCATAAACCATTTTATATGGAGACATACCCATAGGATTCTTGTATGCAGTTCTATTGGCCCATAATGCATCATCAAGTTTCTTTGACCAATTCTTTCTAGACCTATTAACTGTCTTTTGCAAAATTAATTTCAGCTCTCTGTTACGCAGTTCTACTTGATCACTAGACTGTGGGTGGTAAGGGGATGCAATTCTATGATTAACATCATACTTAGCAAGCATTTTACGGAAAGCACCATGAATAAAGTGTGAACCACCATCAGTCATTAAGTATCTAGGGACTCCAAACCTCGGAAAAATAACTTCTTTAAGCATCTTAATAAAGGTGTTGTGATCAGCACTACTAGTTGGAATAGCTTCTACCCACTTAGTAACATAATCAACAACAACTAAAATAGGTGTGCACCCATTATAGGAAGGAAATGGTCCCATATAATCAAAGCCCTAGACATCAAATGGTTCAATAACAAGTGAATAATTCATAGGCATTTCTTGACGCCTACTAATATTACCAATTCTTTGACATTCACCACAAGATAAGACACAGTTACGAGCATCCTTGAAGAGAGTAGGCCAATAAAAACTAGATTGCAATACCTTATGTGCAGTTCTATCTCTAGCATGGTGTCCTCCATAAGCTTCGGAGTGGCACTTGCGTAGGATCTGTTCCTGTTCATGCTCAGGTACACAACATCTAATAGTACCATCTACTCCTTTATAAAGGTGCGGGTCGTCCCAGAAGTAATGTCTTAAATCATAGAAGAACTTTTTCTTTTGCTGGTATGTGAAACTAGGTGGTATTAATTTAGCAACAATGTAATTAGCATAGTTAGCATACCATGGAGCAGTACGAGAAGTATTTATGACATCTAATTGTTCATCAGGAAAGCTATCATCAATAGGTAGTGGGTCATCAAGAATATTCTCTAGCCTAGACAAGTTGTCTACAACGGGGTTCTCAACTCCCTTTCTATCAGTAATATGGAAACCAAATTCTTGCAGCAAGAGAACCCATCTAATAAGTCTAGGTTTAGCATCTTTCTTTTTCATAAGGTATTTGATAGCAGCATGATCAGTGTGAATAGTTACTTTAGAATCAACAATATAAGGTCTAAACTTATCACATGCAAGTACGACTGCTAAAAACTCCTTCTCAGTAGTAGCATAATTTCTCTGGGCACCGTCTAGAGTTTTACTAGCATATTGGATAACATTCAATTTCTTATCAACTCCTTGTCCTAGAACAACACCTACAACATAATTACTAGCATCGCACATAATCTCAACGGGTAAATTCCAGTCAGGAGGCTGTACAATAGGTGCAGAGATCAATGTTTTCTTAAGTATTTCAAATGCTTCTACACAATCATCATCAAAGGCAAAATGAACATCTTTTTGTAAGACATTAGTCAGAGCCTGGAGATTTTGGAGAAGTCCTTAATGAACCTCCTATAAAACCCGACGTGACCAAGGAAACTTCTTATAACTTTGATGTCCTTGGGACATGACATCTTTTCAATAGCATCAACTTTAGCTTTGTCAACTTCAATACCTCTTTCAGAAATTCTATGTCCCAAGACAATGCCTTCATTAACCATAAAGTGGCACTTCTCCCAATTCGAGACAAGATTAGTTTCTTCACATCTCTGCAAAACTCGATCAAGGTAGCTCAAGCAATCATCAAAAGAAGTTCCGTAAACGGGAAAATCATCCATGAAAACCTCAACAATCTTTTCACAAAAATCAGAGAATATAGACATCATGCATCTTTGAAAGGTAGCAGGTGCATTACATAAACCAAAAGGCATACGTCTATAAGCAAAGGTACCGAAGGGACAAGTAAAAGTGGTCTTTTCTTGATCCCCTTTTGACACAGGTATTTGAGAGAAACCAGAGTAGCCATCTAGAAAGCAAAAATGGGTATGTTTGGATAACCTTTCTAGCATTTGATCAATAAAAGGCAAAGGGAAATGATCTTTCTTAGTGGCTTTATTAAATTTGTGGAAATCAATTACCATCCTATAATTAACCCATAACAATTCTTTGCGAGATCAATTCATCTTTATCATTAGGAACTACAGTCATACCTCCCTTCTTAGGGACACAATGGAAAGGACTTACCCACTGGCTATCAGCAACTTGATAGATTATACCTGCCTCTACAAGCTTTAGTATTTCCTTCCTTACCAATTCTTTCATCTTAGGATTTAACCGTCATTGATGATCGATAACCGGTTTCGCGTCCTCTTCCAACTTTATCTTGTGTTGGCATAAAGTGGGACTAATGCCCTTAAGATCATCCAGAGTATATCTAATAGCAGCATGGTGCTTCTTCAGAGTTTTCAATAGTTTCTTTTCTTCCTGCTCTGAAAGGTTAGCCCTAATAATAACAGGATATATCTTCTTTTCATCGAGATAAACATATTTAAGAGTATCAGGTAATGGTTTAAGTTCAAACACGGGATCACCCTTGGGTGGAGGAGGATCCCCTAGAATTTCAACAGGCAAGTTGTTTTTCAATAAGGGTCCCTGCTTAAAGAATATTTCATCTATTTCCCTTCTCTCATTCATATACATATCATTTTCATGGTCTAGCAGATATTGTTCTAAAGGATCGTTAGGAGGAACAACAATAGAAGCAAGACTAATAATTTCATCCTTACTAGATATGTAACGCCCGGATAAATAAGCTACAGTAATACTCTACTAATGATGCCACGTCATCGCTCTTACTGTTATTAGAAGTCACTTTGGTTCAAACCGGTTCGAATTCAAATTAAAATAAAGCCAAACAAATAAAGTTTTCAAAGAACAAAACTAAAATGTTCAAAGTGTGGCAAATATTCCATAACCAATTATGGTGCTGACCCAACACGTTTGAAAAGTATTTAAATGCCCTTTTTGTAAATATAACAGTGACTAAAACATTTGTTTAAATGCTATTTAAATAATGGACAGATATAAACTAAATTATTTTAGTGCCAAAATAATTGTGGCAATGACATAATTGATATTACTAATTTAGGGGCTAGTGTTATATTTTATAAAAGCTAAAACTAAGTTAAAGCAATAAAAGAAAACAGAAATCAAAACATAAAACAAAAAAATAATAAAAACTAAAAGGCCTCACCCCTCCCCTGGGCTTTGGCCCAACTAGCCACTAGGCCGGCCCAGCTCCCCATTCCCCCCATCTTTCTGTTCCCCTCCCCTCGTGGCCATGCCCGATGGCCCACACGGCCGTGGCCATCGCCGTGGCGGCCATCCGCCGGCTCCCCCGGCCTATAAGGTTGGCGCCCCTCCCCGGCGCCCGAACCCTAGCTTCCCCGATCCTCTTCCTCTTCCTCGGTTCCCCTCCTGGATCCGGACGCCCGAAGCCGCCGTCACCGCGTCACCGCGCTCGCCGTCCGTCTTCGTCGTCGTCGTCCACGACAACCTCCCCGACCGGCCTCGTCAAGCCTCGACGACCCCCTTCTCGTCAACGGCTGTGAGCGCCGCCCCCCTTTTCCCTCTGCTCCTCGACGCACGCCGTAGCCGTAGATGCCACTACGCCGCTGCCGCCCCGTTGCTGCGACTGCAGTGCTGCTGCCCTGCTGCTCCGCCCTGCCGTCCTCGGCCGTGCCCGGGCCTTGTCCCCGCTTGCGCTTCGTCGCCGACCTCCCACCGTCGCTCCGCGCCGCTCCGCCCCGCAGCCACCACGCCATTGCTCGCCTCGTTCCCCTCCCCGCGGCTCGCCTCCTCTGTCGTAGCGGCGTTGCCGCGCCTGGCCACGTCGGGGCCGTTTACTGCCCGCATCCGCCTCCGGCCGCCGGCCCGCTCCAGCCGCCTCCAAGCCTCGCCGGCTTCGCCCCCGCTCAGCCCCATCCGCCGCCGCACGATGGCGCTCGTCGCGCTCGCCCCGCGCCACCGACTTCTGCCGCGCGCACGCTCGCGACCCCCCTGCTCGCCCGCCGCCCGTTAACCACACCCGCCCCGCGTGGCCTAATGGGCCACTGAGCAGTGGGGCCCAGCCCCCTTTTTTTTAAAAAAAGAAGAATTAAAAAAATGTTATAAAAATATATATTAATTAATTAATTGTTTAATTAACTTGATTAATTAGGTTTAACTAAACTAATTAATTAGATTAGTTAACTAAACTTTAGTTAGTTAAAATGTGCCTATGACAGGGGGCCCCACCCCCTGTTGACCAGTCAAACGTTGACTGGTCAACTGGGACCCCCTGGCCCACCTGTCAGCCACTTGGTGCACTTTTGTGTACCCTGTGCTGGGTACCCGTAGCATTTTACATTTAATTTCGAATTAATAATAATTTCCGAATATTAATAAAACTTTGAAAAATCATATAAAATAATCCGTAACTCGGATGAAAAAGATTTATATATGAAAGTCGCTCAGAATTTCGAGACGAATCCGAATACGCTGTCCGTTCGTCCACCACACATCCCTAGCATACCGAACATGGAACAATCCCCCTCCGGTTCGCTTGTCCGAAAATGCCTAACACCGGGAATGCTTTCCCGGATGTTTTCCCCCTTCGCCGGTACCGTGTAGCACTGCGTTAGAACACCCCTGGCACCGCTTATTACCATGTCATGCATCTGTATTGCATATGTGTGCTATGTATTTATTGTTTCTTCCCCCCTCTTCTCTCCGGTAGACCCCGAAACTGCCGCTGATGCCGTGTGATAAACTACGTCGACAACGACCCCTTCTTCTTGTCTGAGCAACCAGGAAAGCCCCCCCTTTGATCATCTCGATATCACCCATTCCATCCTCTCTTATGCTTGCATTAGAATTTTGCTACTGTTATTGTTTGATCCTATTCTGATGCATAGCCCGCTTTTGTACCTGCTATTGTTACCTACATGCTATGCTAAACTGCTTAGTATAGGTTGGCTAGTGATCCATCAGTGACCCCACCTTGTCCTTGTTTCCCCTGCTTCATCATCGACGACTCAAGCAACGTGATCGAAGACCGGAGCCCGACACTTCACATCACATCACACCCCCTTTGTTGCTCGACTCTGCAGAGGTACTATCGGGTGCCGAGGGTGAAGCCTCGTAACGCACTCATGATGATAACTCTGTAGTGTAGCTATTCGGTCGTGGTCATCGAGGGTGATTCCTCTTTCTCCATTCCCGATACGACTCTGTCGTGCAACCCCTCAAGTGTGAACCTCGGGGGTGATTCCTCATAGTTCGCCTTGACGGACACATCGAGTGGAATTCGTCGGGGGTGATTCCTCGGGTTTTCCACCTTGATGTTTTGGACACACAGTTACATGGACTTTACTTCATACCTTTGTGAAAGGCGGGCGGGCCCGGAGAGCACCCGCGGGAGTTGTTACGGTGGCGGCTGGCTGTTTAGCGGTATCACCTAGGAGAGGTGATAGCTCCGGACTTGTCCCGACAGCCGTCACTTCTGTCAATAATGCACTAACAGATTTGGGTATTTGTTCTGAGTTGGCCTCTGGCCTTTACGCACTAACCGCCACGCGAGAATAGTTATGGGCCTCGGCGTCGTGGTATCAGCCGAAGCTTTGTCAGACGTCCAGTTCAGCATTGCGGCACGGCCTGGTCGGCGCCCCAGTGGAGGTGGCCTGGATCGCCCTGCGCGCAACGATCCGGAGTGCAACGGGCGATGGCCCATGACCCCGGAGCGCTTAGGATGTAGACCGGCGGGGACCTCTCTGCTGAGCCTAGGTAGGGCTGCGACGTGTTGATCTTCCGAGGCCGGGCATTGACACAGAAAGGTGTGTCCGGCCAGAGATGATCGAGCGTGAGGGTAACGTGGTGCACCCCTGCAGGGAAGTTATCTATTCGAATAGCCGTGTCCACGGTAACGGACGTTCAGTCTTATATCCTGATCTATTATAACTAGAAATGGATACTTGAGATATGTGATGGAATTGTGGCTGCGAGATTACTTTCTCGCAGGGAGTCGAGGAAGGATCTCTAGGCCGTTAATACTACAACATGCTTGTTAATTATAAACTGCTATTCTGTATTTCCTTCTACTGCTGCAAGATGGTGCTTCCCAGAAGATGCTTGAAGATGCTAGTCTTCGATAGGCTAGGTTTTCCCCCTCCTCTTCTGGCATTCTGCAGTTCAGTCCACATATACAGTTTATTCCTTTGATACTGATGCATACTTAGTATAGATCTGATGCTTGCGAGTACTTTGGATGAGTACTCACGGTTGCTTTGCTCCCCTTTTCCCCTTCTTCTTCTTTCTGGTTGTTGCAACCAGATGGCGGATCCCAGGAGCCAGATGCCACCCCAGTCGACTACTACTACTACCCCGACGGAGCCTACTACTACGTGGAGACAGCTGACGACTAGGAGTAGTTAGGAGGTCCCAGGCAGGAGGCCTTGCCTCTTCGATCGTTGATGTTTGTGCTAGCCTTCTTAAGGCAAAACTTGTTTAACCTATGTCTGTTCTCAGATATTGTTGCTTCCGCTAACTCTGTTGCTTTCGAGCTTCTGTATTCGAGCCCTCGAGGCCCCTGGCTTGTAATATGAAGCTTGTATTATTTTAATTTGTGTCTAGAGTTGTGTTGTGATATATTCCCGTGAGTCCCTGATCTTGGTCGTACACATTTGCGTGCATGATTAGTTTACGGACAAATCGGGGGCGTCACAAGTTGGTATCAGAGCCGACTGCCTGTAGGATCCCCCTTTCCAACTCCTTGGCCGAAGTTGAGTCTAGTCTTTGGAAAACTGTTTTACTAACATGGCTATGTGGCTTACGGGCCCACGTCGCCAATTGGGTGGTATTAGGATCTTTTACTCCTCGACCTTACTCCGGGACTCTGAAATCTCTTCTATTCGGGTTAAACGAATTTACTAACTCAAATATTAGGATCCCGTGACCATATTCACCCCAAAGATGGATATAGCCATAGTTTTCCTTAGTAGTAGTTTTGAATAGTGCACACTATGTCCTGTTGTCTAGCCGCCATTCATAGTGTTTCCTTCACTATGCAAGTTTCATCATGAACGGTCACTAGTCTTAGCAAATGCTCAATGCTAAACTACTCCTTGTTACATTTCAACAGGATGGCTGACGATCCACCACCTCCACCCTATATTGCCGCAATGATGCAGCAGTTTGAACTGAATCATTAATTTATGACTGGTGTAATGGCTCAGCTTCCAAACCAGAATGCTCATCAACAGCTTGCCCCAATAACACTGCCAGAATTCGTGCGCCTCAACCCGTCCATTTTCCGCAACTCCACCAATCCTATGGATGCCGATGATTGGCTTCGTGACATCCAGTTTGAGATGAAGTCAGCTAATGTTGCCCCTGCCAGTTACGTCACCTTTGCGACATTTCACTTGAAGGGTCCAGCTGCCCAATGGTGGGAAAGCCACATGGGTATGTTGCCTCCAGAAACGGTAACCACTTGGCAGGAATTTCAGTTAGCCTTCCGTGCACGTTACATTCCTCAAGGTCTGATGGACCAGAAGAAGAAGGAGTTTCGCAAACTCTCACATGGCACAATGACTATGGACGAATATCAGAGGAAATTCCTTGAATTATCCTGCTATGCTGAGGATGACGTCGACACTGACGCTCGTAAGCAGGAGAAATTCCATGAAGGATTGCGTCCCGATATAAAGCTCGCACTTGTTGCTCATGATTGCGTAGACTTTGCGACGCTTGTCAGCCAAGCTTTTCGAACTGAAACTGGTCTGAACGAGTACCAGGAGTCGCTCAAGCGTACTAGAGATGTAGGCCCATCCTCAGGCCAGCCTTCTCAGAAACGTCGAGTCTGGATCCCACACAATGTTCATCACCGACCTGCTCCGACACCAAGGCCGTCTTATGTTGCACCTCGTCTGCCTCCGCCGCCGAGTCAACTAACTATTCAGGGTGGACAATCCAATAATGTGGCTCCTCCCCATAATGATGGCTTATGCCGCAAGTGTGGACAACCAGGGCACCTTGCTATCAACTGTCGCACGGGTCAGCCGCAAAATACTCCACGTCCTCATGTTGGTCGTAAGAAGGGCCATTGAACCCATCAGACCGGAAGTTGTAGTGCCGGACCACCTGCTATGACTGGTGGTCAAGTCACCCATGTCAAGATTGAAGAAGCTCGTGAGTCCCCAAAAATCGTGATGGGTACCCTTCGCGTTAATTCAGTGCCAGCTTCTGTTCTCTTTGATTCAGGAGCATCACATGCCTTTGTGTCCCAACAATTTGCTCAGTTGCATGGGCTCGGTATGGAAAATTTGCCCACTCCTTTAGCAGTTCAATCTCCGGGATCCAAATGGCAAACCACAATGTTATGCCCTCGCAACCAAATCGAGATTGGAGGTCTACTATTTCCGGCTTCTCTCATTGTGCTCGGACCTTCCAATATAGACATCATTCTTGGTATGGATTGGTTGACAGCCCATAATCCTTTGATTGACTGTGCTGCCAAGACAGTCCAGCTCACTCACCCTTCTGGCCAGACAGTTCAATACTCAACCCAAGCAGCGCAGGATGCCGAGAATCAAATATATGTTCTGAATGCATTGAATGCTTCACCTCTTGAAGGAATAGAGAACATTCCAGTCATTCGTGATTTTGAAGATGTCTTTCCAGAAGAACTTCCAGGCATACCCTCTGCTAGAGCTGTGGAATTCATCATAGACTTGAAGCCGGGTACTACTCCTATTGCCAAGCGGCCATACAAGATGCCGCCTCATGAACTCCTTGAGCTTAAGGAGGAAATCGACACTTCACTTCGTCAGGGTTTTATCCGTCCGAGTTCATCTGCTTGGGGAGCACCTTCTCTCTTTGTCAGGAAAAAGGATGGTACAAATCGTTTGGTCCAAGATTACCGACCTATCAACCAAGCAACAATTCAGAACAAGTATCCACTTCCCAGAATCAACGATCTGTATGATCAACTTGCTGGCTCCTCAGTATTCTCTAAACTTGATTTGAGGTTGGGTTACCACCAGATTCAGGTTCGTGAAGAGGATATTCCCAAGACCGCATTCGTTACTCGCTATGGTTCATACAAGTACACCGTCATGTCTTTCGGCTTGACCAATGCTCCAGCAACGTTCTCCCGATTAATGAATTATATATTCATGGAATACCTCGATAAGTTTGTCGTGGTTTATCTGGATGATATCCTTGTATATTCCAAGAACAAAGAAGAACACGCTGAACATCTTCGCCTTGTTCTGGAAAAGCTTCTAGAACATCAACTATATGCTAAGTATTCCAAGTGTGAGTTCTGGCTTCCCGAAGTAACCTACCTTGGGCATGTTATCTCCAAGGATGGTATTGCCGTCAACCCCGAGTGAGTTCAGGCTATTCTTGATTGGACTCCTCCGAAGAATGTCAAACAAGTCAGAAGTTTTCTCGGACTCGCCAACTATTGACGTCGATTTGTCGAGAACTTCTCCAAGATTGCCAAGCCTCTGGCTGGTCTGCTTCACAAAGGTGTCAAGTTCGAATGGACAGAAAAGTGTCAGGAAAGTTTCCAGGCACTCAAAGACAAACTGACTTCTGCCCCAGTGCTTGCTCCTCCAGATACTAGGAAGGATTTCATCATTTACTGCGATGCTTCACGTCAAGGATTGGGCTGTGTCCTAATGCAAGAGCGCAAGGTGATTGCTTATGGCTCTCGTCAGCTGCGCCCTCATGAAGAGAACTATCCAGTTCATGACCTCGAGCTTGCTGCTGTCATATATGCTCTTAAACAGTGGCGAGATTACCTTCTCGGTAATCGTTGCGAGATATTCACCGACCACCAAAGTCTGAAGTATCTGTTTACTCAGCCAGACCTGAACCTCCGTCAGCAGAGATGGATGGAGACTGTGGGTGATTTTGACTTGGGTATTTCTTATACACCGGGTAAGGCTAATGTAATGGCTGATGCCTTGAGTCGCAAGTCTTATTGCAACCACCTCCAGGTTCGTAAAGTTCAGCCCTCGCTTGTTGAAGAATTCAGGAAGCTAAACCTCCATATTGTTCCTCCTGGTGCACTCACACCCCCTCCTCCAGAATTTCAGCAGATGAATCTTCGTGTTGTTTCCTAGGGTTCCCTTAATACCCTGGCCGTCGTACCCGATCTCGTGAGCAGTATCAAGACTATTCAACATTATGACTCTAAAGTCGAGAAGATTAAACGCTATCTCGCAGAAGGGAAACCCTCATTCTTCACCATTGCTGATGATGGCGCCTTGTACTTCAAAGGTCGCCTAGTGGTGCCATGTGCAAGGAAACACCTGGATCAGACTCCAAAGGTTATGAAAGAAGCTCATGATACACCTTTGTCTATTCATCCTGGTAGTACCAAGATGAACCAAGACATTCGTCAGAGATTCTGGTGGTCTAATATGAAGCAAGACATCGCTCGTTATGTTGCTGAGTGTGACGTTTGCCGTCGTATCAAAGCAGAACATCAAAGTCCTGCTGGAACTCTAGAGCCTATCTCTATTCCTGAATGGAAATGGGACCATGTCGAAATGGACTTTGTCACTGGTTTTCCCAAATCGCAGAAAGGTAATGATGCTATTCTTGTCGTCATTGACCGGCTTTCTAAAGTTGCACACTTCCTGGCTGTCAAAGAAACGATCACTGCTAGTCAGCTGGCAACCCTCTATATGTCCAGAATTGTTTCCCTCCATGGTATTCCATTGGTTATCAGCTCAGACCGTGGCAGCTTATTCACTTCAAGATTCTGGGCAAGTTTCCAAGAAGCAATGGGAACTCATCTATCTTTCAGCACTGCATTTCACCCTCAGTCGCAGGGACAAGTTGAACGCGTCAATCAAGTTCTCGAAGACATGCTTCGAGCTTGTGTTATTTCCTTCGGCAAGAAATGGGAGGAATCTCTCCCGTATGCTGAGTTCTCTTACAACAATAGCTATCAAGCTAGTCTGAAGATGGCTCCCTTTGAAGTGTTATATGGGCGAAAGTGTCGAACCCCTCTGAATTGGTCAGAAACTGGGGAACGTCCACTCTTCGGTCTGGATATTATCCAGCACGCTGAAGAACAAGTCCGCGTCATTCGCGAGAATCTCAAGACTGCTCAGTCACGTCAGAAAAGTCAGTATGACCGTCATCACCAAGACATGGTCTATCAACCTGGCGAAAAGGCTTATCTTCGAGTCACACCAATGAAGGGTGCACACCGCTTCGGTATCAAGGGCAAGCTAGCTCCTCGCTATATTGGTCCATTCACTATTCTCGAAAGGCGTGGAAAAGTGGCATACCAGTTGGAGCTTCCGTCGAACCTTTCTCAGGTTCACGATGTGTTTCATGTGTCACAGCTCCGCCGCTGCTTCAAGGACCCAGTCCGCGCAGTGGATCATGAAGTGCTCGAGTTGCAACAAGACCTCTCCTATAAAGAGCATCCGGTCCGCATTCTCGACCAAGCTGAACGCCGCACACGTCAAAAGGCGATAAAGTTCCTCAAGGTCCAGTGGTCGCATCACTCTGAAGACGAAGCCACTTGGGAACGCGAGGATCATCTGCGTGAAGAATACCCTGAACTGTTTCCTTCTACCTCCTAAATCTCGGGACGAGATTTCTTGTAGTGGAGGAGATTTGTAACGCCCGGATAAATAAGCTACAGTAATACTCTACTAATGATGCCATGTCATCGCTCTTACTGTTACTAGAAGTCACTTTGGTTCAAACCGGTTCGAATTCAAATTAAAATAAAGCCAAACAAATAAAGTTTTCAAAGAACAAAACTAAAATGTTCAAAGTGTGGCAAATATTCCATAACCAATTATGGTGCTGACCCAACACTTTTGAAAAGTATTTAAATGCCCTTTCTGTAAATATAACAGTGACTAAAACATTTGTTTAAATGCTATTTAAATAATGGACAGATATAAACTAAATTATTTTAGTGCCAAAATAATTGTGGCAATGACATAATTGATATTACTAATTTAGGGGCTAGTGTTATATTTTATAAAAGCTAAAACTAAGTTAAAGCAATAAAAGAAAACAGAAATCAAAACATAAAACAAAAAATAATAAAAACTAAAAGGCCTCACCCCTCCCCTGGGCTTTGGCCCAACTAGCCACTAGGCCGGCCCAGCTCCCCATTCCCCCCCCCCATCTTCCTGTTCCCCTCCCCTCGTGGCCATGCCCGATGGCCGACACGGCCGCGGCCATCGCCGTGGCGGCCATCCGCCGGCTCCCCCGGCCTATAAGGTTGGCGCCCCTCCCCGGCGCCCGAACCCTAGCTTCCCTGATCCTCTTCCTCTTCCTCGGTTCCCCTCCTGGATCTGGACGCCCGAAGCCGCAGTCACCGCGTCACCGTGCTAGCCGTCTGTCTTCGCCGTCGTCGTCCACGACAACCTCCCCGACCAGCCTCGTCAAGCCTCGACGACCCCCTTCTCGTCAACGGCTGTGAGCGCCGCCCCCCTTTTCCCTCTGCTCCTCGACGCACGCCGTAGCCGTAGCTGCCACTACGCCGCTGCCGCCCCGTTGCTGCGACTGCAGTGCTGCTGCCCTGCTGCTCCGCCCTGCCGTCCTCGGTCATGCCCGGGCCTTGTCCCCGCTTGCGCTTCGTCGCCGACCTCCCACCGTCGCTGCGCGCCGCTTCGCCCCGCAGCCACCACGCCATTGCTCGCCTCGTTCCCTCCCCGCGGCTCGCCTCCTCTCTCGTAGCGGCGTTGCCGCGCCTGGCCACGTCGGGGCTGTTTACTGCCCGCATCCGCCTCCGGCCGCCGGCCCGCTCCAGCCGCCTCCAAGCCTCGCCGGCTTCGCCCCCGCTCAGCCCCATCCGCCGCCGCACGATGGCGCTCGTCGCGCTCGCCCCGCGCCACCGGCTTCTGCCGCGCGCACGCTCGCGGCCCCCCTGCTCGGCCGCCGCCCGTTAACCACACCCGCCCCGCGTGGCCTAATGGGCCACTGAGCAGTGGGGCCCAGCCCCCTTTTTTTTAAAAAAAAGAAGAATTAAAAAAATGTTATAAAAAATATATATTAATTAATTAATTAATTAATTGTTTAATTAACTTGATTAATTAGGTTTAACTAAACTAATTAATTAGATTAGTTAACTAAACTTTAGTTAGTTAAAATGTGCCTATGACAGGGGCCCCACCCCCTGTTGACCAGTCAAACGTTGACTGGTCAACTGGGACCCCGTGGCCCACCTGTCAGCCACTTGGTGCACTTTTGTGTACCCTGTGCTGGGTACCCGTAGCATTTTACATTTAATTTCGAATTAATAATAATTTCCGAATATTAATAAAACTTTGAAAAATCATATAAAATAATCCGTAACTCGGATGAAAAATATTTATATATGAAAGTCGCTCAGAATTTCGAGACGAATCCGAATACGCGGTCCGTTCGTCCACCACACATCCCTAGCATACCAAACATGGAACAATCCCCCTCTGGTTCGCCTGTCCGAAAATGCCTAACACCGGGAATGCTTTCTCGGATGTTTTCCCCCTTCGCCGGTACCGTGTAGCACTGCGTTAGAACACCCCTGGCACCGCTTATTACCATGTCATGCATGTGCATTGCATCTGTGTGCTATGTATTTATTGTTTCTTCCCCCCTCTTCTCTCCGGTAGACCCCGAGACTGCCGCTGATGCCGTTGTGATCAACTACGTCGACAACGACCCCTTCTTCTTGTCTGAGCAACCAGGCAAGGCCCCCCTTTGATCATCTCGATATCACCCATTCCATCCTCTCTTATGCTTGCATTAGAATTTTGCTACTGTTATTGTTTGATCCTATTCTGATGCATAGCCTGCTTTTGTACCTGCTATTGTTACCTACATGCTATGCTAAACTGCTTAGTATAGGTTGGCTAGTGATCCATTAGTGACCCCACCTTGTCCTTGTTGCCCCT
Source organism: Secale cereale (assembly GCA_902687465.1). Classification (NCBI taxonomy): domain Eukaryota; kingdom Viridiplantae; phylum Streptophyta; class Magnoliopsida; order Poales; family Poaceae; genus Secale; species Secale cereale. Next base: position 662,403,801 of record LR738715.1, on the reverse strand, counting down.
GCTTCATCATCGACGACTCGAGCAATGTGATCGAAGACCGGAGCCCGACACTTCACATCACATCACACCCCCTTTGTTGCTCGACTCTGCAGAGGTACTATCGGGTGCCGAGGGTGAAGCCTCGTAACGCACTCATGATGATAACTCTGTAGTGTAGCTATTCGGTCATGGTCATCGAGGGTGATTCCTCTTTCTCCATTCCCAATACGACTCTGTCGTGCAACCCCTCAAGTGTGAACCTCGGGGGTGATTCCTCATAGTGCGCCTTGACGGACACATCGAGTGGAATTCGTCGGGGGTGATTCCTCGGGTTTTCCACCTTGATGTTTTGGACACACAGTTACATGGACTTTACTTGATACCTTTGTGAAAGGCGGGCGGGCCCGGAGAGCACCCGCGGGAGTTGTTACGGTGGCGGCTGGCTGTTTAGCGGTATCACCCAGGAGAGGTGATAGCTCCGGACTTGTCCCGACAGCCGTCATTTCTGTCAATAATGCACTAACAAATTTGGGTATTTGTTCTGAGTTGGCCTCTGGCCTTTACGCACTAACCGCCACACGAGAATAGTTATGGGCCTCAGTGTCGAGGTATCAGCCGAAGCTTTGTCAGACGTCCAGTTCAGCATTGCGGCACGGCCTGGTCGGCGCCCCAGTGGAGGTGACCTGGATCGCCCTGCGCGCAACGATCCGGAGTGCAACGGGCGATGGCCCATGACCCCGGAGCGCTTAGGATGTAGACCGGCGGGGACCTCTCTGCTGAGCCTAGGTAGGGCTGCGACGTGTTGATCTTCCGAGGCCGGGCATTGACACAGAAAGGTGTGTCTGGCCAGAGATGATCGAGCGTGAGGGTAACGTGGTGCACACCTGCAGGGAAGTTATCTATTCGAATAGCCGTGTCCACGGTAACGGACGTTCAGTCTTATATCCTGATCTATTATAACTAGAAATGGATACTTGAGATATGTGATGGAATTGTGGCTGCGAGATTAGTTTCTCGCAGGGAGTCGAGGAAGGATCTCTAGGCCGTTAATACTACAACATGCTTGTTAATTATAAACTGCTATTCTGTATTTCCTTCTACTGCTGCAAGATGGTGCTTCCCAGAAGATGCTTGAAGATGCTAGTCTTCGATAGGCTAGGTTTCCCCCCTCCTCTTCTGGCATTCTGCAGTTCAGTCCACATATACAGTTTATTCCTTTGATACTGATGCATACTTAGTATAGATCTGATGCTTGCGAGTACTTTGGATGAGTACTCACGGTTGCTTTGCTCCCCCTTTTCCCCCTTCTTCTTCTTTCTGGTTTTTGCAACCAGATGGCGGATCCCAGGAGCCAGATGCCACCCCAGTCGACTACTACTACTACCCCGACGGAGCCTACTACTACGTGGAGACAGCTGACGACCAGGAGTAGTTAGGAGGTCCCAGGCAGGAGGCCTTGCCTCTTCGATCGTTGATGTTTGTGCTAGCCTTCTTAAGGCAAAACTTGTTTAACCTATGTCTGTTCTCAGATATTGTTGCTTCCGCTAACTCTGTTGCTTTCGAGCTTCTGTATTCGAGCCCTCGAGGCCCCTGGCTTGTAATATGAAGCTTGTATTATTTTAATTTGTGTCTAGAGTTGTGTTGTGATATCTTCCCGTGAGTCCCTGATCTTGGTCATACACATTTGCGTGCATGATTAGTGTACGGACAAATCGGGGGCGTCACAAGATAATTCCTTATCATGGGGTTGTCTACGAAATTAAGGAAAGTTAAAATCATGAGACATATCCCCTAATCTACAGTAACAATATCCTTTTCGCAGTCTATCTTAGCATTAACAGTGTCCAAGAAGGGTCTACCAAATATAATGGGACAAAAATCATCTTGTGGGGAACTAAGAACAAGAAAATTGGTAGGGTATTTAACTTTCCCACACAAGACTTCAACATCTCTAACAATCCCAACTGGGCTAATAGTGTCTCTATTAGCAAGCTTAATAGTAACATCAATCCCTTCTAACTCCGTGGGTGCAATATTGTGCATAATTTCTTTATATAAGGAATGAGGTATTACACTCGCACTAGAACCTACGTCACATAAACCATGATAGCAATGTTCTCCTATTTTAACAGAAATAACAGGCATGCCTACAATAGGTCTATGTTTATTTCTAGTATCGGGTTTGGCGATTCTAGCTGCTTCCTCTTGGAGGTAAATAACATGTCCATCTAAATTTTTGACCAAGAGATCCTTAACCATATCAACACTAGGTTCAACTTTAATTTGCTCAGAAGGTGTAGGTGTTCTAGTATTACTCTTATGAACCACAGTTGAAGCTTTAGCATGATCCTTTATCCTAACAGGGAAAGGCGGTTTCTCAATATAAGCAGTAGGAACAATAGGATCAACATTATAGGTGATAGTCTTTTCTTCAACTTTAACAGGTTCAACTATTTTTACTTCAATGGGAGGATGGTATTTAAACCACTTCTCCTTGGGGAGATCAACATGAGTACAAAATGATTCACAGAAAGAAGCTTCTACCTCAGAGTCAAGTCCATATTTAGTGCTAAATTCACGGAAAACATCGGTATCCATAAAAGATTTAACACAATCAAACTTAGGGGTTATACCTGACTCCTTACCTTCGTCGAGGTCCCAATCTTCAGAGTTGCATTTAATTCTTTCCAATAAATCCCATTTTAATTCAATAGTCTTCATCATAAAAGAACCAGTACAAGAAGTATCGAGCATGGAGCGATCATTGAGAGAAAGCCGAGCATAAATTTTTTGAATGATCATTTCTCTTGAGAGCTCATGATTGGGGCATGAATATAACATTGACTTAAGCCTCCCCCAAGCTTGAGCGATACTTTCTCCTTCGCGAGGCCAAAAATTATATATATAATTATGATCACGATGAACTTGATGCATAGGATAGAACTTCTGATTAAATTCCAACTTCAATTGATTGTAGTTCCATGATCCAATATCATCGCATAGCCTAAACCATGTCAATGCATCTCCCTTCAAAGATAAAGGGAAGACTTTCCTCTCTATAAAATCCTCGGGCATACCTGCAAGCTTAAATAGTCCACAAACTTCATCCACATAGATTAGGTGCAAATCGGGATGCAGTGTTCCATCTCCTGTAAAGGGATTAGCTAGCAGTTTCTCTATCATACCCGAAGGAATCTCAAAGCAAACATTTTCAGTAGGTTAAGTAGGTTGAGGAGCAACTCTTTGCTCCACTGGTTGGGGTGAAGATACCCCGAACAAGCCCTTCAAAGTATTATGAGCCATAGTAACAAGTAACAGTAAATTTCAGCACACTATATAAATTTTTCCTTACCAAATTCCACTTACCAAAGATGCTTCACTCCCCGACAACGGCGCCAGAAAAGAGGCTTGATGACCCACAAGTGTAGGGGATCTATCGTAGTCCTTTCGATAAGTAAGAGTCTCGAACCCAGTGAGGAGTAGAAGGAAATGACAGGCAGTTTTCAATAAGGTATTTTCTGCAAGCACTGAAATTATCGGCAACAGATAGTTTTGTGATAAGGTAATTGGTAGCAAGTGACAAATAGTAAAAGTAAATAAGGTGCAGCAAGATGGCCTAATCCTTTTTGTAGCAAAGGACAAGCCTAGAAAAATTCTTATATGAAGGAAAGTGCCCCCGAGGACACATGGGAATTACCGTCAAGCTAGTTTTCATCACGTTCATATGATTCGCGTTTGTTACTTTGATAATTTGGTATGTGGGTGGAGCGGTGCTTGGGTGCTACCCTTACTTGGACAAGCATCCCACTTATGATTAACCTCTATTGCAAGCATCCGCAACTACAAAAGAAGTATTAAGGTAAACCTAACCATAGCATGAAACATATGGATCCAAATCAGCCCCTTACGAAGCAACGCATAAACTAGGGTTTAAGCTTTTGTCACTCTAGCAACCCATCATCAACTTATTACTTCCCAATGCTTTCCTCTAGGCCCAAACGATGGTGAAGTGTCATGTAGTCGACGTTCACATGACACCTCTAGAGGAAAGACAACATACATCTCATCAAAATATCGAACGAATACCAAATTCACATGACTACTTATAGCAAGACTTCTCACATGTCCTCAGGAACAAACGTAACTACTCACAAAGCATATTGATGTTCCTAATCAGAGGGATATTAATATGCATAATGGATCTGAACATATGATCTTTGATGACCCTCAAGTGTAGGGGATCTATCGTAGTCCTTTCGATAAGTAAGAGTGTCGAACCCAACGAGGAGCAACAGGGAATGATAGGCAGTTTTTAGTAAGGTATTCTCTGCAAGCACTGAAATTATAGGTAACAGATAGTTTTGTGATAAGGTAATTGGTAGCGAGTGACAAATGGTAAAAGTAAATAAGGTGCAGCAAGGTGGCCCAATCCTTTTTGTAGCAAAGGACAAGCCTGGACAAACTCTTATATAAAGGAAAGCGCTCCCGAGGACACATGGGAATTATCGTCAAGCTAGTTTTCATCACGATTATCTGATTCGCGTTCGGTACTTTGATAATTTGGTATGTGGGTGGACCGGTGCTTGGGTGTTGTCCTTACTTGGACAAGCCTCCCACTTATGATTAACCTCTAATGCAAGTATCCGCAACTACAAAAGAAGTATTAAGGTAAACCTAACCATAGCCTGAAACATATGGATCCAAATCAGCCCCTTACGAAGCAACACATAAACTAGGGTTTAAGCTTCTATCACTCTAGCAACCCATCATCTACTTATTACTTCCCAATGCCTTTTTCTAGGCCCAAACAATGGTGAAGTGGCATGTAGTCGACATTCACATGACACCACTAGAGGAGAGACAACATACATCTCATCAAAATATCGAACGAAGACCAAACTCACATGACTACTAATAGCAAGACTTCTCCCATGTCCTCAGGAACAAAAGTAACTACTCACAAGACATAATATTGTTTATGATCAGAGGGGTATTAATATGCATAATGGATCTGAACATATGATCTTCCACCAAATAAACCAACTAACATCAACTACAAGGAGTAATCAACACTACTAGCAACCCACAGGTACCAATCTGAGGTTTGGGTACAAAGATTGGATACAAGAGATGAACTAGGGTTTGAGAGGAGATGGTGCTGGTGAAGATGTTGATGAAGATAGCCCTCCCCAAGATGGGAGAGTTGTTGGTGACGACGGCGGTGACGATATCCCCCTCCCGGAGGGAAGTATCCCCGGCAGAACAGCTCTACCGGAGCCCTAGATTGGTTTCCGCCTTGGTTCCGCCTCGAGACGGCGGCGTCTGGTCCCGAAATCCTCCTTCTAATTTTTCCAGGTCAAAACACCTCATATAGGAGAAGATGGGCATCGGGGGCCTTCCGGCTGGCCTTTGGCTCCTACCAGCCGGACAGCCGCGTTCTATGAGTCTGTGACTGGATACAGGAGAGGGCTCGGATGCCATCATATTACTTGTCTGACTTTTTAAGGAGAATCCTCTAGACATAGGGCCAGGCGGCCAGTCCCCGGGCCATCTGGTAGGCTCCGGTGCCGGACAGAATAGTGAACAACAAACGTTCACATGCATAATTCTTATCATATAGATAAAGGGCTGGGCAGTCCCCGAGAATCTCTCGGGGCTCCCACTGATTCTCAAAATAACTTAGATAGCATGACACATACTGTCTTTCAGCTATAAAGCGACGAAGAAGGTTTGCGTTCCATGGGCGCTCTGACTCCTTGCATGAGTCGTCTCTCTTGCGCGCCCTTGGCTTCTGGGCGTCGATGAGGTAGTAGGCATCGTTGCCTAGTACCTTGCTGACGATGAACGGTCCTTCCCAAGGAGCCGAGAGCTTGTGCTGGCCGGCTGTTTGCTGGATCAGCCGGAGCACAAGGTCTCCCTCATGGAAGGAGCGTGGCTTCACTCGCCGGCTGTGATAGCGGCGGAGACCCTGCTGGTAGATGGCGGAGCGGCTGAGTGCTACCAGCCGGGCCTCCTCCAACAAGTCTACGCCGTCTTCGCGTGCTTCTTTGGCTTCAGCTTCTGTGTACATGGTGACACGAGGCGAGTCAAACTCAACGTCTGTTGGGATGACGGCCTCGGCCCCATAGACGAGGAAGAAAGGTGTGAAGCCGGTGGATTTGTTCGGAGTGGTTCTGAGGCTCCATAGGACAGACGGCAGTTCTTCGATCCAGCAGCCGGCTGATCGCTCCAAAGGTTCGACCAGCCGGGGCTTGATGCCAGATAGGATGAGCCATTGGCGCGCTCGACTTGGCTGTTAGACTGTGGGTGGGCAACAGACGCTAGGTCCAGCTGGATGCCCTGAGTTGCACAGAAACGGGCAAGTGCGCCTTTGGCAAAATTTGTGCCGTTGTCGGTGATGATGCTGTGCGGTATACCATACCAGACTGTGATGTCTGCAATGAATGTCACAGCAGTTGGGCCATTGAGTTTCTTGATTGGCTTGGCTTCGATCCACTTGGTGAATTTATCTATTACCACCAGTAAGTGTGTCAGGCCTCCTCTGGCAGTCTTAAAAGGTCCTACCATATCCAGACCCAGACGGCAGACGGCCAAGTGATCGGAATAGTCTTGAGTGCAGAAGCCGGCAAATGTTGCTTGGAGCTGAAGCGTTGGCAGCCGTTGCACTTCTTCACCAACTCTTTGTCATCGTCCAAAGCAGTCGGCCAGAAGAAACCGTGGCGGAAAGCTTTGGCTACGAGAGATCTTGAGGCCGCGTGGTGGCCGCACTCCCCTTGGTGAATGTCCTTCAGGATGGCCAGCCCTTTGGTTGCTTCTACACAGCGCTGGAAGACGCCCGTGGCACTCCTTCTGACGAGATCTTTGTTGACAATGGTGTAAGCTGAGGCTCGGCATTGAACTTGACGCGCCAAAGTTTCTTCTGCTGGCAGCTCTCCTTTGAGCAGGAACGTGAGGATTGGCTGTGCCCAAGACGGCGCTGAGACTCCAGTTAGTTCAGCCAAAGATACCAGGGTGGTTGGGCTGGGAGGTGGAGGGCTGGGCTGAGCCGCCTGCTGTGTCTCCGAAGTCCCCGAGCCGTCTGCTGGAGCCGGCGCCTCCTGGCCGTCTGATGGAGCAGTCCCCAGGCCAGGAGCTGGCGCGGCTGTGGGTGATCCGTCTGTTGGAGTCGGAGTGTCGTGGCCGCCTGCTGGGGCAGTCTCTCGGCCAGCAGCCGAAACCGTGGGGCCGCCTGCCCCGGGGTCGGCTGGTATGAAGATTGACTCCAACTCTGATGAAGGCTTGATAGACGGTTTGCGCAGGCACTGGAGAGATACGCCGACTGGTATTTCTTGGCGGGTGGAACCGATTCGTGCCAAGGTGTCTGCTTGCATGTTATCAGCTCGTGGCACATGGAGGAACTCGCAGCCATCAAAGTGTCCGCTGATCTGCTGGACAAGGAAACGGTAGCTTGCCATATTTGCATCCTTGGCGTCCCAGTCCCCAGACGACTGTTGGACGACCAAGTCTGAGTCACCATAGCACAGCACTCGGCGGATGCCAATCTCCTTGGCCATCCGGAGCCCGTGGATAAGTGCCTCATATTCCGCCACGTTGTTGGAGGCGGCAAAGTGGATCTGCAGGGTATACTTGAGCTTATCGCCTTTGGGGGAGGTGAGGACGACGCCGGCTCCCAGGCCGGTGCGCATCTTTGATCCGTCAAAGTGCATCCGCCAATGGGTTGAGTCTGGCACAGGCGGCAGGTACTGGGTTTCGGCCCAATCGACGAGGAAGTCGGCCAATGCTTGCGACTTGATGGTGGTGCGTGGCTGGTAGAAGATGGTGAAGGGGGCCAGCTCGATGGCCCACTTGGCCACTCTTCCTGAGGCATCTCTGTTCCCCATGATTTCAGCAAGTGGGTCCGTGTCGACGACCATGACAGAATGCTCTTGGAAGTACTGCTTGAGTTTCTTGGCGGTGAAGTACACGCCGTAGCACATCTTCTGGTAATGGGGGTAATTCTGCTTGCACGCTGATAGCACTTCGCTCAAGTAGTAGATGGGCCGCTGGACGGGCAAGGCTCTGCCGTCTTCTGGGCGCTCGACCACGATGACAGTGCTGACCACCCGGCTGGTGGCGGCTATGTAAAGGAACATGGGTTCCTTGTCTGCTGGCGCCGCCAGGACAGGCGGGGTGGACAGCAGTCGCTTGAGCTGTTGAAAGGCTTCATCCGCCTGGTCATTCCACTCGAAGCAAGTGGTTTTCTTCATCAATTGGTACAGGGGGGTTCTTTTTCTCCCAGCCGGCTGATGAAGCGGCTGAGAGATGCCACGCACCCCGTGAATCTCTGGACATCATGCACACGGGTCGGTCGCTCCATCCTCTCAATGGCTTTGATCTTCGCAGGGTTGCACTCAATGCCGCGTTCGGATACCAGGAAGCCAAGGAGCTGGCCTGCTGGTACCCCGAAGACGCATTTCTCCGGGTTTAGCTTAATCCGAAAACGGCGCAGATTCTCAAATGTTTCTTGGAGATCCTCCAGAAGGGTTCCTCTCTTCTCCGTCTTCACCACAATATCATCCACGTAAACATGGGCATTCCTGCCAAGCTGCTTGAGGAGACACTTCTGCATGCAACACTGAAAGGTGGCGTCGGCATTTCTCAAGCCGAACGTCATGGTCAGGTAGCAGAAGGCCCCAAACGGCGTGAGGAAGGCAGTCTTCAGACGGTCGACTGGATCAAGCTTGATTTGGTGGTACCCCGAATAGGCATCAAGGAAAGACAGCAACTCGCATCCGGCTGTTGAGTCAATCACTTGATCTATTCGTGGCAGAGAAAATGGATCTTTGGGGGAAGCTTTGTTCAAGCTGGTGTAATCAATGCACATGCGCCATTTATTGTTCTTCTTTAGCACCAGGACTGGATTTGCTAGCCACTCGGGATAAAAAACTTCCATGATGAAGCCGGCTGCTAGCAGGCGGGCGACCTCCTCCCCAACGACTCTTCTCTTCTCCTCTGACAGGCGGCGCAGCGGCTGCCTGACAGGCTTTGCATCTTCTCTCACGTGCAGCTTGTGCTCGGCGAATTCCGTCGGAACACCAGGCATGTCCTTGGGGGACCATGCAAAGATGTCCCGATTCTCACGAAGGAAATCGACGAGCTCACTTTCCTATTTGCTGTCTAGGCTTGACCTTATGACAGCAAATCGCTCCGGGTGAGATGGGTCCAAGGCAATCTTCTTTGTGTCCTTGGAGGGCTGGAACGAACCTTGTGGCTCCGCCTCCTTGGGATCAGCTGGTATGGCCGGCTGCTCGCCAGCCATTGCCACCAGCCGCTCCAGACGGCGCTTCTCCTCAGCCACAACAAGGGTTTCTGCTAGGCGAATGCTGGCCGTTGCACATGCAATGGACTTCTCGTAGTCCCCGGTTATGGTGATTATTCCCTTGGGACCAGGCATCTTCATCTTGAGGTAGGCATAATTGGGGACTGCCATGAACTTTGCAAGAGCAGGCCGGCCCAAGATCACGTGATAGGGGCTTTCTAGGTTTACCACTTCAAACCAGACCGGCTCCCTCCGGAAATGCGTCTTGTCACCAAACAGGACATCGACCATGGCCTTGTCGATTGGTGAACAAGAGAGGCCTGGCACAATGCCATGGAACACGGTCCTGGTGGGCTGAAGCTGTTTCTTTTTTATGCCCAACTTCTCCATGGTGTCTCGATACATGATGTTGATACTGCTGCCGCCGTCTACCAGGGCTCGGGAGAAACGGCAGGCCCACCTGTCAGTGGAGAGAGTGGCGTCCAGGACCAAGGCATAGGCCCCTGGAGACGGCATGACAGCCGGGTGATCCTCTCGGCTCCAGCTGACAGGCCTTTCAGACCAGTGCATGAATTCTGGGCTCTTGATGGCAACAGTGTTGACCTCTCCGCGCTGCTGGCGCCGGCTGTGCCTATCATCCGTTTGGCTGGTGAAGACAACATATGCTCCATTTTCTTCTGGGAACTCATCCTGGACCTGGCCGCCAGGGCGAGCAGCCGGCGGATTAGGAGGCGGAGCCGGCTGTCCAGCAGGCGGCGGGGGCAGAGCTTCTCCCCTCGCAATCCTTGTGAGCCAGTGACACTTTCATGTGGTGTGGTTGGAAGGCTTCGCGCCGCTATGGAACTTGCAGGGGGGCGTCCAAGGCTTGATCAAAGGAGAAGGCCGGCTGCCACACCGGTTTGCCGCCCTTCTGGCGCTTGGGCCCTGCTTGAGCTTCTGGCTGTTGTCCGTCGACCGCTGCCACCAGCCGGCTGTTGGCAGCCGGCGCTTGGGCCTTGCGCTTCTGGTCGTTGTTCTGCTGGCGTCGGCTGGATTCTCCTGCCGGCGTCTTGGGAGTTGGAGGGGTCATCTTGCCGGAAGCATCCACTTGCAGCTCGGTCTTCATGGAGGAGTCAGCGGTGGCGTACTTGTCCGCCATGCTTAGCAGCTCATCCAACGTGGCCGGCTCATCGCACTAGAGCCGGTGCTTGAGCAAGGTGCCCTCTCTGCACCCGGCCATGAAATACTCAATGGCTTGTACCTCGTGCACTCCCTCGCAGGAGTTTCACAGCTCCGCCCAACGCGTCAGATAGTCACGAGCCGACTCGTCCGGGCCTTGGACACACAGGGAGAGCTGACGCGGCTTGGGAGGGCGCTTGTAGGTGCTGGTGAAGTTGCGTGTGAAGGCGTCAGTGAAGTCTAGCCAGCCGTTGATGCTGTTGGGCTTGAGGCTGTTCAGCCACGTCCGAGCTGTGCCCTGGAGCATGAGAGGCACGTACTTCACCGCGACACGCCTGTTGCCGGTGGCTATGCTCACAGTCGTGGAGTAGTCCACTAGCCAGTCCTCTAGTTTCACTGACCCATTGTACTTGGGGGTGTCTCTGGGGAGCGAGAAGCCCTTGGGAAAAGGCTCGTTGCGGATGCGGGGGCCGAAGCAGGTCGGACCGAGGTCATCTTCTTCTTCAACCGCCTGGGAGCGAGCCAGACGGTCCAGGCGGTGGCGGGCGTCGTTCTCCCCAACCCCCTCGCGGCGGCCCAAGCGGCCTACCAGAGAGGGGTGGTCAACAGGCGGAGGAGACACGCGCCTCTCCCGCCTGGGAGGAGGCGGCTGCTCCCCTCGTCGTTCTATGGCCCTCGGGCGGCCGTCTTCGTCACGCTCGATGGTGAAGCGCGTCTGCCGGCTGCGGCTGGCAGCGGGCTCTGAGTCTCGTCGGTTGGTGGCGCCGACTGTTGGAGAGCGGGACGTGGCTCCTTGCTCCCGCGGAAGAGGGCGGTTGTCGGCGTGCGCAGCCACCTCTGATACCCGGCGACGGGCCTCCTTCTGTGTAGCAGCAGCGTCGAGGAGCTCGCGGGCACGCTGGGTCATGCAACGGAGTTCGTCTCCCTCCAGGTGGCCCATCTCATCGACTGCCGCCTGGGCAGCCCTTAGGTTCTCCGATGGAGTGAGGTACACAGGCCGCGGGGCCCCCAGCATGTCTGCTAGCAGCCCGCCGCGATCACGGACAACACCGGCTCGGCTAGGCTCGCCAGCAGCCGGCGTGCCACAGATGGCGCGGTCCATTTCGCGACGGTAAGCTTCAGTGAAGCGTCGGGAGGCGGCCGGCTTGTTGGCGCTGTCGAGGAGCGAAACGCGGAGTGCCTCCAACTCCGCGCCATCTGCCCCCGCCGCGACAGGGGCGGCGATGTGCTGCAGAGCGGCCTCGGGCGGGTCTGGACCCGTCCGGCACGATGGTTCGCCGTGGTCGGTGACGAGCACCTGCGTGACGATGCCGACGGTGCCGCAGATCGGAAGAACGGGAAGAGGGTCGTTGACGATCTCCACGTGCTCGGGGAAGGAGTCGTCGGGGTCGACGATCATGTCTATTGGTGAGTCAGAAGAGCCTACTGACTCCACGTCGGATGCGCGCTCGTCGACGAGGTGGAGCTTGTCGAGGAGCTCGACGAGGAAGCTCTCCGGCGCCACTGGCTCGACCGCCGGAGGAGGTTCGTCGTGGACGCGGGCGGCGCCGAGCAGATCGGCGAGCCCGCTCACGGCACATGCAGCCTCAGCGCTACGAAGCATCCCGGTCTCCACGCCAGCAGGCGTGCCGGGCTGGCTACTCTCGCCAGCAAGGAACAAGGTTCCCGTCCAGAACATGTCTCCGGACGACGGTGCACCTAGCCCCACGGTGGGCGCCAAATGTCGGGGTTTTGGGACGACATATGCCAAAGGATGGCTTATCATGCATGGGGTCAATAGAACGTCGCCGGGCTCGGGAAGCGGGATAAGGCGATACTTAGGACGCCTACGAGTCTTACCCAAGTTCGGGGCTCTCCGAGGAGATAACACCCCTAGTCCTGCTCTGCGGGGACTCCGCGTCATCACTGATAGCGCTAGAGTGATTACAGGGTTGCTCCTTGAGCTGTGATGTATGAAGGAAGAAGATGAACAAGGCTAGCTCACCTCCCCTCCCTCCTATCTAGGGTTCTTGTCTTGTGAACTTCTAATGGTCAACTATCCAGCCCTCAACATGGAGGACCTTGGGGGGTTTATATAGGCCTACCCCCCAGGGGTACAATGGTAACTTCGACAGCGCGGCCCCAGCCATCAGTGTCTTCTGGTGCCGGCCTCGCCGCTTGTCTGCTGGGGCCCCCCGCCTGCGGGCCCCTCGTGATTGCCTTTCACTGTGGGGGTGCTTTTGCTGACAACAGCCTCGTCGGGGAGGAGATGGCTATAGTGCCACCGTCCCTCGCCGTATGCTGCCGCCTCGCCCCGTCCCGTCATCTTGATGAGGCTCGGACTCCTAGGGCGAAGTGTGCCGTCTGCTACCAGACGGCCGTCTCCCCCGGCCACCTGCCAGAGGCGGTTTGTTCTTGAGCTAGCTCGCTGACCGATGGGGCCAGCCGCCTGCTGCCCCGTCGTCTGTGGGTAGTGGGATCGTGGCCTCCTCTGACCGCTGCTTGGTCACGGGCCTCGTGGCTACAGCATTCCGCCGCTTAGGAGATATTCCCAAAGTACATGGTCACTGTAGCCACGTCCTTATAGATCTTCTAAGGACATGTTCTTCTGTAGCCATGCCCCCGCCACGCCGGGACTCACCTTGGTGTGTTCCCTGAGGGTGGAGTGCGGGGCCGCCTGCTGGATGGTAGTGCTTGGTGTTGCCGCCTGTTGGGTCCCTGCCGCCTGCTGGCAGCCGGCTCCTAGGGCAGGCTACCCTAGGAGGCGGCTCGAGGAGCAGACGGTCGCGGTGGACCAAGCGGTTGTTATTTGTCTTAAAATACCAAGGGTAGGCGCTGAGGGTACCCGTGGTCCATATCTCCGGCACTGGCCTTGCGGCTCTTGCGCACATCCGGGCGTGGTCGACGCAGGGGATCGAGCAGCGGACTGGAGGCAAGGCTCAAACTCGAGCTACAGGGCGACACTCCATGGCGTCCCTTACGGTGCTGTGAAGACAAGAGGTAGAGAGAGCAGCGTGAGAAACTACCAGGGAGGAAGAGGGGAAAAGAGAAGGGAGAAGCAGAGGCACACGGTGACCTGCGGGGCTTCGGTCGGCGACCGAGCTGGCTGTAATGGGAGGAAGCTCGGGCACGAGTCAGAATCCCACCGGCGGGGCTGACGAGCTTGAGGCGCTCGGACGCCATGGCTGCTCCAACTCCCTGTGAACAAACAGAGAGCGAGGGAGATGAGAGACCAGAGGGAGAGGGAAGGAAACATATGAGGCGTCGCGGGCTTGGAGGAGAGCTGATCGGCCGGGGTACTCCTGGAGTCGATCGGGCTCGACGGTGACCGAAGACGGTGGGAGGACGCGCTGACGACGACGACACACTCCGGGAAGAAGTTGAAGCAGGGGAATACGATGGCGACGTAGTGGATGGAGTCCTTTGGCTCGGCTTGGCGTCTGAATGGAACTGGGGGTGCGCTGCGGGGCTCGTGGACGTCGAGGAGGAGGCCGGGGTACCACGTACGCCGGAGGGGAACTCGTCCACGACTCGGCCATGGCAATTTGGTGCAGCGGGAGGAGGGACACGACGGGGTCCTGCGGGCTGGCGGCGCGAAGGAGGAAGGAGGAGGCAGGGGGAAAGCCTAAGGCGAGGCGGAGGCGGCTTTATGGGAGGACGCGGGCGTCGTGGTAAGCCATGGTGGCCATGTGCTTGAAGTTTTACTATGAGAGGAAAGGGGTCGAGAGGAGGAAGAAAAGAAGGGGAACGAGAGGCTGCAGGTGGGGTCGACACCGAGTCCAGCGTGGGATTACCACGGGAGGCTGGCGCTGGCTATGGGCTGGCCAGGTAAGGTGGAGGCCCAAGTGGGCTGCTACTAGAGCAAGGGAAGCCCATGCGCTGCGCTGGTAATGCTCTGCTCTTTTCTTTTAATTATTTCCTTCAAACAAAAAACAAGAAAAGGCCAGACAGATTGGCAATGAAGTAGAATGAGAGAAAAATATATCTGGTATCCTGGATTTATGCATCATTTGAATAAATTGCTCTGGTCATTTTATAGGTAGAAAATAATACAAGTTTGAATAAAATTCAAACTTGGGCTATTTTTTAACCCAACCAGAACATCTTAAAATGAGCTGAAAATTTGCAGAGAGGTTGTAGGCATGGTGCAGTAGCATTAGGAAAAGAATGAACATTAATGGGGGCAGGGAAGAACTCACTTGCATAAAGAAGTAAAAGAAGAGGAAGAAGAAGGTAATGGTGCATGGCTAGGTTTGAGAGAGATAGCAAAAGGGTTGAAACAAACGACATGAATAGAGCGAGCCAACATCATGAAGAATGCAATGCACATGATGATCATGATTACAAGCAACATAATGACAAGAGGCACACCAAAATCATGTAGCATATAACAAAGCAAGATGAGCATTGCACAACAAGGATGGCATAATGCAATATAACCAATTATGGACATGATGCAAGAAGCAAAATATAACAATGGCACTCATCGCGATCATGGCAACAAATAGCTCAAACCTACCACGACAACGAAATAAATGGAAGGCCTCTGGAGCACCGGTCTCGGGGCGTTACAACACTCCTCCACTAACAAAAGATCTCGTCCCGAGATCTTAGGAACGAGATGAAAGAGAAAGAGGATAAGGTGAAATAAGAACGCAAGTGAGAAGATGAACAAGGTTGATAGCACCCTGGTAGAAAAGGGGAACAACGATTATGACGATAATGAAAAGCTCAAGGAATAAGATAGACTCTAAAACCACTCTGGTTAGAACAAGGTAGAAAAGGAATAAGAGCGAAAGAATTTGGGATAGCATCCCGATATAAGAGAAAAGGGAGAGGTAGACAAGATAAGAGATTTTAAGAGAGGACACCATACTCCGGTAAATGAATAGATAAGGAAAAAAATGGTCTTGGACAAACAAGATAATGGGTCGAAGAGAGTAACATCACCATGCCTTCGGAACGACAGGATAAAAAGTAAATCATTGGAAGGAAAAAAATAAAGGGGAAAACAAAAGACAACTTCCACCATAATTGCGTTGAGAAGCATCCTTGCAAAGAAGGATTGAAACGGAGTTGCTGGAAATTCAACAACGAAAAGAATAAGCTTGTTGTGGGCTTATGTAAAACATCTCAAAATTATGAGGTGGCAAATGGAAAAGATTTTTTACGTGAGACGAAAGAAAAGATGTGAAACAGCCTATCTGAGAGACAAGGAAGAATTAGTCGCACTTCGATATGCAAGAGGAGGGATACTTAGCTCCTCCACAAGGATTCTTGATGAACACGTGATGAATGAATTAAGTCCTTGATGAGAATGAGTTAAATCCTTTATGAACCACCATGAAGAACTCCGGTAAACAAAAGGATGATGAGATATAATTGAAGGATGAAAAGAATAAGATTAAAGCCTCACGATGATTTAGATGTAGCTTCACGACGAGACAACCAAGAAAACTTGGAACTCCGGGTAAGAAAAGATGAACAACTTAGAACCGAGATATTATTCGTCATGAACAATCCCCAAAGGAAGGAATTAATCAACTTGACGAAAGAAGAATAAGAATTATATTATGCTTATCATCCAACAATTAAATCGATGGGAAGCAATGGATTTGCACACTACTTATTCACGTTGAAATTGATTAAAGAGGGATATATCGCAAACTTGCGAAAATCTTCATGAAACACCGGTAGGATTGGAATAAAAATGAATGGATTGATATGATAGCACCAGAAAAGAACTCTTGAGCAAACCACCATAAAGAATTGAAACCGAGTGAAGAAAGAACGACCCATCGGGAAGAATTGAAATCGAGTGATGAAAGAGAACAAACTACCGTAAGGAATTGAAATTGACCGAGAAAAGAGAATGAATCATCGGGATGAATAAAGCACTTGAGGAAATTTGAATGACGAGAACGAAGATATCATGAACTGATTAAGAATACTTGAATGAAGCACCGGAAGAATATGGAGGCGAACGAAGAGGCATCAATGAAGAATATTTGAAGGATGAAGTTGAAAACTGAGAACGAAGGAATCTTCTAAAATGATGGCCTTCGGAGGAACACAAAGAAAAGAATTCATGAAAAGCTCCAGATGGTTGAGGAAAGGATTTATGACAAATGGAATAATTCGAGGATAAATGAAGCTAGAAGGACGAACAGTCGAGAGAACGGACAAGATTTAGAGGAACTCTTCATCGGTCTTGAAATGATGACGAGAAATACCACCAAAAATTATTGAGATACTCCGGAAGTATGAAAAGAGAGAAAAGGTTGAACCAACGATGAAAAGAATTGAAAGCGATCTTGGAGAAGGCATATGACTGACGGAATCCATACTTACGTCACACTTGAAAAAATTTAGGAACACTCCGGGAAATTAGAAGAGTCGGGTAAGATCCTAGGAATAAACCTGTGGGTTATGAGCCCACCGAAGAGAAAACACCATTGGAAAGGATTAAAAAGAGATAATGCACCGGAACGATTGAAAACTCGAATGAGGTGACAACCTCGAATTAATTAGAACACTGACGAATATCCTGAGATTTCTTCGGAACTCCAGAATAATTAATTAGCGAGAGGTGAATGAGCAAGGAGAACAACATCTGAGCCGATGGAAAAGATAATATCAACACCGACAACTTGAATTGCAATGCACCGGAAAAGAAAAGAGATGAAGAAGGACGAATTAGCCGAGAATTTGCCGGTTGAGATGATTAAGGAAAGAAGGCAAAGACTTCGCACGAGTAAGATGGATACTCGATTAAGGACTCCGGTTCCGAGAAGAAAAAAGGTGGGCGGGTGGGAAAAGAAAGACAACTTCGGAAGGGGAAACAACAACAGTTGGAAAGAACTGAGGGTTGAACTTGCAAAGAAGAAGAGGGTCGAATCCACTTGACGAGAGATGCATCAGATGAAAAGAATTGACAACACAACGAACGAAAACTAACCGCGTGATCCTAAAAAAAATTGAAGGGGAAGAGGAGTAATTCAAGACACCTACGTCAAGATTCCTCACCAGAGCGACGAAGGGGCAGAGGAGCAAAAAGAATTCCTACTCTCTGATATAACTAGACTCCAAAAAGTTTTCTACTAGACTCGACAACGGCCAAACTACGATCAATCAAGGGGGCTCCTATGGTAGGTCGAGGCTCTGATACCAACTTGTCAGGCCCAAGATGCGATTCTATCCCGATCACGTGACACTTACGTGATTGGGGCACAACCGCATTTAGGGCGCTTAGCAAGATGGATATCATTACATCGTACCATTACATACATACATGGGGGATACAACAATACATACAAGTCACATGAATACAACATCATCAATACAAAGCATCCGACTACGGATGCAAACATGAAAAGCACAATGACATCCATCTACTATCCCAGGCTGCCGACCCGGAACCTAACCCAAGACTGAAGAAGAAGAATAAAGAACTCCAACACAACGATCATCGCTCTCACGTCAAGTCATCGGAAACCTGCACCTCCAACTGTTGTTGTAGTATCTGTGAGCCACGAGGACTTAGCAATCCCATAACCATGGGTAACAAGACTAGCAAAGATTAATGGGTAGGAAGAGGTAAAGTGGTGAGGTTGCAGCAGCGGCTAAGCAATATGTATGGTGGCTAACTTACGAGTACAAGAATAAGATGAGCATCTACGCAAACGGTCGCCAACTAGAAGTGATCGCTAAAGATCCTGAACTACTTGCGAGTCAAACATAACCCCACCGTGTTCTCTTCTCAAAGTGGAAAGAGACATTCACGGTTACTCACACAGTTGTGTGTTTTACTTCGGATCCTCTGTCAAGTTTTCTACAACCGGACATTAACAAATTCCAATCTATCACATAACCGCGGGCACGGCTTTCGAAAGATCATAACCCTGGAGGGGTGTCCCAACTTAGCCCATCACAAGCTCTCACGATCAGCTGAGATAATAATAATTATTACTCCTTATCTTAGGGACAATCCGATCAGGCTCGGAATCCCGGTGCACAAGACATTTCGACAATGGTAAAACAAGTCCAGCAAGACCTCCCGGCGTGCCGACACCCTGATAGTAGCCGCGCGTATCTCGTCTCAGGCCACGTCCGGATAGGTGATCCTACGGGAGCCAGATACCTCGAGTTTCCCCGTGGCGGCCCCGCAGTCTCCCCGTTTGGGACCAACACCATCAGCACTGGCCCCCCTGCTATGTAGAAAGAATCATCGAGGGCGCGACCCCCTATGCAATTTAATTAATTAATTAAGTTGTTATTATGAGGCAAATTAAAACCAATGTTGGGCCTTGCTGGAGGAGTTTTATTCAAAGACGAACTGTCAAGGGGTCCCCATATACCCAACCGTGTAAGGAACGCAAAATCAAGGAACATAATGCCGGTTTATCGGCTCCTAAGGTGGCATGAGTGGAACAAAACACCGAGCAAAAGGCCAAGCCTTCCACCCATTGCCAAGTATATATGTGTGTTAATAATAATAGATATATTGTGATATTCCAACAACAAGTTCCAACATGGAACAATCTTCATCTTCACCTGCAACTAGCAACGCTATAAGAGGGGCTGAGCAAGCGGGTAACATAGCCAAACAACGGTTTGCTGGGAAGGTGTCAAAAGGTTAGAGGTTTCATGGCAACAAGGAGAGGGGCTGACAAAAAGATAGGTAGCATGATATATAATGATAGCATCGAGACAGCTAGCATAGCAATGATAGTAAAGGTATCCAAGGAGACGGTCATCTTGCCTGAGATCCCGCAAAGAAGAAGAACGGGTCCACGAAGAAGACGAAGGAGAAGCCTCGAAGACGAACCAAGTGTAGACGAACTAATCCTCACGATCGCAACAGAACAAGCACTAACGAGAAGAAGCAAGCAACACGGTAAACACACAACACAAGAACATGACAAGATGCTCAACCAAGTATGATGCAAGACAAGATTAAATAGGCATGGCATGGCAAAGTGCAACAAACAATACTACAAATTAAGTGGAAGTCAATATGCAACAAGTTGCACATTGAGGAAACACCACATTCAAGTATTTAGTTCACTCTTGTTTATGTACCCAACAATATTAAATGTTTTTAAACATGGCAAGAGGTGTAGCATATATAAACTATCTATTTAGACAAGTTTAAATGAGGCCGGATTAAGAAACAACAATTCCGGAAAATCCCCATGTGTATGTTTTGTATTTGCTACTGTTCTGCATATAACATAACTTTATTGTTGTTAAACAGCAAGATAAAATGCACCAAGTTAATCTATAAATTTTTCCACCCCATTTACATATAAAGTTTATTAAATTTGGAGCTACGGTTATTTAGTTAAGAAAAAAACATTTTAACATGGCATTTAAGAAAATTAATACAAACAACAATTTAAAAAATTTTAGCATGGAAGAAAGTTGCAGATTATGAATCTACACATAATTCTAAGCATTTTTCATATATGACATATTTTATTTGGATGCATGGATATTTAGTTATTGACAATTCAAAATGATGGCATTTTTCTGTAATTATGCATGCACTGGAAAATGCTAAAATACACAGAGTGGGGGAAAAAATGTACGGGCTGGCTTGCAGCACAGTGCAAGCGGCCCAGGAGGATTTGGCCCAAGCAGCTGTGGGAGTGTATGACAAAGGGGCCACTTTGTCGGTCTCACAAAGAAATCAACAAAAAAATGGCAAAACGGGTATTGGGTAGCTCCTGGTGGGAATTGAACCCAGGACCCGATGGATGTTAGAAAACGTGGTCAGCCAGCTATGCTAGGATGCATCTGCGATGTGGAATGGGTGCGGCCCTATAATACACAGCATGTCGAACTGATCTGGACTGAAGAATCAACCAGCATAGCAAAAATGAAAATAGGGGCGCCTGGGATTTGAACCCCAGATCCCTTGGGGGTGTGAACATGCGAAGAACCAATAGACTAGCTGATCTGATCGTGCTAGAACGTAGTGGCAGCTGAAGATTACCCTACATGCTAGGAAGGATCTAGGAAACGAACGAAGCTTCATCCATGAAGGAAAAATGCTCACAGCGGGGAAACAAAGAGGCTGGCGGTCATGGCGATGTTGAAACTTGGCTGGCTGCGGAAGTGGAAGAAGCTGGGCGCCACTGGCCTTGCGGCTCTTGCGCACATCCGGGCATGGTCGACGCAGGGGATTGAGCAGGGGACTGGAGGCAAGGCTCAAACTGGAGCTACAGGGCGAGACTCCATGGCGACCCTGACGGTGCTGTGAAGACAAGAGGTAGAGAGAGCAGCGTGAGAAACAACCAGGGAGGAAGAGGGGAAAATAGAAGGGAGAAGCAGAGGCACACGGTGACCTGCGGGGCTTCGGTCGGCGACCGAGCTGGCTGTAATGGGAGGAAGCTCGGGCACGAGTCAAAATCCCACCGACAGGGCTGACGAGCTTGAGGCGCTCGGACGCCATGGCTGCTCCAACTCCCTGTAAACAAACAGAGAGCGAGGGAGATGAGAGACCGGAGGGAGAGGGAAGGAAACAGATGAGGCGTCGCGGGCTTGGAGGAGAGCTGACCGGCCGGGGTACTCCTGGAGTCGATCGGGCTCGACGGTGACTGAAGACGGTGGGAGGACGCGCTGACAACGACGACGCACTCCGGGAAGAAGTTGAAGCAGGGGAATACGACGGCGACGTAGTGGATGGAGTCCTTTGGCTCGGCTTGGCGTCTGAATGGAACCGGGGGTGCGCTGCGGGGCTCACGGACATCGAGGAGGAGGCCAGGGTACCACGTACGCCGGAGGGGAACTCGTCCACGACTCGGCCATGGCAATCGGGTGCAGCAGGAGGAGGGACACGACGGGGTCCTGCGGGCCGGCGGCGCGGTGGAGGAAGGAGGAGGCAGGGGAAACCCTAAGGCGAGGCAGAGGCGGCTTTATGGGAGGGACGCGGGCGTCGTGGTAAGCCATGGTGGCCATGTGCTTGAAGTTTTACTGTGAGAGGAAAGGGGTCGAGAGGAGGAAGAAAAGAAGGGGAAGGAGAGGCTGCAGGTGGGGTCGACACCAAGTCCAGCGTGGGATTACCACGGGAGGCGGGCGCTGGCTATGGGCTGACCAGGTAAGGTGGAGGCCCAAGTGGGCTGCTACTAGAGCAAGGGAAGCCCATGCGCTGCCCTGGTAATGCTCTGCTCTTTTCTTTTAATTATTTCCTTCAAACAGAAAACAAGAAAAGGCCAGACAGATTGGCAATGAAGTAGAATGAGAGAAAAATATATCTGGTATCCTGGATTTATGCATCATTTGAATAAATTGCTCTGGTCATTTTATAGGTAGAAAAATAATACAAGTTTGAATAAAATTCAAACTTGGGCCATTTTTTAACCCAACCAGAACATCGTAAAATGAGCTGAAAATTTGCAGAGAGGCTTTAGGCATGGTGCAGTAGCATTAGGAAAAGAATGAACATTAATGGGGGTAGGGAAGAACTCACTTGCATAAAGAAGTAAAAGAAGAGGAAGAAGAAGGTAATGGTGCATGGCTAGGTTTGAGAGAGATAGCAAAAGGGTTGAAACAAACGACATGAATAGAGCAAGCCAACACCATGAAGAATGCAATGCACATGATGATCATGATAACAAGCAACGTAATGACAAGAGGCACACCAAAATCATGTAGCATATAACAAAGCAAGATGATCATTGCATAACAAGGATGGCATAATGCAATATAACCAACTATGGACATGATGCAAGAAGAAAAATATAACAATGGCACTCATCGTGATCATGGCAACAAATAGCTCAAACCTACCACGACAACGAAATAAATGGAAGGCCTCTGGAGCACCGGTCTCGGGGCGTTACATTTCCCTTCTCTCATTCATATGCATATCATTTTCATGGTCTAGCAGGTATTTTTCTAAAGGATCATTAGGTGGCACGACAATAGAAGCAAGACCAATAATTTCATCCTTACTGGGTGATGCCTTTTCAAGGGGTTGTCTACGAAATTTAGCAAAGTTAAAATCATGAGACATATCCCCTAACCCAACAGTGACAATATATTTTACGCAGTCTATCTTGGCATTAACAGTATTCAAGAAGGATCTACCAAATATAATGGGACATAATTTATCTTGTGGGGAACTAAGAACAAGAAAATCAGCAGGGTATTTAACCTTCCCACACAAGACTTCAATATCTCTAACAATCCCAACTGGTGAAATAGTGTCTCTATTAGCAAGCTTAATAGTAACATCAATCCCTTCTAACTCAAAAGGTGCAATATCATGCATAATTTCGTTATACAAATCAAGAGGGATAATACTCGCACTAGCACCTACGTCACATAAACCATGATAGCAATGATCTCCTATCTTGAGAGAGATGACATGCAAGCCTACAACAGGTTTATTTTTATTCCTAGCATTGGGTTTGGCTATCCTAGCACACTCTTCTTGGAGGTAAATAACATGTCCATCTAAATCTTCTACCAAGAGATCTTTAACCATAACAACACTAGGTTCAACTTTAATTTGTTGAGAGGGTGTAGGTGTTCTAGTATTACTCTTACAAACTACAGTTGAAGATTGAGCATGATCCTTTATCCTAACGGGGAAAGGTGGTTTCTCAATATAAGCGGTACGAATAACAGGATCAACATTATAAGTGATAGTCTTTTCTTCAACTTTAATAGGTTCAACTACTTTTACTTCAATAGGGGGATGGTATTTAAACCACTTCTCCTTGGGGAGATCAACATGAGTAGCAAAAGATTCACAGAAAGAAGCTACTATCTCAGAGTCAAGTCCATATTTAGTGCTAAACTCACGGAAAACATCGGTGTCCATAAAAGCTTTAACACAATCAAACTTAGGGGTCATACCTGACTCCTTACCTTCGTCGAGATCCAAATCTTCAGAGTTGCGTTTAATTCTTTCCAATAAATCCCACTTGAAGTCAATAGTTTTCATCATATAAGAGCCAGAACAAGAAGTATCGAGCATGGAGCGATTATTAAGAGAAAGCCGAGCATAAAATTTTTGAATGATCATTTCTCTTGAGAGCTCATGATTGGGGCATGAATATAACATTGACTTAAGCCTCCCCAAAGCTTGAGCGATCCTTTCTCCTTTGCGAGGCCAGAAATTATAAATATAATTACGATCCCGATGAATTTGGTGCATAGGGTAGAACTTCTGATGAAATTCCAACTTTAGACGATTATAGTTCCATGATCCCATATCATCACATGGCCTAAACCATGCCAGTGCATCTCCCTTCAAAGATAAAGGGAAGAACTTCTTCTTGATAACATCCTCAGGCATACCTGCAAGCTTAAACAATCCACAAACTTCATCCACATAGATTAGGTGTAAGTCGGGATGCAGTGTTCCGTCTCCTGTAAAGGGATTTTCAAGCAGTTTCTCTATCATACCCGAAGGAATCTCAAAGCAAACATTTTCAATAGGTGCAGTAGGTTGACGAGCAACTCTTTGCTCTTCTGTTCGGGGTGAAGATACCCCGAACAAGCCCCTCAAAGGATTTGGAGCCATAGTAACAAGTGACAATAAATTTCAGCACACTATATGAATTTTTCCTTACCAAAGGCGCTTCACTCCCCAGCAACGGTGCCAGAAAAGAGTTATGATGACCCACAAGTGTAGGGGATCTATCGTAGCCCTTTCGATAAGTAAGAGTGTCGAACCCAACGAGGAGCAGAAGGGAATGATAGGCAGTTTTCAGTAAGGTATTCTCTGCAAGCACTGAAATTATAGGTAACATATAGTTTTGTGATAAGGTAAATGGTAGCGAGTGACAAACGGTAAAAGTAAATAAGGTGCAGCAAGGTGGACCAATCCTTTTTGTAGCAAATGACAAGCCTGGACAAACTCTTATATAAAGGAAAGCGCTCCCGAGGACACATGGGAATTATCGTCAAGCTAGTTTTCATCACGATCATCTGATTCGCGTTCGGTAATTTGATAATTTGGTATGTGGGTGGACCGGTGCTTGGGTGCTGTCCTTACTTGGAAAAGCCTCCCACTTATGATTAACCTCTAATGCAAGCATCCGCAACTACAAAATAAGTATTAAGGTAAACCTAGCCATAGCCTGAAACATATGGATCCAAATCAGCCCCTTATGAAGCAACGCATAAACTAGGGTTTACGCTTCTATCACTCTAGCAACCCATCATCTACTTATTACTTCCCAATGCCTTCCTCTAGGCCCAAACAATGGTGAAGTGTCATGTAGTCGACGTTCACATGACACCACTAGAGGAGAGACAACATACATCTCATCAAAATATCGAACGAAGACCAAACTCACATGACTACTAATAGCAAGACTTCTCCCATGTCCTCAGGAACAAAAGTAACTACTCACAAGACATAATATTGTTCATGATCAGAGGGGTATTAATATGCATAATGGATCTAAACATATGATCTTCCACCAAATAAACCAACTAGCATCAACTACAAGGAGTAATCAACACTACTAGCAACCCACAGGTACCAATCTGAGGTTTGGGTACAAAGATTGGATACAAGAGATGAACTAGGGTTTGAGAGGAGATGGTGTTGGTGAAGATGTTGATGAAGATAGCCCTCCCCAAGATGGGAGAGTTGTTGGTGATGACGGCGGTGATGATTTCCCCCTCCTGGTGGGAAGTATCCCCGGCAGAACAGCTCTGCCGGAGCCCTAGATTGGTTTCCGCCTCGGTTTCGCCTCGAGACGGTGGTGTATGGTCCCGAAAGCCTCCTTTTGATTTTTTTTCAGGTCAAAACACCTCATATAGGAGAAGATGGGCATCGGGGGCCTTCCGGCTGGCCCACGGCACACCCTGGGAAGGGGGGCGCGCCCCCCACCCTCGTGGGCAGCTGGTGGCCCCCCTCATGGACTTCTTTCGCCAGATATTTTTTATATTTTCTGAAACTGCGTTCTGTTGAGTTTCAGGGCTTTTGGAGTTCTGCAGAATAGGTTTCCAGAGTTTGCTCCTTTTCCAGCCTAGAATTCCAGCTGCTGGCATTCTCCCTCTTCATGTAAACCTTGTAAAATAAGAGAGAAAAGGCATAAGTATTGTGACATAACAAGTAATAACAGCCCATAATGCAGTAAATGTCAACATATAAGCATGATGCAAAATGGACGTATTAATCTTCCACCAAGTAAACCAACTAGCATCAACTACAAGGAGTAATCAACACTACTAGCAACCTACAGGTATCAATTTGAGGTTTTGGTACAAAGATTGGATACAAGAGATGAACTAGGGTTTGAGAGGAGATGGTGCTGGTGAAGATGTTGATGAAGATAACCTTCCCCATGATGGGAGAGTTGTTGGTGATGACGGCGGTGATGATTTTCCCCTCCCGGAGGGAAGTATCCCTGGCAGAACAGCTCTGCTGGATCCCTTGATTGGTTCCGCCAAGGTTCCGCCTCGAGACGGCGGCGTCTGGTCTCGAAAGCCTCCTTATGAATTTTTCCAGGTCAAAACACCTCATATAGGAGAAGATGGGCATCGGGGGGTCACCGGCTGGCCCACGAGGCAGGGGGCGCGCCCCCACCCTCGTGGATGGGTGGTGGCCCCCCTGGCAGATCTCTATCGCCAGCTATTTTTTATATTTTCTGAAACGGTGTTTCGTGGTGTTTCAGAGCTTTTTGAGTTGTGCAGAATAGGTCTCCAATGTTTGCTCCTTTTCCAGCCCATAATTTCAGCTGCCGGCATTCTCCCTCTTCATGTAAACCTTATAAAATAAGAGAGAAAAGGCATAAGTATTGTGACATAACGTGTAATAACAGCCCATAATGCAATAAATATCAACATAAAATCATGATGCAAAATGGACGTATCACTTACCCCGACTCTCAGTCAAGGCGGCTGTCCGTTTGGTCAGTTCCTGATGCTGGCAGTTGTAGGCGGCCACTCGAAGGTTGTGGTAGTCCTGCAACAAGGACGTCAAGAAGCAAGTCAACTCACGGGAATTACCTTGGAGTTCCGAGCCGCCTGCTCAGCAGCCAGCCCGGAACTCGGAGACTACACCCAGTGGGTGCGCCGACGCGCCCCCACGAGAGAAATTGAAGGAATAAAAATGAAAAGAATAAGTCAGCATACCCGGACGGCCGCCCGCGTGGCCAAGAAGTCCTGCAAAGCTTTTTGCAGAGTGGTGCCTTGGACGTTGAACCCGTCCAGAACGTCCCGGGAGGAAACATTCAAAACGCCGCCGACGCTGCCAGGCGACCAACCTGGGGGCGCGGCGCTAGTGGCCTAGTTATCCGGCGACGACGAGTTGGCCGCGCCGGCTTCCACATGCCGCGAGGCTGAAGCCGTGTAACACCCCAGATGTAAGAACTTCCATATATGGCAATTGATGTCTACACACGCTTCTACTCTTGTAGACTATATTGGGCCTCCAAGCGCAGAGGTTTGTAGGACAGCAGCAATTTCCCTCAAGTGGATGACCTAAGGTTTATCGAACTCAGGGAAGTAGAGGTTGAAGATGGTCTCTCTCAAGCAACCCTGCAACTAAGATACAAGAAGTCTCTTGTGTCCCCAACACACCTAATACAACTAGGAGTTGTATAGGTGCACTAGTTCGGCGAAGAGATGGTAAAATATGGATGATAGGAGTGGCAAAGCAAAGTAATATAAATCTGTATTAAAAAGTGCAGCAAGCAAACAAGTGGTAAGCGTGAGTACAAATGGTATTGCAATGGTGGAAACAAGGCCTAGGGTTCATACTTTCACTAGTGGCAACTCCCAACAACATTAACATAATCGAATCACATGATATTTCCCATAAAACATGCAATGGAGACGTACCCGGAGGTCATTCCTTCGTGGTCAAGAGAGGACGAGAATTATGTAGGGCTACAAAAGCACACCTCACAGTTCGTAGTTCTCAATCTAAGGATTTCCCAATGTCACCGCGGCCATCCAAAGAGAGTCCCACAATCATCACAACATATCTAAAGGATAGTCAAAGACAAGCACCAAGAGACTCTCAATCTTCAATCAACACACAAGAGAGGAAATCACTCATGAAAATATTTTTCTAATCCATGTCCAATAGACCGCTGTCACCTTGGTCTCGGGGATTATACTAGATAAAGACAAGTGAGTACATCAATCCAATAGATAGAGGAAGGGGAAATATCATGGGATCACCCTAGATTAACATAGCCTATGATCACAACGAAGATCACATCATGGGAGAGAGAGATAACCACATAGCTACACGTACGAGCCCTCGGCCCCGGAGAAAACTACTCACACATGGACATGGTGAGGAGGAGGTTGATGATGGTGTTGATGGAGAGGTGCAGCCCCGCGAGGAGGAGACGGCCGGCGGAAGCCACGGAGGCGGCGGCGGCGGCCCTAGGGGGCAGCGGCTCCTTGGCCCCCCTTCTTTCTTGTGGATGGTGCTGCAATGGTGCTGGTCCTCCCCTCCAAGACGGCGGCTTGGGAGGAGGAAAATTCGTGGCACTTGGTGACCTAGGTTTCCTCTCTTTATATAGACTCTCGGATTCCCGTCATCAGATTTTGGGCCTCAGTAAAACGGGCTTTACTCGGCCGTCCGGACTCCGATTTAGACGAATTTTATATCCAGAAGCATCGCCTCGAAATTCCCCACAACTTTCGCAACTAGACCTTTTCCGTTTGACGTCATCTTCGGGCCGGAACGTGACCATCTTTAAAAAACGTTCTCACACAGATTTTAGGAAAGTCAGAGTCCTATTCCAATACGACTCCTTTTGCGTTTTTGTCAATTTCCAAGTAATTCCTACACAATAAAGTGTAAAACAAGAACATTGTGCACTTTTGCAACCATTAGTAGGTTAGTCCAAATATGATCAAAAGTGTATGGAAGTGCATAAATATCATAGCAATATCACACAAAAAGGGCATGGAGCAAGCAGAAATTATAGATACGTTTTGGACGTATCAGCAATATATTCCATTTAGTCCTTATCCTTTCCTTGTGGGTTTTCTTTTTCATTTATGCATTGTCATAACATCTTTGCTTCATTATCATCATATGCATCATGGTCATATCATATTGCATTCTTGCCTATGTCATTTTGCATTATATTGCCATATGATGATGCATTGTGTGATGTTCATGTGCTTGAGTGAGGTAGCATGCATGTGTCTTGTTGCATGTTTCATATGTGAGCCTTACACCCTACCCTCTCTTCCTTTTCCCAAATCCATCCATTTCTTTACTTTTGTGGCAAGCTATCCTCCTAGCCTCCACTAATGTTCATCTCTTCTCAATAATTCTTGCACCATGTCTTTAACCTCTCTGCCAAATTTCATCATATTTGGAGTTGATTTGGTTAATTCAAACTTGATTTATTTTTCTGCCTCTAAAAATGCCCAACTCAATTTTATTAAATAGTGCATGTTCCCAGGAGCATGAGGATATTCTTATATCTTTCTAATTATTTTTCCTAGCCCCCCTTCGTTTTCCTCTTGTGTATATGTTTACTAATAAAAACAGGGGAGAGAGACTTAACTTTTCTTTACGAGGGCGTTGTACTTGGGCTTTTTCCCCTCACCTGAAGCCCACCTACAGCAGCAGCCCAGCCATCCCCGTCAAATCCAGCCCACAACGCCGATGCCCTATTCCTCGTCTTCAACCTGTATGGCAACACATCCACCATGTCCACGTCGACGCCCCGGTGGATTTAACGGTCGTCCGGTGCCCCTAGCCCCCTTATAGCATGTCCTAGACCTAGCCCTAACCTCCCTCGACCGGTTCCCCTCCTCTCCTACCCTAGCCGCCACCCAGGTAAGCCATCGTGCAGCCGCGTCCGCCATGGCCCGAGCGACCTGGAGCTCATGCTCGGGGTAGCTCGTCGCCGCGCCCCAACCCACTTGGCCACCGTGGAGAAGACTGGCAAGTCCTTCTACGTCGCCTTCCACCACGCACGCACCTCCACGCCTCTGGATCGACCTCCCCGACCTCGTCTTCTTCCTCTACTGCATCTACTTCACGGACCCGAAGCCCCACCAAGTTCAGAGCTCCCTCGCATCGTCTCCGGCTCGTCTCCGTCGACCCCATCGTGTCCTAGGGTGAGCTGGGTAACTCACCTACCTCTCCCTTTCTTTCATGGCATATAGGGCCCCGTGAGACTCGTTCGATCCGTGTCTTTGCTATGCTCTCAGTGCTCCGGCATAGTATTCATTTTTTTGCTGTAGTTGTGTAGTTGCTGAACCTGCTGTAGCATGTCCGTGCACCCCCGCTCCTAACTAGCCTAGCTATGCTCATCCACGCCCCAGCTCACACGCACACGCACGCGCGTGCAGCAGCCACACGCCCTGCCTTCCTAGCCTCGCCGTGCTTGTCGCCATGGCTGCAAGCTCGGCGAGCTTCCGCCCGCACACACCCACACATGCGCGCAGGCACACGCACTCCCCGTAGTAGCACTGCCTCCCAATCCCGCACCCTCGCCGGTGCTCCACTGCTCCTGTGGTCGCTGATGTTGCTTGCCGGCGCCTTTGCATCTTCCCCATGCATGAGGAAGAAGAAGGCCCATCCTTCTGGCGCTTCAAATGGATCCGAGTCCTTCCCTCATCGCAGCCGGCCACCTAGCTCACTGGCTGTGCCCTCTCACTCGCGTCCAGGAGGTCTAGGGTTCGATCCCCAGGCTCACCTTTTTCTTTTCGTGGTTTTTGTTTTGGTCCAGGTCACGTCAAGCCAACAAGTCATGTAGTGCCGAACGTCAATGACCCCAAAACCCCCTTCCTAGCCTAGTTGATACTCATGCCGCGCCTCCACTGGGAAGACCCAGGTTCGAATCCCCTCGGGTGCGGATTAAACCCCCTTTTTTTCCTTTTGGTTATAGATGTGCCACTGACACCCAGGACCCACCCGTCATACACTGCTCACACGCACACCCCTCTCCCACACCCAGCCTGCCACTTCAGCACGTCCCTGGCCTACTTGTTCATGGACAGTGGCTGACCCAGGCCGTGTCCTTTTGGTTTTGTCGTGTTATGTTTTTTTTCAGTTTTGTTTGTAATTTTGATATGCTCATATCTTTTAATCTAGGCATCCTTTTTAAATAAAGTAAAAACCAAACCTGCCTAGTTTTTAGTGTAGATTCATAATATGTAATTTGCTGCCACGTTTAAAATATTTAAATTGTTGTTTGCTCATGTTTTGTAAATAACATGTTTAAATTGGTTTATTTCATATCTAAATAACCATAGCTCCAAATTTAACAAATTTTATATGTAAATGGGGTGGAAAAATGTGTAGAATAACATGGTGCTCTTACATTACATGTTTAACAACTCTAAAATATGGTTACCACAGATTTGTTCTATATTTATTTTTATGCACATGGGAGTTTCCGGAAGTGTTGTTTGTTCCTTCCGGCCCATTTAAAATGCATGCATGATGTTGTTGGTCTTATGATGGACTCCTTGCCATGCTAAGCAACTTTTAAACTTGTTGGGTGCTTGGTTAGTTCAACTAAATAACTACATATGTGACTATGGTTGTTCTTGCTTTTTTTTTGCATGATGTGTCTCCTTACATGAATTATTTTCTTGCATAATGCCATGCCACATGTGCACTCATCATGTTCCTTTGAGATGCATCATATCTTGTCCATGCATATATGCATCATATCTTGCATCATGTGTTTGAGCATTGCATGGTGATTGATTGTTGTTCCAGTGTTTGTATTGTTGTGTTGATTAGAGCCCGGTGATGATTCGGAGTTCGAGGTTCCTATCGAGACTGAGTTTGAGGAGCAAGGTTACGATCCCTCCGTGGACTTAACATGCAAGATGACCATTCACCGATATAACCTCTATCTTTGCCTTGCTAGTTGTCTCGCTCTTTAGCTATGCCTCGATGCCTATTCCTGTTTGTCAGCCTCCTATGTTGCCATGAAACACTCTAACCGCCTTCCTAGCAAACCATTGATTCGCTAAGTACGCTTTTGCTCAGCCCCTCTTATAGCGTTGTTCGTTGCAGGTGAAGTTTTGAAGATTGCTCCACGTCCGGACTTGTTTATTGGGATAACACAATATATATCTTATTTAAATTAATGCACATATATATTGGTAATGGGTGGAAGGCTTGGCCTTCTGCTTGGTGTTTTGTTCCACTCATGCCACCTTAGGACCCGATAAACCGGTGTTATGTTCCTTGATTTTGCGTTCCTAACACGGTTGGGGTTTATGGGGCCCCCTTGATAATTCGCACTGCTTAAAGCTTTTCCAGCAAGACCCAACTTTGGTTCTACATTTGCCTAACAACTAAAACTTGCATAGGGAGTTATTAAACCGAGTTCTTAATCAACAACCCGGGCCAGTGCTCCTCATGAGTGTTGGTCCAAACTGGGCGTACTGCGGGGCTGCCTCGTGGAAACCCGAGGTATCTGGTATATACTTGTAGCTTGTCCCATCCAGTTGTGGCCTGAGACGAGATACGCGCAGCTACTATCAGGGTGTCGGCACGCCGGGAGGTCTTGTTGGATTAGTTTTACCTTTGTCGAAATATCTTGAGCACGGAATTATGGGAATACTCGGGTCTTCCCAATATGGAGTTGTGACTCCGCAGATGGTGAGTTTGTGATGGGCTAAGTTGGGACACCCCTGCAGGGTTATGAACTTTCGAAATCTGTGCCCGCGGTTATGTGGAAGATGGGAATTTATTAATATCCGGTTGTAGATAACTTGACACCATATCCTTAAGAATACACTACCTGTGTGAGTACCGTGATGGTCTCTTTTCGAAGGGGGTTTCGGAAAGTGAACACGGTGGGGTTATGCATGAGCGTGAGTAGCTAGGATCACTTCTTGATCATCTTTGGCAATCGTTGGCACATATTCTCATCTCGCTCTGAATTCGTAAGCTAGTTGCTTAGTGCTTGCTGCAAACACTTTATTACCTCTCCATATGTGATACATTCCATTTATGGCAATATATGAAACGTTGACTTCATCTATTCCATTCTGGGCTCTTCTTTCATTTCGGGTTTCTTCGTTTTGTCGTGTGCGTGTGTGCATTTCATCCATGTCATGTCATCATGTGCATTGCATTACATTCGTGTTGTCACTTGCACCCGGTCATGCTCGTCTCTTCCCGTTGTCCGTTTCGAGTTCCGACACTCACACACGTGTCCGTGTCACCTCCGAGTCCTTCCTTCGTATGTGGCCATGAAACGTTCTCAGATTGAGGTGAGACTTGTCGTGCGTTGTTGTTTTAGTACGTGTAGGCCGCCTGTCAAGTTTCATCGCGTTTGGAGGCCGTTTGATACTCCAACGGTTAACCTAGTGGGCTAAAAGCTCCTCTTCCTTTTGGCCCAAGACCCCCTCCTCAACAGCCCACTAACCCAGCACAACCACTCCCATCCTCTCAGTCATCGGATCGCGATCGTGTGGGCGAAAACCGCACCCCATTTGGACCTTCCTAGCTCCATATGCATATAAAACAGCCTCCCCACGTCCATTTTCGGGCGAAAACCCTAGCTTCTTCCTCCTCCGCACGCCCGACGCGTCCACCCCGCCGCCGGACGTGTCCGACCACCGCACCGAGCCAACCGCGTGCCGACACGTGGCACTCGCCAACCCGAGCGCTGCCGCACCCCGCTCCCGGCCCGCGAGCCCAAGGCCGGCCCGGGGCGGGCCACTCCACCGCCCCGGCTCCCGCCTCCAGCTCCGGCCGCCGGCGCACATCGCCGCCGCCGCGCCGCCGGGCCGTGCCCCCGCTGCCTCCGGCCGCCGGATCTTCCGCCGCGCGTCGGGCCACTCCGCCGCTCCACCTCCGCCACCGTGCACTGCCCGTCCGGCCCGTCGCCGCCGCCCCGGCCGGTCGCCGCCTCCTCCCGCCGGTGTTCCTCTCCGGCAGGCGCCGCCGCCCGCCGCCGCGACGAGCTTCGCGCCCGGCTGCTCGCTGGAGCTCCGGCCGATCCAGATCCAGAGCCGGGTGGGATCAGATCCACCCGGTCGGGGATCCAAACGCCCCGCTCCGCGCCCAGATCTCTCCATCCCGCACGCCTCCGTCCCGAGTTGACTTTCTTGGAGGTGAAATTTCCACTAAGTCACCGGATTCCGTAAATTTGTTGCCTCCTTTACCATGTGATAACTTCGTGCTCGTAGCTCCGTTTTGCGCGTATGATATGTTGAAATGTTCATCTCGTCGTGCTCTATACGTTAGTACCAGATTCATGCATGTTAGATATCTTCTAGTTGACTCAATCTTCGTGGCAAGAGTGCGTGTTGCTGAAACTGTTTCAGCACTTGTTTTCTGTGTAAATTTGTTGCCATGTTCGTGAGCTAGTAACTTCGGGCATGTTAGTCCGATTGGAGTGAATGATATGTCCAGATCTTCGTTGTGAAATGCTCTACATGATGGTTGCTGTAGCATACATGTTAGGTGTCATATTGCCATGTTTATGTCTGTTGCAAAAGTGCATTTGGCTGATAAGTTTCTGCACTTATTATGAGATGATGTTTTGCTTTGCTTGTGCATATTCATCCTTGTGTCATATGAGCTAGGGGTCAACATGAGTTTTGCTCTTGGGTATGTGCTCTACATGATAGATTCATTTCCATGCAATGATATGTCTTGATATGAGTGCAACAAGCTTGTTAACATGTCATCATGTTTGTAAATTTCTGCTAAGTGTGAATCTGGTAAATTTTATGCCATGTATCCATGATGCCACCGTCATTGTTGTGCATGTTTAGAGTTGTCCAGTGGGTGTTCCTTGGTGTATATGTTAAGCTCTAGCTATCCATGCTCTTGTTTGCCATGATGCCATGATGTAGCTTGTTGTTATGAGGCCCTCAAGTTGCTATAAAATTTATCCGTCAGCATGCCCAGATTTTGCTAAGTCTGGATAAACTTTTGCACTTTTGCCATGGTATTTGGGACATGTTCTAGTATGTTGTAGAAGTAGCCATGTGGTGTTTCTTGAAGAGCATGTTATGTATGTTATTGTCATGCCTTTGGTTTGCATGATGGCTTGCTGTAACTTGTTGTTTTCATGCTCTCAAGAGGCTATAAAATGTATCTGTCAGCATGTTATCAACAAGTTCAGTTTTGCCACGAGTGTAGCTAGTGTTCTATGCACCCAATGAGCATGTTCTTGCTTTGAGTAGCTTCTCAAATATGTCTTTTTGCTGTTGGTTACCTTAACTTGCCATGCTATGCTTTGAGTTGAGTTGCACAAGCTTGTAAACATGCCTATTCGTTGTAATTATGCCATGGCTAGTAATTTTCACTAAGTCTGAGAATTCTGTAAATTTATTGCAACTTGCCATGCTTCTTTAATTGTGTTCCAGCAAGGTTTTGGGTGTGTTCTAAGTTCATGCTTGCTAAGTATCATGTCTACTTCACATCCATGCCCTTTGTCTTCATGTTTGGTTGTTGTAGCATAATTATTTCTTACTCCAAAGATGCCATGTTGCTGTAAACTGCAGTTTTGCTTTAATCTTGTTTTGCTTTTCTTTTGCAAACCGTGCATCCGTTTCCGGTGATCTTTATATCGATTTCAACCGAAATCTTCCCCTCTATCCAGTCGCTTGCTTGGTTTTCCAAGATGAGGCCATTTCCATCATCTTCTCCTTAGGCTCAAGAGCTTCCTCATGCATACGCACATCATACTTGCATCTTGTTGATTGTGCATTGCACCGTGTTTGATATTGTGCCGTTGTTGTGTTCTTGTGTTGGGTAGAGCCAGGATCCGATTCGGAGTTCGAGGTTACTACTGAGGCTGAGTTTGAGGAGCAAGGTTACGATCCCTCTGTGGAATCAACAGGCAAGATGATCATTCCCAGATACCACTTCTATCTTTGTCTATGCTAGATGTCTCATGTTGCGCCCCGACCCGAATGGATCAAGTCTCTGTGCTTAAGTGTCATCCCTGGATCGGTATGCTGACACACACAATACTCGAGGATTTATAATAGAGGTAAATCACATGTATTAAGTAACGTAAATACTATTACCTCAATCAATCATAGCGGAAGCAACAAAGGTTGTGGATTCCCTTCAACACCAACGACAAAGTTGAGTGTAGAGAGCGCAACCCTAACGTAACACTTACTCGTCGAATAATTCCTGCAACATGAGACGTTGCAGCCACGTAGGTCAGTACATTGAATGTACTGGCAAATCCACACTATAATGAGAATGATGAACAATGCCTACAACTACATGCATATTTGGCTGGTGGAGGCTGTAAGGCTGTTTTTGCATAAAGCTAATTTTTCCCTACCACAAAGGAATGCATTTTATTTAACTACTTTGTTAAATTTAAAACATGAACAATTGACAATGGTACCTCCATCTCAATCCCAACCAAAATCATTATTAACCCAGCAAATTAATTAAATAGAGTGTTGAGATCAACAAATAATCCACTTCTAGATACTCAAAGATGTCCATAACCGGGGACACGGCTACTCATGAATAGTCTGTACATTCTGCAGAGGTTTGTGCACTTTTCCCCACAAGACTCGATCTCCTTCGTTATATTTCTCGCACTGCATGGTGTTTGAGAAACGGATGACCGAGACACAGTCTTTCAGAAGCGTTAACTCTTTACCCCGGGTGGACCCGTACACCTACATCCGCTACATCTGCTAGTCCACCACTGAAAGAGGTCACACAACTTACTCATACTATGCCAGAGCCCATAATGGCTTGTGGCTGCACATGGAAGTTTCTAGGCATGAAAATATCATATGATCCCTTTGAGCCTTGGTGGCATTCCAATAGGACAATCACACGGAAACCTCGGGATTTTCTAGGACAACACTGGCAACCCCAGGTGTCCGGGCAATCCACTGGTTCACTCCCAGGATGCCCCAAACCAATCCACCCAGATGTGTATTAAATTTCCACCTTAAAGTTTCCCTTAAAAATTCACTCACATCTTTCATGAAACTCTCATACCAATCCACGTCTACAAGCATGGCTAAGCAATAAGTAACAAAATGTATACCCCCCTTGGTTGATCTTAAGTCATTGGGTTCCTACCTCGTGAACTATAATACAACAAATTATGTAAACAGTCCTACTCATGCAAGTGTTTGAGGATATAACTAATGCAATGAAAACTGGGTATTGGAAAGTATGATCAAAGTGTGAACTTGCCTTGTACTGACGATTTAGAAGATTCGCACTCAGAATTCGTGATAGATCTACTCGTCACACTCCGATCAATCTATCGTAACCAAACAGTAGTAACCACACATAAGCAATCACTTAGAAGAGCGGACAGAGCAAAGAAAACATGTCGAAAAAATTTCGAAAACAAACGAATGACTCTTGAAACATAAAACAATTTCCAACAGTACCAAAATTATTTGAATTTGGCCTTATCAGAAAGTTTAGCTCAAGAGCTTCGATTTGCAAAAAAAATCAACTAAATCGGAGTTACGGTTAAAAAGATAGGATCAAAAGAGTTTGAATATGTATTTGAACAAATTTCGAAATTAGAAAAGTTGTAAAAAGTTTATTTGCTAGATTCACTAGATAGGTGGAGTCAAAACGAAACTGTGGGCGTTGGTTTCATCTAATTTGGATGAACGAGTAAAAAGTTATGGCTATTTGAAAAAATCAGGACCAAACAATTTTACGGAAGAAAAATAGCTAAGGCTAAAAAAATTCTAGGTCTAAAGTGTTAATACAGGGCTAATTTATAAATCTAATTATTTTATTTTATTAGTCTAAAAATAATAAGCTACGGGAGTATATAAAAAAATACGAAGAAAAATACCTTTATAAGGTAGAGAAAAGTTGACTTCGGAGAGAGAAGACGACTTTCAGAATTTCCGCCAAAGAGAAGAAATATTTTTTTTTCTAAGTGAATCTAGTCAAATCAAAATATTAATTTAACCCGAATCAGATGATTTTTGGAGGCTCTATGAATCTATATTTAGAGTGGAAAAGAGGTTTAGGGGTCAAACGCTAGGCAACGTGATATTAAACATATACGAAAAGAGGGGAAAGAAAAAGAAAGAGGCCTAAAGTTTCGGCCGGCCGGCGCACGTATGCGTACAAATTTTTTATTTTAAATTCGGCAGAAGAGAAGAAAGAAAAAAAACTGGAAAGAATAAAAAGGCTGACTGGGCCAGGCCCGTTAGGAGGAAAAGGAAAAAATGAGGCGCCCGTTGCTACTAAGCTGCCCACGTGGGCGACAGATAAAAGCACGCCCGGTTTTTTAATAGAAACAGAGAAGATAAACTGAACAACGAAAATAAAAATAAAATTTACATAGGAATATTATATATCAAAATTTTCAGAAAAAGATTTGCTACAACGTGGACATTTTTCTACAGTCAAATAAAATCATCACAAATTTAAATAAATCAAAAGGTGCTACTGATGCTATAAAAACCAGTAAAAATCATTTAAAAAATACCAAAATGATTTCAAATTTATTTCTCTCCAATTTTCTACTGTAGAGAATAATGTTACCCTATTTTCCATATATTTTGTTTTTGGATAAAAATAATTTGAATAAACCCATTAACTCAAATTTTGAAAATGAGTTGTAGAAAATTTCAGAAAAACTTCCAACTCATATTTCTTATAACTTGAAGAAGTCATTTTATCTTCTCTCGAGAAAATCATTGAGTTGCATAAAGTTTCTGAATTTAAAATATTTCAAGAATGAAATTCAAAATCCTTTTAAAACCCTTTTTCATTTAATAAATGGAAGAAGTCATATTATCTTCACTCCGGGGTTTTGTGATGAAAATAATTTGAATTCCTGGAGAACAAAAATGCAAGGTGAAAGTTTGGGGAAGTCATTTCATTCCCTCTCATGTAACTTTCAAAAGTTTCAAATTTCACTCAATTTCACATAGCACATCACACCAGCAATCAAAACTATCTATTTAATATAACATTCCAAAATTTAGAATTTTGGGATGTTACAAACCTACCACACTTAAAATGAATCTCGTCCTCGAGATTCGGAGAGGCTAGCAAGAAATAGGTTAGGGTTTGGGGGTCTTCTAGCAAATCACTTATTGGTATGGTCTAGTGTGCTACCACACTTAGAAACAGGGTTACGGTTCCTGCAAAACTCAAGAACTCCATCCTTAGTGTTGGCAGTGTCGGTACTCTCGAAACTTCAGCATAACTGGGCTTTTCTGGTAGTGGCAAAAATCTTTGTCCTCAATTCTTGTGTCCTTTCTTCTTGGTAAGGTTCTTTCGGTTCTGGTTCACTTTAGCTGACAGATCTGGCGCCAATACTAAACAAAATCGATATCTCATGGTGGTCATCAAACAATTTATTGGGTCCCTGCAGAAAATGGTCTGGGCTTCATCCTCACTATATATCCAACGGTTGGCAACAACTGCCTTGTACAGGGGAAAATTTCTATACCATTCTAAGGTTTAAACAAAGTTTTGACATCATCGTCTCTCTACTATAGGTAAGTCACACAGATTTACCATCCCGTATAACAGAGGCGAATAATAAGAGTAAGTCGGTATGGTGATCAATCCATCCCGCACCTGATACGTCCAAAATGTATCTATAATTTCTGCTTGCTCCATGCCACTTTTGGGTGATATTGCTATGATATTCATACACTTCCATACACTTTTGATCATATTTGGACTAACTTACTAATCCAGTGCACACCAGTGCCAGTTTCTGTTTTCGGCTGTTTTTGTATTTCAGGTTTTCACGTTTCGAGAACTGCCCAGAAAAATACAGAAAAATTATATAAAAAATCAGCGTTCCGGGAACGACACTGCTTCCGAAGGGGAGCCTGGGGGGGCATAGGGGCTCCAGGCGCCCTGTGGGCGCGCCCCCCCTGGGCCGCGTCGGGGGGCGCCTCGGCCCCCCGAGAGCCCCCCGGTGCCCTACTTTGGCATATATTTAAAGGGTTCCCCGTAACCCTTGAAACATGACTTTTTTTCGCGATCCCATCTCTGTTCCGCCGCCGCCGCCGCTTCCAAGATCGGGAGCACCAGGAGAACTCTTCCCCGCACCCTGCCGGAGGGGAGGATCACCACCGGGAGCTTCTCCACCACCATGGACGCCTCCCGGATGACTCGTGAGTAGTCTCCCTTGGACCATGAGTCCATGACCAGTAGCTATGTGATGTTCTCCTCCCGTTCTTGTGCTTCACTAATTAGTCCTCGTGAGCTGCCCTACATGATCGAGGCACCTATGTAATCCTTATGCTGTTGCTATGTTGAGTTTGCTG
This sequence comes from Secale cereale, assembly GCA_902687465.1. Lineage (NCBI taxonomy): Eukaryota > Viridiplantae > Streptophyta > Magnoliopsida > Poales > Poaceae > Secale > Secale cereale. Next base: position 662,364,197 of record LR738715.1, on the reverse strand, counting down.
GGATCCGATGGATTATGAGATTATGTTCAGATTGATCTTGAGTAATATATTTGATTCACCTCTTTTATATTTTAGTTCATAAGTAATTCTTGCATGTTCTCCGTTGTTATTTATTGCTTTGGACGAGTAGTAAGTAGTGACTCAAAGAGGGAACGTTATGCTCGATTGTGGGTTCATGCCCCTCGATGACTGGCTTGAGTGACAGAAACATGAGTCTAGGGGATGTGCTGTTGCCACAAGGGGGAAAACAACGGTGCTTGTGCCCGCGGGTGCAAGGATTGTTTACTTTACGCAAAGTTCTTTTAATGCAGTTGTCTGTTGCATTGAGTTTACACTATGGGTGGGACTCGCAACTTAATACCAGCGAGATGTTCTGGATAGATATCTCAAGGTGGATGATTAGTAGTAGATATTGATGGATTTCGGTCTACTTACTTTGGCGTACCGCCCATGCTTTGAACCTCAACCTTTCTTGCAATGTAGTCAGCATTGGTTTGCGTTCGTGGTCCTGTCAATTGCCCAGCTGTAATTTGTTACCTCACATAGCTGTTTTATCGTCTTTTGGGAGAGAGACATCACTAGTGAACATCATGAGACTCCGGTCCATATTACCATCATTGATCACATACACTATTTACTTTTCGCTATTTTATTTACTATTGCAAAACACTATCTATCACTACTATCATATTGCTTTTAACCCTTTGTGAACTACAAGGTCGGAGAGATTGACAACCTCTCTGTACTCGTTGGGAGCAAAGTTATTTGTATCTGTGTGCAGGTCCACGTTGATTGCTAATTGCGCCGTTAGCAGTTGACACCTACCTGTTGAACCTAGGAGTCTCTGGGGATTCGATCCTTGGCATCTTTGCTAAGGGAAAACACTTCTACTTACTGCATCTTACACCTTCCACTTGGGGTAATCCAACGAGGGGTTCGAGGCCCATCAAGGAGTATTTTCTGGCGCCGTTGCCGGGGACTCCACTCTTCAGGATAGGGGAGTTGCATGCTATCTTTTACCTTTGCTTATTAGTCTTGTTAGTTTACCTTTCATATTTGCTTTAGTTCCTTTTATCAAAAATCACAAAAATAGTTATCTTGCTTGCTTGCTACTATGGGTTCCATCGAGAACACCAAGTTGTGTGACTTCACTAGTCACAACAACGATGACTTTATCAGCACACCTATCACTACACCTGCCACTTCAGCACCTTCATATGAAATTAAACCTGCTTTACTGAACTTAGTTATGAGAGAACAATTCTCCGGTGCTGGAGATGATGCTGCTTTACACTTGAACAACTTTATAGAACTTTGTGATATGCAAAAGTACCAAGAAATAGATGGTAATATTGTTAAGCTTAAGCTTTTTCCTTTCTCTTTGAGAGGAGGAGCTAAAATTTGGTTTAAGTCTTTGCCTAGAAATAGCATAGATTCATGGGACAAGTGCAAAGATGCTTTTATTGGAAAATACTGTCCACCTGCTAAAATTATCCAACTTAGAAGTAACATTATGAATTTTAAACAATTGGATAATGAACATGTTGTCCAAGCTTGGGAACGTATGAAGTCTCTTATCAAGAACTGCCCTACTCACGGTTTGACTACTTGGATGGTTATCCAAACTTTTTATGCAGGCTTGAACTTTACCTCGCGGAACTTGTTAGATTCGGCCGCGGGAGGAACTTTTATGTCAACTACACTTGGTGCTGCCACAAAGCTTCTCGATGAGATGATGACCAACTATTCCCAATGGCACACCGAACACGCTCCAACAGGTAGGAAGGTAAACTTTGTCGAGGAGATTTCCTCCCTTAATGAAAAAGTTGACTTGATCATATCTCTACTTTCGAAGCAATCTACTGTTGATCCTCGTGATATTCCTTTAAATTCTTTGATTGCTCAAGAACAAGTAGATGTTAACTTTATCTCTAGAAATAATTTCAACAACAATGCTTATAGGAGTAACTTTGGTAACAATTCTAGACCGTTCCCCTCTAACTCTTATGGGAACAACAATGCTTATCCTAGTATCAAGAACTCCAATACTGAACTAGAGACTATGCTTAGAGATTTCATCACTACCCAAAAAGCCTTTAATAAGAATGTAGAAGAGAAACTACATAAACTAGATGATCTTTCTTTTAAGGTAGACCACTTAGCCAATGAGTTAAAATTGCTAAAAATTGAAACTTCTTCTCTTAAGGAGAAGGAAGTCATCCCTATTAATGCTACTCAAGTGCAAATCAATGAAAACATTAGGATGATGGCTAAGCTTAAAGAGAGATGGGCTAGAGAAAGGGAGGAAGAGGAAAGAATTAAGAGCCTTCCTACCCACCACACTGTTGCTACTATCCAAGTTATTGAGAATGTTCACACTCTTAGCACCCAATGTACTCCTGGTCCCAATGGACCTATTAATGGTGATGCTATAGAAACTACCAAACAGGTGAGCCTTAAGGACACCTCTACTACTTTACTTGATGCTCATGACCTTGATTTTGATAATTGCACTCTTACCGAAGTTATTGATTTCCTTCACAAGATGTCTAGAGATCCCCGCACTAGCACGCTCAACCTTGCCTTCACAGAGCATATCACTAATGCTCTCATCAAAGCTAGGGAGGAGAAACTAAGAGTAGAAGCCTCCATACCTAGAAAGCTAGAAGATGGTTGGGATCCTATGATAAAAATTAATTTGAATGACTTCTCTTGTTATGCATTATGTGATGTTGGTGCTAGTACCTCTGTTATGCCCAAAAGGATATATGATATGCTTAAATTGAAACCTTACGATTCTTGTTCTTTTGGTGTTCGTCTCGTTGATTCTTCCATAAAGAAACCTTTGGGGAGGATCGATGATGTTCTTATTGTTGTCAATGATAATTATGTGCCCGTTGATTTCACTATTATGGATATTGAATGTGATCCTTCATGTCCAATTATTTTGGGACGTCCCTTTTTGCGCACCGTTGGTGCTGTCATTGACATGAAAGAGGGTAATATAAAATTTCAGTTTCCTCTCAAGAAAGGGATGGAACACTTCCCTCGTAAGAAGGTCAAGTTACCTTTTGAGTTCGTTGTACGGGCTAGCTATTCTTTTACTCTTGATAAAACTTGATCTATGCATTATGCCTAGCTTAAAGGCATAAAAGAAAGCGCTTTTGGGAGGCAGTCCACATGAATAAATTTTTTGTTTTTGTTGTGTCTTGATGTTTTTTACTGCTGTAGCATCATCATTGTATCTTTACTTTTCATATTTGTGCCAAGTATAGCCTCTGATTGCTAGAAAGTTCAAAAGTTGTGAGGTGCTGCCGAGGAAACAGATTCTGTTCTTGGATAGAAAAATTCGTATAAAATCACCAGATCATCTTTTTGGTCTGAATTTTTTCGACAGCGTTCTCTATATAATTTTCTTTCGTGCGTCAGTTCTGAGTTTTTTGATTTGAGTTGCAGAAGTATCCCGAACTGGTCAATTACTGCCTGCTGTTCTGTTTTTCACAGATTCTGTCCTGTTTTGCCTTTCCTTCACTTTGCAAATTAAGAACTTGCTTTTTCTTTGCAAAAACCTTTTGGCAATCTTGAGAAACAGTAGAACTTCAAGAATATCCTTATTTCCAGCAAGGTATAATTATTTTATTAAGGGTACTAACCTCGCTAATCAGATTATGAATGAGTTATGTATGAAGGGAGTTTTCAAGTGTGCGAGGGATGATGATAAAAATATTCAGGAGTGTCAAGCGCTCAAGCTTGGGGATGCCCCCGTGCACCTTCAAGAAATATTCAAGGAGACTCAAGAGTCTAAGCTTGGGGATGCCCCCCCCCCCCCGTGCATCCCCTTCTCCATCAACATTATCAGTTCGTCTTTCGTTCCGCTATATTTTTATCACTTCATGTGTTATGTGCTATGCTTGGAGCGTCTTGCTTTTAGTTTTCCTTTTAGTTTTTCATAACAAGTCGGAACCCAGCATTCCTTTATGTGGGAGAGAAACACGCTCCACTTCTACCTAGAACATTGCATAGAATTTTCATGTCTATCTATGCTGTGTGTGTTCTTTGTCTTTTAATAGCTACTATCATACTTTGCTCTTAGTATTCATGCCTATCTCCTCAAGAGCTTTTATTTAGTTGGTTGCTTGAACTCTCTTTAATTACCATGCTCATCTTATTAAGAGAGTTTGCTTCCGTTGCATGGGTTAATGTGTCTATGATAAAGATGCTACTTTCATGATGGTGCTTAGTAGTTCAGGTTTTCTTATGGTTAATCTCGAATAGCTGGGAGGTTCCCAATGTGTCATTGGAGTACCAACTTGGTTTGTTTGCCTATGATGTGGTATGGTTTAGTAATATCTTCCTTTGAGAATTTATTTTGATTGACTTGGCGTATGCTCACGCATATTCAAGACTGTAAAGAAAGTCTGTCAAGCCTTGATGATCTTTTATTTCTAAGTAGCGATATAACTATCATGCCTGATTCAATATTGCTTTGTCGCTCTGCATGATTATGACCGTCATTGCTCTCTTAGTTGGTTGCTCCCAGTCTTTTGCTAACCTACACCTGCACTAAGCAAATTAACCATGCAATACATAGCTCATGGGAAAGTAGCCTAAAAACTATTGTGGTAAAGAATATGTTGCTTATGTATCTTATTTCTTATGAGTTGCTTGCTGAGCGGTAACCATGTTTCTGGGGACGCCATCAACTGTCACACTTTTGTTGAATATCATGTGAGTTGCTATGCATGTTCGTCTTGTCTGAAGTAAGGGTGATTTACCGTGGGTTGAATTAATATGCATATTGTTAGAGAAGAACATTGGGCCGCCAACCAAAGCCATGCATCATGGTGGAAGTTTTAGCTTGGACCTTAATCCTCAATCTCTCGTGAGAATATGCTTATGCATTAAAGAGGAGTCCATCATCTATTTTCTATGTTGTCCCGGTATGGATGTCCTCAAGTTGAGATCTATCAAAAATGAGAAATCAAATGCGATCTATCTCCTTGGACCTTTGTACAGGTGGCATAGAGGTACCCCTTTGTGACACTTGGTTAAAACATATGCAATGCAATGATAACCCATGGGGATCCGAGCTAATTAGGACAAGCGAGCACTATTGGTATTCGATGCATGAGGCTTGAAACTTATAAGATGTTTTATACATGACACATATGAAGTACTACTACCGTTGACACAATTGCTTCCATTTTTCAAAATAAAAAGCTCTAGCACTTCAAGCATCAACTACTGAGAGCATGATTGTCATTCTGAGTGTAATGTGCATTGTCCCAAAGTAGCATTGTCTTTTGCATGATTGTGATATCATTTATTCTGAAATGATTGTATCTAGTCATCACTTAAACCTTGAAGGTGCCCCTGCATTTATGTTTTGCATCACTAAAGGGGGCAAGCTAGATATCACTTGATCATATTTGCACATCATGTTCATTGCAAATCTTTTTGATGTTTCAGTTTCATATTGTAAAACTTTCAGTCATTTGTGATTTTCTCTTGAGGCAACTTAATTACTTTAGAATCATTGTCTCAGTAAGCTTTTGTCATATGACTATGAGAAAGTCCTATATGGTTAATAGCATGTCACCACAGAAATTATTCTTGTTATCATTTACCTACTCGAGGACGAGCAGGAATTAAGCTTGGGGATGTTGATACGTCCAAAACGTATCTATAATTTCTGCTTGCTCCATGCCACTTTTGGGTGATATTGCTATGATATTCATACACTTCCATACACTTTTGATCATATTTGGACTAACTTACTAATCCAGTGCACCCTAGTGCCAGTTTCTGTTTTCGGCTGTTTTTGTATTTCAGGTTTTCACGTTTCGAGAACTGCCCAGAAAAATACAGAAAAATTATATAAAAAATCAGCATTCCGGGAACGACACTGGTTCCAAAGGGGAGCCTGGGGGGGGGGGGCACAGGGGCTCCAGGCGCCCTGTGGGCGCGCCCCCCCTGGGCCGCGCCGGGGGGGCGCCTCGGCCCCCCCGAGAGCCCCCCGGTGCCCTACTTTGGCATATATTTAAAGGGTTCCCCGTAACCCTTGAAACAGGACTTTTTTTCGCGATCCCATCTCTGTTCCGCCGCCGCCGCCGCTTCCAAGATCGGGAGTACCAGGAGAACTCTTCCCGGCACCCTGCCGGAGGGGAGGATCACCACCGGGAGCTTCTCCACCACCATGGACGCCTCCCGGATGACTTGTGAGTAGTCTCCCTTGGACCATGAGTCCATGACCAGTAGCTATGTGATGTTCTCCTCCCGTTCTTGTGCTTCACTAATTAGTCCTCGTGAGCTGCCCTACATGATCGAGGCACCTATGTAATCCTTATGCTGTTGCTATGTTGAGTTTGCTGGGATCCGATGGATTATGAGATTATGTTCAGATTGATCTTGAGTAATATATTTGATTCACCTCTTTTATATTTTAGTTCATAAGTAATTCTTGCATGTTCTCCGTTGTTATTTATTGCTTTGGCCGAGTAGTAAGTAGTGACTCCAAGAGGGAACGTTATGCTCGATTGTGGGTTCATGCCCCTTGATGACTAGCTTGAGTGACAGAAACATGAGTCTAGGGGATGTGCTGTTGCCACAAGGGGGAAAACAACGGTGCTTGTGCCCACGGGTGCAAGGATTGTTTACTTTACGCAAAGTTCTTTTAATGCAGTTGTCTGTTGCATTGAGTTTACACTATGGGTAGGACTCGCAACTTAATACCAGCGAGATGTTCTGGATAGATATCTCAAGGTGGATGATTAGTAGTAGATATTGATGGATTTCGGTCTACTTACTTTGGCGTACCGCCCATGCTTTGAACCTCAACCTTTCTTGCAATGTAGTCAGCATTGGTTTGCGTTCGTGGTCCTGTCAATTGCCCAGCTGTAATTTGTTACCTCACATAGCTGTTTTATCATCTTTTGGGAGAGAGACATCACTAGTGAACATCATGAGACTCCGGTCCATATTACCATCATTGATCACATACACTATTTACTTTTCGCTATTTTATTTACTATTGCAAAACACTATCTATCACTACTATCATATTGATTTTAACCCTTTGTGAACTACAAGGCCGGAGAGATTGACAACCTCTCTGTACTCGTTGGGAGCAAAGTTATTTGTATCTGTGTGCAGGTCCACGTTGATTGCTAATTGCGCCGTTAGCAGTTGACACCTACCTGTTGAACCTAGGAGTCTCTAGGGATTCGATCCTTGGCATCATTGCTAAGGGAAGATACTTCTACTTACTGCATCTTACACCTTCCACTTGGGGTAATCCAACGAGGGGTTCGAGGCCCATCAGCACCCAAATCATTACCTTGTATATGGTTTAGTGAATCTCGTATTCTAACACTCAGTCATCCTCACACGCATTGCAGAATTTCTCTTGTCAACGAACTAAGTTCGGATACAATCCATTACTTCTGCAAGCTGAACAAAACATCTAACGTTTCTTCACAACCCTTGGGTTTTGCGTAAAACATCTATACAATCGTCTATTGATAAAGTCGTAACTTCTACCAGGGGTTTTCCTTCAGCAAGAGTGTGCTTGCTTTCTTGACAGGTCCTGGGCCTGTGGGTTATGGCTCATCTCCAACTTGTCACTATTAACACTTGGTCTCATCATCGGGTTGCAACTGATCATTCTTCCGACATCCAACTTCCTTGGTTTTCTTAAATCCATCCAATTATCTCTTACTTCTCTTGGTTCAAAACTGAGTGTGATTACTCACACTCATCCTTGGGCAATCCATTCCAAGTCTGACGTAACTAACCACTAGCTAGTGTATTCGGGTAATGGTGTTGGATTCTACCACACTTAAAATGAATAACACTAGTTTCTTCGAAATCTTGATCCATGTATCATGTCTTCACTCATCACTTATGTAGTACCAACTTATAAAATCCAAAATCACTGCCATGATGCCAACTGTATTGATTCTCAACTTACTACGATCTATTGCATTTCCATTGCCTGCTTCAACTCAACTACTTAGCACAAATTTCCTTCTCATGGGGTCAATCTCTAGCATAGGGTATTGCTGCCTTAAAACAGAAACATTTTACTTCTAGCAAGTCTTGTGGTTCCCTTGTGATTTCGTAGCCTCCTTAGGTCCTCGGCTTATGGGTCCACTTCATAACTTGTATATCCTTAATTCAATCCTTGGGGTCACTATTGTTCCACACTTCCAGCATTAGACCAACTTTAAATCCAACTGTGCTTATTTCCTTCATAACCTTAGGGTAAGCATCATAAATAAACTCCAACTTATTTGTGCAAACTCTACTCCTGGGAGCAATACTTTCCTTTCTATTTGTCCAGGGTTCACTTAGAAAAGTATCGCCCTAAAATGCACTGGTTCATCCATAATCCATATTCTTCTTATATCAAAATCTTTTATTGCTTCCTGAACCAGTATTCAAAATCTCAATTTCCTAGGGTGTATCACTACAAATGCTACTATCCACATAGTCTGGTAGGGTCAAGCATTCCTCCCATCTCTATCTATTGGTACTAGCTAAGGATGCTTCGGTCCCACGAGTATTGTGCAACGTGATTCTTGAAATCCTCAATCTATTGCTTCATCCTAGTGGTGGTGTGCTTCATCTCCATCATCTCTGCTTGCACCTCACTCAGGCAATCCTGAGTATACGAAGTCTTGCTTCGAGTATTTCTCCAATCGGACATATGGCCTCCATAGCAGCTTCATGAACAGAATCGAAGAATGTTGTTCGTGGTACTCGGGAGATGAAAAAGTATTGACTCATAGTCTTTGGGCAAACTCCTTTCACACGATGGAGGTGTACCTCCACGTACCAAAGTTCAACTTCATTCTCCATGAAGGGATAACCCTTGTAAACTGCATCTCCTTCTAGGTGAATATGCTCCATCATGTCCTTCAGGATCTTGGGATAATCCTGATCGCTAGTCAGGGTCATGATGGTTTCCGGGCCTTTGAGAAAAGACTCGTAAAGGGTTGTCATCTGTAGGCATAATACAGAAGGGGTTCTGAGGACAACATACATACATCCTTGGGTAAAATGGGGTCGTTTGTCCGAGAAAGGTTTGGGGTCAACTGGTCCATGGGTTCTAGGTTTTGGTCTGGGTGAGATAGCAAGGGAGACACACACCATCATCCAACAACTCATAACATCTCCTTCTTAGACTCCAAAGAAATATCAACTTCTATTGCTTCACGAACTATTACAATGTTATTTCCATACTCACCTCAACATTGTAAAAGGGTGTTCCACATTTAGCTACATGCTTCATTCCAATATTACGATCTCAACTACTCTACTCCATCTTTCCTCTGCTCTGGACATTCTCCGGCAAAATGCCCTACTTCCTTGCAGCGTAAACTAATGACATCAGACAAATCTAAGGACTTCATGGTGACTATGCTGGTTCACTGGGTTCTTCGCTTCCTGGTTGGGCAATTGCTAGCATAATGACCTAAATCCTTGCACCGGTAACATGTGATGTGACTCAGGTCCTTTTCCACAGAAATTGGGTTGTTCTTGGGACACACGCTCTTTCTCTTCCTCGACTTCTTTGTTCCTATCAATTCTTCTATCTTTTATGGATCAAACTCCACCTCTTCTGTCGGGAAGTCTCCCAGATACTCTTGACTTTCCTTCGTGCAGTACTGTGATAGATGTCCCTTTTCTCCACATGAATAGCAAGCACGGGAGTGATATCTGTCTAGTCCTTCTCCATCAGGGTCGTCAATATCTTCCTCCATCACGGATTCTCTTAAGGTTTCCTCGAGGACTTCTTTCATTGCTTCTTTCTTCTGCTGGATAGTTCGTTGTACCATGGGGTAAATGTGACACTGAACAAGGTAATGGATAGTCCCTTCACACAAGAAACAAGTAATCTGTCTAGTTGGGCATTCTTCAGCTGGATGACTTCCTTCACAATTTGGGAATTCATCCTTGTGCTCCTCCTGGGTGTGTCCTATTTCTCCACAAATCATGCAGGCACAACGTTTCTTCTTCGAGTTGTCACCACGCTTTCGGATGAGATGGGATTTCAACAGAGTCTTCTTGAATTCCTCCCAACTTCCTGCTCCATTACATCCTTGTATGGCTTGATGCATCTTCCACCATGTTGCAGCACTTTTTGCAAAGTACTGAAGAGTGTATTGAACCTCATAGTTCCTTGCAACCAAATTCTTCTTGAAGTGATCCTCCACGTTTTGTATCCAAAGCTCTGCCTTCGGCTGGGTCATCGGTCTAGAGAACACGAGTCTATCTTTATTCATCCTCTATTGGATCCAAGGGTTTTGGGATGAGATTCGGGAGATGGAGAGAGATTCACTCAATACAAACAATAGTTTTGAAAAGACGGGTTTTGTTTGTGGCCGTCGGTAAAACATCAAACAATTGACGGCTCACAATCGTCGCAGCAAACGTAAGTACAAAATAGGGGTTTGGTCTTCTAAAGGTCAACATCTTTTCAATGCCGTCAACTCTTCAAATCTTCAGAGTATCCACTATTGTAGCTTCAACACTTCCAATGTATGGTGAAATCCTCTTTACTCCGAAGTGATCCAATGGAAAAGGGTATTGTCTAACTATTTAAAGTAAGAGGGAAGATTTGACAAAACTCAGAAAAAGAAGAGAGGTAAAGAATCTTTTTGAACAAAAAGTTTTAGAGAAATCCTTTCCAATGGGTTGGACAGTTTCTAGGATCACGTCCTACAGTCAACATGTGCTCTGATACCATCTTGTAGCGACCCGACCCGAATGGATCAAGTCTCTATGCTTAAGTGTCATCCCTGGATCGGTATGCTGACACACACAGTACTCGAGGATTTATAACAGAGGTAAATCACATGTATTAAGTAACGTAAATACTATTACCTCAATCAATCATAGCGGAAGCAACAAAGGTTGTGGATTCCCATCAACACCAACGACAAAGTTGAGTGTAGAGAGCGCAACCCTAACGTAACACTTACTCGTCGAATAATTCCTGCAACATGAGACGTTGCAGCCACGTAGGTCAGTACATTGAATGTACTGGCAAATCCACACTGTAATGAGAATGATGAACAATGCCTACAACTACATGCATATTTGGCTGGTGGAGGCTGTAAGGCTGTTTTTGCATAAAGCTGATTCTTCCCTACCACAAAGGAATGCATTTTGTTTAACTACTTTGTTAAATTTAAAACATGAACAATTGAGAATGGTACCTCCATCTCAATCCCAACCAAAATCATTATTAACCCAACAAATTAATTAAATAGAGTGTTGAGATCAACAAATAATCCACTTCTAGATACTCAAAGATGTCCATAACCGGGGACACGGCTACTCATGAATAGTTTGTACACTCTCCAGTTGTTTGTGCACTTTTCCCCACAAGACTCGGTCTCCTCCGTTAGATTTCTCGCACTGCATGGTGTTTGAGAAACGGATGACCGAGACACAGTCTTTCAGAATCGTTAACTCTTTACCCCGGGTGGACCCGTACACCTACATCCGCTACATCTGCTAGTCCACCACTGAAAGAGGTCACACAACTTACTCATACTATTCCAGAGCCCATAATGGCTTGTGGCTGCACATGGAAGTTTCTAGGCATGAAAATATCATATGATCCCTTTGAGCCTGGGTGGCATTCCAATAGGACAATCACATGGAAACCCCGGGATTTCCTTGGACAACACTGGCAACCCCAGGTGTCCGGGCAATCCACTGGTTCACTCCCAGGGTGCCCCAAACCAATCCACCCAGATGTGTATTAAATTTCCACCTTAAAGTTTCCCTTAAAAATTCACTCACATCTTTCATGAAACTCTCATACCAATCCACGTCTACAAGCATGGCTAAGCAATAAGTAACAAAGCGTATACCCCCCTTGGTTGATCTCAAGTCATTGGGTTCCTACCTCGTGAACTACAATGCAACAAATTATGTAAACAATCCTACTCATGCAAGTGTTTGAGGATATAACTAATGCAATGAAAACTGGGTATTGGAAAGTATGATCAAAGTGTGAACTTGCCTTGTACTGACGATGTAGAAGATTCGCACTCAGAATTCGTGATAGATCTACTCGTCACACTCCGATCAATCTATCGTAAGCAAACAGTAGTAACCACACATAAGCAATCACTCAGACGAGCGGACAGAGCAAAGCAAACATGTCAAAAAAACTTCGAAAACAAACGAATGACTCTTGAAACATAAAACAATTTCCAACAGTACCAAAATTATGTGAATTTGGCCTTATCAGAAAGTTTAGCTCAAGAGCTTCGATTTGCAAAAAGAATCAACTAAATCGGAGTTACGATTAAAAAGATATGATCAAAAGAGTTTGAATATGTATTTGAACAAATTTCGAAATTTGAAAAGTTGTAAAAAGTTTATTTGCTAGATTCACTAGATAGGTGGAGTCAAAACGGAACTGTGGGCGTTGATTTCATCTAATTTGGATGAACGAGTAAAAAGTTATGGCTATTTGAAAAAAATCAGGACCAAACTGTTTTACGGAAGAAAAACAGCTAAGGCTAAAAAATTATAGGTCTAAAGTGTAAATACAGGGCTAGTTTATAAATCTAATTATTCTATTGTACTAGTCTAAAAATAATAAGCTATAGGAGTATATAAAAAAATACGAAGAAAGATACCTTTATAAGGTAGAGAAAAGATGTCTTCGGAGAGAGAAGACGACTTCCAGAATTTCCGTCGAAGAGAAGATTTTTTTTTCCTAAATGAATCTAGTCAAATCAAAGTATTGATTTAACCCGAATCAGATGATGTTTGGAGGCTCTATGAATCTATATTTATAGTGGAAAAGAGGCTTATGGGTCAAACGCTAGGCAACGTGGGACTAAACTTATACGAAAAGAAGGGAAAGAAAAAGAAAGAGGCCTAAAGTTTCGGCCGGACGGCGCACGTATGCGTACATTTTTTTTTAAATTCGGCAGAAAAGAAAAAAGAAAAAAAACTGGAAAGAATAAAAAGGCTGACTGGGCCAGGCCCGTTAGGAGGAAAGGGAAAAAATGAGGCGCCCGCCGCTACTAAGCTGCCCACGTGGGCGACAGATAAATGCACGCGCGGTTTTTTTTAATAGAAACAGAGAAGAAAAACTGAACAACGAAAATAAAAGCAAAATTTACATAGGCATATTATATATCAAAAAATTTCAGAAAAAGATTTCCTACAACGTGAACATTTTTCTACAGTCAAATAAAATCATCACGAATTTAAATAAATCAAAAGGTGCTACTGATGCTATAAAAACCAGTAAAAACCATTTTATAAAATACCAAAACGATTTCAAATTTATTTCTCTCCAATTTTCTACTGTAGGGAATCATGTTACCCTATTTTCCATATATTTTTTTTTTGGATAAAAATAATTTGAATAAAACCCATTAACTCAAATTTTGAAAATGAGTTGTAGAAAAGTTCAGAAAAACTTCCAACTCATATTTCTTATAATTTGAAGAAGTCATTTTATCCTCTCTCGAGAAAATCATTGAGTTGCATAAAGTTTCTGAATTTAAAATATTTCAAGAATGAAATTCAAAATTCTTTTTCATTTAATAAATGGAAGAAGTCATATTATTTTCACTCCGGGGTTTTGTGATGAAAAGAATTTGAATTCCTGGAGAACAAAAATGCAAGGTGAAAGTTTGGGAAATTCATTTCATTCCCTCTTATGTAACTTTCAAAAGTTTCAAATTTCACTCAATTTCACACAGCACATCACATCAGCAATCAAAACTATCTATTTAATATAACATTCCAAAATTTAGAATTTTGGGATGTTACATCTCGCTCTTTAGATATTGCCTCGATGCCTATTCCTGATTGTCAGCCCTCCTATTATTGCCATGAAACTGTCTAACCACCTTCCAAGCAAACCGTTGTTTGGCTAAGTACGCATCGCTCTGCCCCTCTTATAGCGTTGTTAGTAGCAGGTGAAGCTTTGAAGATTGCTCCATGATGAACTTGTTTTTGCGATATCACAATATATTATCTGTTAAACTAAATCACCTATATATTGGTAGTGGGTGGAAGGCTAAGCCTCTTGCTTGGTGTTTTGTTCCACTCATGCCGCCCTAGGAACCGATAAACCGATGTTATGTTCCTTGATTTTGCGTCCCTAACACGGTTGGGGTTTATGGGCCCCCCTTGATAATTCGCTCTGTTTAAAGCTTTTACAACAAGGCCCAACTTTGGTTTTACATTTGCCTAATAACTAAAATTTGCATAGGGACTAGCTACCCTGTGGACTTAATTAACAACCCCGGGCCAGTGCTCCTTATGAGTGTTGGTCCAAAATGAGCAGACTACGGGGCCGCCTTGGGGAAACCCGAGGTATTTGGTATACCCGTGTAGGATGACTCATTCGGTCGTGGCCTGAGACGAGATCCGTGCGGCTACTATCAGGGTGTCGGCATGCCTGGAGGTCTTGCTGGATTAGTTTTACCTTTGCCGAAATATCTTGAGCACAGGATTCCGAGAATACTCGGGTCTTCCCACTTTGGAGTTGCGACTCCGCAGATCGTGAGCTTGTGATGGGCTAAGTTGGGACACCCCTGTAGGGTTTGATCTTTCGAAAGCCGTGCTCGCGGTTATGTGGCAGATGGAAATTTGTTAATATCCGGTTGTAGATAACTTGAAACCTTATTCATGAACACACTGCCTGCGTGAGTAACCGTGTTGGTCTCTTTCCGACGGGCTTCGGGAAGTGAACACGATGGGGTTATGTTTGATCGTGAGTAGCTAGGATCACTTCTTGATCAACTTGGCGATCGTTGGCACTTGTTCTCCTCTCACTCTAAACTCGTAAGCTAGTGCTTAGTGCTGCTGCAACCTTGTTTACAACCTTTCCACACCTAAGGCTTTGGTAGTTTTGATACCCGGGAACGGGATTGCTGAGTCCTATGTGGCTCACAGATTCTACACACACCAAATGCAGGTAACGTTGAGAACTATACAAGAGATGGTTCAGAGCTGTACTGGGAGTTCGACGAAGAGCGTGGATGTTACTATGTGTCTTATCCCGACGATCAGTAGTGGTTCCTACTAGGAAGATCCAGGCTTGTGTTATTTATGGTATCTTTTCGTTTGATTTTCGTCTGTAGTCGGACTCTGATGTTATTTGGATGATGTATGCTATTGTATTCACTTGTGTGACGTGGCGAGTGTAAGCCAACTATCATTTTCACTTTCATCCCTGAATTTTACATGAGTTGTGCAAAGATACCATACTTGAGATCATTCTAGTATGCGTTTATGGACTTAAGTCGTGCCTCGACACGTGGGGGACATAGCCGCATACTGGGCATTACAAGTTGGTATCCAGAGCCTTCTCCGACCTAGGAGCCCCTTGATTGATCGAATCATGGACGGTTGAGTCTAGGCACACACACAAAAAAATGTTTTGAGTCCTATATATATCGGAGAGTAGGATTTATTTTTACTCCTCACCCCTTCATCACTCTGGTGAGGACTCCTGACGTTGTTCTATCTCTTCTACTCTCAAAAATTCACTAATATTTTTAGGATCACGCGAGTATTGTTTGGATTGTTCCGATATCTTTGTGACGAAAACATTGTTCTCGATGCCTCCTGTCATTTAGGGGTTGTGGCTGTGTCCCGGGGAGTTGAGCTCCGAGGTGTTGTCGTCACAAATGTATCGTAGCGGTTCTAGAATACTTAAGATGTCCGACATTGAAAACTCTTCTATGCGGTTAGTGGTGAGATAACCCCGACGTCACCTAGTACTGGTGGGATACTTCGGGAGTATTGACACAGCTAGTATAGCGGATGCGTTTCGAAGGTCCGAGGTAAACAGTTTCCGAGGATGACTAGTTATGTGTTGACGGATGGATACATCTGGATGTAGGTTTAGAGTTGAGTGCGCTGTGCTTCCCCTGTATCCCGAACACCAGATTGCATAACCGGAAACCTTCAGGAATTAATAGGTGGGTTCTTCAAGTAGCTCGTAGGCATTCTTCCAACGAGTGCATGGTATGAGGTTTGGGGTTCAACATAGAGTGAAGAGGTTTCATGGGCGTTGTTGCAATTGGGAGTTGCATCTTAAAGGGTCCTTGGCTATGCTGATCCGGGGATTGCAACACCCTTTGTAACATGTTCCATGGGGCATTCAGCACGAACTTGTGGGACGAAGCTTCTTTCATGTATTTGTTCCATCTGCACCTGGTTGTTTTTATTTTATCTTTTGTTCTCCCAAGTGGCTTCTCGAGAAGATTGTTGTACCATTAAACTGTGAAATTCATTCGTTCATTTTGTTCGAATGTTCATTGTGAAGACTTATGTTGCAAATTTCTAGCCGTTGATTCAGCTTATCTTTTTACATCAATGGCTAACGGTTGTCATCATATTCAAGATGGCTCCCAAGAGGGTTCCCAACCCTAACCAAGAGGGTGAAGAAGAGCGTCCTCCTTCCCCTCCTCCTCTGTCTGAGGCATGGAGAGCAATTATGCAAGCAACCAACCAGAACACTCAGATGCTCATGCAGATGATGCAGAACTTTCAAGCCAACCAAGCAAATCAAGGCAATCATGGGAACCAAGGCCAAGGCAATCTGTTCAATCAACCTCACTTTACGACACTGAACCAATTCCTGGCAAACCAACCGAAGTCTTTCAGTTACTGTGTGGACCCGCTAGATGCTGAAGACTGGATCACAGACATCAAAAAGCACTTTGAATGCAATAACGTGAGGCCAGAGGATTATGTCAAGTTTGCCACTTTCCAACTCAAAGATCAAGCTGCTGATTGGTGGCAACAGTACAAAGATTCCAGAGGTGGTCGTGAGATCTCGTGGACTGACTTCTGCAAAGATTTCCGCTCTCACCACATTCCAACCAGTGTCATTGAAGGCATGCGTGAGCAATTCCGCAACCTGAAGCAAGGCACCATGTCCGTCTATCAATACAATGTCAAGTTCCAAAATCTTGCCCGTTATGCGAAGCAAGACATCCCCGATGTCAAGAGCAAGATATATCAGTTCCGAGGTGGTCTGAAAGATGAACTCCAACTTGCTCTCACCTTGTTCGAGCCGGATGAATTTGACCAATTCTACAGTATGGCTCTCAAGGAAGAGGCAACTCAGCTCAAGTGTGAAGCTTCCACAAAGAGGATTAGAGATGCTGTTCACTCCTCCTCTTCCTCTCAAGTGGTTGCCAAGCAACAGAAGTTCTGGCTACCGCCTCCTCCAGTGCTCCGTCCTCCAAGCAACAACAAGCAATCAGGTGGTCGTGGATTCTCCCACCCACCCAACCCAAGCAATCAGTCCAAGCCTCAGTTCCAAGCTTCAAGATCAAGTGGTCCTTATCATCGGCCTCTTTCAGAAGTTACTTGCAACAAGTGTGGACAGAAGGATCACTAGGCAAACAAGTGTACTCAAAGGCGCCTTCCGCCTCCTCCACCTGTCACCAATGCTATTGTGAAGCAGAACCCCAAGACAGCAAGAGTGAACCTGATGAATGCAGCTCAAGCAGAGAATTCTTCCGATGTGATTTTGGGTAACCTCTCAATTAACTCTATTCCTACAAAAGTCTTGTTTGACTTTGGTGCATCACTCAGTTTCAAATCAAGACCATTCTTCACCAAGCATAATTTCACTGCGGCATTTCTGGATAAGAAGTTGCAAATTATTTATACGGGGAAAAACATGACTTCTAATTTGGTGGCTCCGGATATATCTATTCATATGGGTGATTATAGTTTTCTCGTTTCTTCGGTTGTTCTTGGCAACTCCGACATTGATCTTATTCTTGGGATGGATTGGCTCTCCAAGCATGATGCAAACATTGATTGTGCAAATAAGGAGGTCAAGCTAACTCATCCTGACGAAGACGTGATTATCTTCGCAGCTCGAGATAACACAATCAGGCTATTCTCTCTTAATGACAAGGGCGAGAATAATGCCATTTCTCAGATTCGGGTGGTTAATGAATATGAGGATGTTTTCCCTGAAGAGCTTCCAAGCACGCTTCCCCATCGTCAAGTTGAATTCGTCATTGAACTTGAACCCGGTACCGAGCCAGCATGTCGGCGTCCGTATAAGCTTTCTCCTGATGAGTTGAAGGAGCTGAAGAAACAACTCGATGAGCAAGAACGTATGGGTCTAATCAGGCCTACTACTTCTCCTTGGGGCTGTGGTGTTCTATTTGTCAAGAACAAGGATGGCACGGAGCGCCTTTGCGTTGACTTCCGGCGATTGAACAAGAAGACAATAAAGAATAAGTACCCGCTCCCCAATATCAATGAATTGTTCGAGCAGCTCAAAGGAGCAAAGGTGTTCTCGAAGCTCGATCTCCGGATGGGTTACCATCAGATTCGTATCCGTGAAGAGGATATTCACAAGACCACATTCAGAACAAGCTATGGCTCCTATGAATACACGGTCATGTCTTTCGGCCTTGCAAATGCTCCACCCACTTTCTCGAGGATGATGCACTTCATATTCAACCCCTACACTAATGAGTTTGTTCTCGTCTATCTGGATGATAACTTGATATTCTCCAAGAAAGAAGAAGACCATGCCAAGCACCTCCATTTGGTCCTTGACAAGCTACGTGAACACAAGTTCTATGCGAAGTTCTCCAAATGTGAATTCTGGCTGGATAAAGTCCTTTATCTTGGCCATATTATCTCTGCCGAGGGCATTTCTGTGAACCCCGAGAAGGTTGAAGCTATTGTCAAGTGGGAACCTCCGCGGAATTTCAAGCAACTCCGAAGCTTCCTTGGTCTCGCTAGCTATTGCAGAAGGTTCGTTGAGAACTTCTCCAAGATTGCCAAGCCTCTTTCCAACCTGTTGCTTAAGAATGTCAAGTACTCATGGACTCCTAATTGTGATGTGGCATTCAATACCCTCAAACAAAAGCTCATTTCTGCTCTGGTTCTTACTCCTCCGGATGAGTCCAAGCCTTATGAAGTCTTTTGTGATGCTTCATTGCAAGGTCTTGGTGGTGTTCTCATGCAAGACAAGAAGATTGTGGCTTACACTTCTCGTGAGCTGAAACCAAATGAGAAGAATTATCCCACATATGATCTTGAGTTAGCAGCAGTTGTACATGCCTTGATCACGTGGAGACACCTTCTGTTGGGCAGAAAAGTGGACATTTTCACCGATCACAAGAGCTTGAAGTACATCTTCACTCAGCCAAACCTTAACCTTCACCAGACTCGTTGGGTTGAGATGATTCAAGAGTACGATCCAAGCATTGAGTATATTCCTGGCAAGGCCAATGTCATTGCAGATGCCTTGAGCAGAAAGGCGTATTGCAACAGTCTCCTTCTCAAACCGTTCCAGCCTGAACTTTGTGAATCATTCAGGAAGCTCAACCTTCATGTTGTTCCGCAAGGCTTTCTTGCAAACCTTCAAGTTGCTCCTACCTTGGAAAATCAAATCCGTGACGCCCAACTCAGTGATGCTATGGTGTAGAAAGTGAAACATGGTATTGCTAAGGGTACTCCCAAGTACAAGTGCTATCGTGTTGATGAGAAAGACACCTTGTTCTTTGAGGACAGGATTGTGGTTCCCAAGGGTGATCTCAGGAAGCTCATAATGAACGAAGCACATGACTCACTTCTCTCGATACATCCCGGAAGTTCCAAGATATACCATGACCTCAAGCAATCATATTGGTGGACTCGCATGAAAAGGGAGATTGCCCAATTCGCGAATGAATGTGATGTCTGCAGAAGAGTGAAGGCAGAGCATCAATGTCCAGCCGGTCTTCTTCAACCTCTACCTATTCCCGAGTGGAAATTTGATCACATTGAGATGGATTTAGTAACTGGGTTTCCCAAGTCCAAGAAGGGAAATGATGCTATCTTTGTGGTGATTGACAAGCTAACTAAAGTAGGACATTTTCTTCCAGTCAAAGAATCCATCAATGCAGCTCTGCTGGCAGAGCTGTACACCTCCAGAATTGTTTATTTGCATGGCATTCCTCAAGTGATCTCCTTAGACCGCGGAAGTTTGTTCACATCCAATGTCTGGGATTCTTTTCAGTCAGCCATGGGCACAAAGATTCGCTTCAGCACTGCGTTTCACCCTCAGACTAGTGGTCAAGTTGAAAGAGTGAACCAGATCCTTGAAGATATGCTAAGAACTTGTGTCATCTCCTTCAACATGAAATGGGAAGATTGCCTTCCGTTTGCCGAATTCTCCTACAACAACAACTTCCAAGCAAGTGCCGGCAAAGCTCCTTTTGAAATCCTCTATGGGAGAAAGTACCGTACCCCTCTCAACTGGTCCAAGACTGGTGAACATCAGCTCCTTGGAAATGATTTGATCTCAGAAGCCGAAGAAATGTGCAAAGTCATACGTGAGAATCTCAAAGCCGCTCAATCGCGTCAAAAGAGCTACTATGACAGCAAGCATTCTGACTTGGCTTTCGACATTGGAGACCATGTCTATCTTCGTGTTTCTCCCATGAAGGGCACTCAGAGGTTCGGTATCAAGGGCAAGCTTGCTCCAAGATACGTGGGACCTTTCAAGATTCTTGGCAAGAGAGGCGATCTAGCCTACCAACTCGAGCTTCCCTCCAACTTTGCAAAATGTTCATGATGTGTTTCACGTGTCTCAACTCCGCAAGTGTTTCAAGACGCCTGAACGCACAATTTCGTTCGAAGAGATTGATCTTCAACAAGACTTGTCTTATGGTGAGCACCCTGTAGCTATTCTTGAAGAAACTGAGCGCAAGACCCGCAACAAGTCCATCAAATTCTTGAAAATGAAGTGGTCACACCATACCGACCGAGAAGCTACGTGGGAACGAGAAGATCACCTTCGTTCCGAGTATCCTTCCTTCTTTCAGTCTTAGATCTCGGGACGAGATCTTTTTGTAGTGGAGGAGAGTTTGTAACACCCCATATGTGATACATTCCATTTATGGCAATACATGAAACGTTGACTTCATCTATTCCATTCTGGGCTCTTCTTTCATTTCAGGTTTCTTTGTTTTGTCGTGTGCGTGTGTGCATTTCATCCATGTCATGTCATCATGTGCATTGCATTGCATTTGTGTTGTCACTTGCACCCGGTCATGCTCGTCTCTTCCTGTTGTCCGTTTCGAGTTCCGACACTCACACACGTGTCTGTGTCACCTCCGAGTCCTTCTTTCGTATGTGGCCATGAAACATTCTCGGATTGAGGTGAGACTTGTCGTGCGTTGTTGTTTTAGTACATGTAGGCTGCATGCCAAGTTTCATCGCGTTTGGAGGTCGTTTGATACTCCAACGGTTAACCTAGTGGGCTAAAAGCTCCTCTTCCTTTTGGCCAAAGACCCCCTCCTCAACATCCCACTAACCCAACACCACCACTCCCATCCTCTCGGTCGTTGGATTGCGATCGTGTGGGCGAAAACCACACCCCATTTGGACCTTCCTAGCTCCCTATGCCTATAAAACAGCCTCCCCACGTCCATTTTCGGGCAAAAACCCTAGCTTCTTCCTCCTCCATGCGCCAGACACGTCCACCCCGCCGCCGGACATGTCCGACTGCCGCCCCGAGCCAACCGCGTGCCGACACGTGGCACTCGCCGACCCTAGTGCCGCCGCGCCCCGCTCCGGGCCTGCGAGCCCGAGGCCGGCCCGCCCGCCCCCGACCGCGCTGGGCCACTCCGCCGCCCCGGCTCCCGCCTGCAGCTCCGGCCGCCGGCACGCATCGCCGCCGCCGCGCTGCCGGGCCGTGCCCCCACCGCCTCCGGCCGCCGGATCCGCCGCCGCGCGCCGGGCCACTCCGCCGCTCCACCTCCGCCGCCGTCCGCCGCCCCGCCGGCCCGTCACCGCCTCCTCCCGCCGGTATTCCTCTCCGGCCGGCGCCGCCGCCCGCCGCCACGGCAAGCTCCGCGCCCGGCTGCTCCGGAGCTCCGGCCGATCCGGATCCAGAGCCGGGTGTGATCAGATCCACCCGCTCGGGGATCCAAACGCCCCGCTCCGCGCCCGGATCTCTCCATCCCGCACGCCTCCATCCCGAGTTGACTTTCTCGGAGGTCAAATTACCACCAAGTTCCCGGATTCCGTAAATTTGTTGCCTCCTTTGCCATGTGATAACTTCTTGCTCGTAGCTCCGTTTTGCGCGTATGATATGTCGAAATGTTCGTCTCGTCGTGCTCTATACGTTAGTACCAGTTTCATGCATGTTAGAGATCATCCAGTTGAATCAATGTTCGTGGCAAGAGTGCATGTTGCTAAAACTGTTTCAGCACTTGTTGTGTGTGTAAATTTGTTGCCATGTTCGTGAGCTAGTAACTTTGTTCATGTTAGTCCGATTGGAGTGAATGATATGTCCAGATCTTCGTTCTGAAATGCTCTACATGATGGTTGCTGTAGCATACTTGTTAGGTGTCATATTGCCATGTTTATCTCTGTTGCAAGAGTGCATTTGGCTGATAAGTTTCTGGACTTGTTATGAGATGATGTTTTGCCTTGCTTGTGCATATTCATCCTTGTGTCATATGAGCTAGGTGTCAACATGAGTTTTGCTCTTGGGTATGTGATCTACATGATAGATTCATTTCCATGCAATGATATGTCTTGATATGAGTGCAACAAGCTTGTTAACATGTCATCATGTTTATAAATTTCTGCTAAGTGTGAATCTGGTAAATTTTATGCCATGTATACATGATGCCACCGTCATTGTTGTGCATGTTTAGAGTTGTCCAGTGGGTGTTCCTTGGTGTATATGTTATGCTCTAGCTATCCATGCTCTTTTTTGCCATGATGCCATGCTGTAGCTTGTTGTTATGAGGCCCTCAAGTTGCTGTAAAATTTATCTGTCAGCATGCCCAGATTTTGCTAAGTCTGGATAAACTTTTGCACTTTTGCCATGGTGTTTGGGACATGTTCTAGTATGTTGTAGAAGTAGCCATGTGGTGTTTCTTGAAGAGCATGCTATTTATGTTATTGCCATGCCTTTGGTTTGCATGATGGCTTGCTGTAACTTGTTGTTTTCATGCTCTCAAGAGGCTATAAAATGTATCTGTCGGCATGTTATCAACAAGTTCAGTTTTGCCACGAGTGTAGCTAGTGTTCTATGCACCCTATGAGCATGTTCTTGCTTTGAGTAGCTTCTCAAATATGTCTTTTTGCTGTTGGTTACCTTAACTTGCCATGCTATGCTTTGAGTTGAGTTGCACAAGCTTATAAACATGCCTATTCATTGTAATTCTGCCATGCCTCGTAATTTTCACTGTCTGAGAATTCTGTAAATTTATTGCAACTGGCCATGCTTGTTTAATTGTGTTCCAACAATGTTTTGGGTGTGTTCTAAGTTCATGCTTGTTAAGTATCATGTCTACTTCACATCCATGCCCTTTGTCTCCATGTTTGGGTGCTGTAGCATAATTATTTCTTGCTCCAAAGATGCCATGTTGCTGTAAACTGCAGTTTTGCTTTAATCTTGTTTTGCTTTTCTTTTGCAAACCGTGCATCCGTTTCCGGTGATCTTTATATCGATTTCAACCGAAATCTTCCCCTCTATCCAGTGGCTTGCTTAGTTTTCCAAGATGAGGCCATTTCCATCATCTTCTCCTTAGGCTCAATTGCTTCCTCATGCATACGCACATCATACTTGCATCTTGTTGATTGTGCATTGCACCGTGTTTGATATTGTACCGTAATTGTGTTCTTGTGTTGGGTAGAGTCGGGAGCCGATTCGGAGTTCTAGGTTACTACCGAGGCTGAGTTTGAGGAGCAAGGTTACGACCCCTCCGTGGAATCAACATGCAAGATGACCATTCCCAGATATCACTTCTATCTTTGCCTATGCTAGATGTCTTGCTCTTTAGATATTGCCTCGATGCCTATTCCCGATTGTCAGCGCTCCTATTATTGCCATGAAACTCTCTAACTACCTTCCTAGCAAACTGTTGTTTGGCTAAGTACGCATCGCTCAGCCCCTCTTATAGCATTGTTAGTTGCAGGTGAAGCTTTGAAGATTGCTCCATGATGAACTTGTTTTTGGGATATCACAACATATTATCTGTTAAACTAAATCACCTATATATTGGTAATGGGTGGAAGGCTAAGCCTCTTGCTTGGTGTTTTGTTCCATTCATGCCGCCATAGGAACCGATAAACCGGTGTTATGTTCCTTGATTTTGCGTCCCTAACACGGTTGGGGTTTATGGGCCCCCCTTGATAATTCGCTCTATTTAAAGCTTTTCCAGCAAGGCCCAACTTTGGTTTTACATTTGCCTAATAACTAAAATTTGCATAGGGACTAGCTACCCCATGGACTTAATTGACAACCCCTGGCCAGTGCTCCTCATGAGTGTTGGTCCAAACTGAGCAGACTGCGGGGCCGCCTTGGGGAAATCCGAGGTATTTGGTATACACCTGTAGGATGACTCATACGGTCGTGGTCCAAGACGAGACACGCACGGCTACTATCAGGGTGTCGACATGCCAGGAGGTCTTGCTAGATTAGTTTTACCTTTGTCGAAATATCTTGAGCACGGGATTCCGAGAATACTCGGGTCTTCCCACTTTGGAGTTGCGACTCCGCAAATAGTGAGCTTGTGATGGGTTAAGTTGGGACACCCCTTCAGGGTTTGATCTTTCGAAAGCCGTGCCCGCGGTTATGTCGCAGATGGGAATTTGTTAATATCCGGTTGTAGATAACTTGACACCTTATTCATGAACACACTACCTGCGTGAGTAACCGTGATGGTCTCTTTTAGAAGGGCTTCGAGAAGTGAACACGGTGGGGTTGTGTTTGATCGCGAGTAGCTAGGATCACTTCTTGATCAACTTGGCGATTGTTGGCACTTGTTCTCTTCTCGCTCTAAACTCGTAAGCAAGTGCTTAGTGCTGCTACAACCTTGTTTACAACCTTTCCACACCTAAGGCTTTGGTAGTTTTGATACCCGGGAACGGGATTGCTGTGTCCTCTGTGGCTCACAGATTCTACACAAACCAGATGCATGCACCGTTGAGAACTATACAAGAGATGGTTCAGAGCTGTACTGGGAGTTCGACGAAGAGCGTGGACGTTACTATGTGTCTTATCCCGACGATCAGTAGTGGTTCCTACTAGGAAGATCTGGGCTTGTGTTATTTATGGTATCTTTTCGTTTGGATTTCATCCATAGTCGGACTCTGATGTTATTTGGATGATGTAGGCTATTGTATTCACTTGTGTGACGTGGCGAGCGTAAGCCAACTATCATTTTCACTTTCATCCCTGAATTTTACATGAGTTGTGCAAAGATACCATACTTGAGATCATTCTAGTATGCGTTTATGTCCTTAAGTCGTGCCTCGACAAGTGGGGGACATAGCTGCATACTGGGCATTACAACGATGTAGGAGATGGATCAGAACTTCACTAGGAGTTCGATAAAGAGCATGGTCGTTACTATGTTTCGTATCCTGACGATCAGGCCTTGTGTTTATAGTATCTTTCTCGTATGGATTTCGTCCGAAGTTGGACCGAGTGTTATTCGGATGATTGTATGTTATTGTATTCATCGTGTGATGTGGCGAGTGTAAGACAACTATCTTTTACAATTTCATCCCCGAACTTTTACATGAGATGTGCAAAGATACCATACTTGAGATCATTCTAGCATGCACTTATGTCTCTAAGTCGTGCCTCGACACGTAGGAGACATAGTCGCATCCTGGGCATTATAAGTTGGTATTCAGAGCCTTCTCCGACCTAGGTGCCCCCTGATTGATCGAACCACTGACGGTTGAGTCTAGGCACACACACAAAATGTTTTGAGTCCTATTGGGAGTTGCATCTTAAAGGATCCTTGGCTATGCTGATCCGGGGATTGCAAGAACCTTTGTAACACGTACCATGGGGCATTCAGCATGAACATGTGGGACGAAACCTCTATTATGTATTTGTTCCATCTGTACCTTGTTGTTTTATTCTATCATTTTGTTCTCCCAAGTGGCTTCTCGACAAGTAGTTGTACCATTAAGCTATGGAATTCATTCGTTCAATTTTTGTTCGGATGTTCATTGTGAAGACTATATGTTGCAAACATCTAGCCGTTGATTCAGCTTATTTATTATTTTCTTCAATGGCTAACAATTGTCATCATCTTCAGGATGGCACCTAAAAAAGTTCCCAACGAGAACCCAGAGGGTGAAGAAGAGCGTCCTCCTTCCCCTCCTCCTCTGTCTGAGGCATGGAGAGCGATTATGCAGGCAACCAACCAGAACACTTTGATGCTCATGCAAATGATGCAGAATTTCCAAGCCAATCAAGCAAATCAAGGCAATCAAGGGAACCAAGGCCAAGGAAATCTGTTCAATCAACCTCACTTTGCGACACTGAACCAATTCTTGGCAAACTAACCAAAGTCTTTCGGTTACTATGTGGACCCGCTAGATGCTGAAGATTGGATCACATACATCAAAAAGCACTTTGAATGCAGTAACATCAGACCTCAGGATTATGTCAAGTTTGCCACTTTCCAACTCAAAGATCAAGCTGCAGATTAGTGGCAACAGTACAAAGACTCCACAGGTGGTCGTGAGATCTCGTGGACTGACTTCTGCCGCGATTCCCGTTCTCATCACATTCCAACAAGTGTCATTGAAGGCATGCGTGAGAAATTCCGCAACCTGAAGCAAGGCACCATGTCCATCTGTCAATACAATGTCAAGTTCCAGAATCTTGCCCGTTATGCGAAGCAAGACATCCCAGATGCCAAGAGCAAAATCTACCAATTCCGAGGTTGTCTGAAAGATGAACTCCAACTTGCTCTCACCTTGTTCGAGCCGGATGAATTTGGCCAATTCTACAATAGGGCTCTCAAGCAAGAGGCAGCTCAACTCAAGTGTGAAGCTTCCAAAAAGAGGATAAGAGATGCTATTCACTCCTCCTCTTCCTCTCAAGTGGTTGCCAAGCAGCAGAAGTTCTGGCTACCGCCTCCTCCAGTGCTCCGTCCTCCAAGCAACAACACGCACTCAGGTGGTCGTGGATTTTCCCACCCACCCAACCCAAGCAACCAGTCCAAGTCTCAGTTCCAAGCTCCAAGACCAAGTGGTCCTTATCATCGGCCTCTTTTAGAAGTTACTTGCAACAAGTGTAGCCAGAAGGGTCACTATGCAAACAAGTGTACTCAAAGGCGCCTTCCGCCTCCTCCACCTGTCAGCAATGCTATTGTCAAGCACAATCCCAAGCATGCAAGAGTGAATCTGATGAATGCAGCTCAAGCAGAGAATTCTTTCGATGTGATAATTGGTAATCTTCTAGTGAACTCAATTCCTGCAAAAGTCTTGTTTGATTCGGGTGCATCATGTTCTTTCATATCTCACCCATTTGCATCGAAGCACAATTTTGTCACCGAAGCATTACCAAGGGAGTTATCAATTGTTTCTCCGGGAAAAATAAAGCATTCTAGTGTGTTTGCTCCGAATATATCTATTCATATGGGTGATTACAGTTTTCTGGTTTCTCCGGTTGTTCTCGGTAACTCCGACATTGATCTTATTCTTGGGATGGAATGGCTCTCCAAGCATGATGCAAATATTGATTGTGCAAACAAGGAAATCAAGCTAACTCATCCCGACGAAGACGTGATTATCTTCACAGCTCGAGATAACATAATCAGGCTATTCTCTCTCAATGACAAGGGCGAGATTAGTGCCATTTCTCAGATTCTGGTGGTTTGTGAATATGAGGATGTATTCCCTAAAGAGCTTCCGGGCATGCCTCCCAACCGTCCAGTTGAATTCGTCATTGAACTTGAACCTGGTACCGAGCCAGCCTGTCGGCGTCCATACAAGCTTTCTCCTGATGAGTTGAAGGAGCTGAAGAAACAACTCGATGAGCAAGAACGAATGAGTCTAATTAGACCAAGTACATCTCCTTGGGGCTGTGGTGTTCTATTTGTTAAGAAGAAGGATGGCACGGAATGTCTTTGTGTTGATTACCGGCCATTGAGGAAGAAGACAATAAAGAATAAGTGCCCGCTCCCCAATATCAATGAATTGTTCGAGCATCTAAAAGGAGCCAAGGTTTTCTCGAAGCTCGATCTCCGGATGGGTTACCATCAGATTCGTATCCGTGAAGAGGATATTCCCAAGACCGCATTCATGACGAGTTATGGCTCCTATGAATACACGGTCATGTCTTTCGGGCTTGCAAATGCTCCACCCACCTTCTCTCGAATGATGCACTTCATATTCAACCCCTACACCAATGAATTCGTTCTCGTCTATCTGGATGATATTTTGGTATTCTCCAAGAATGAAGAAGACCATGCCAAGCACCTCCGTTTGGTCCTTGACAGGCTACGTGAGCACCGGTTCTATGCGAAGTTCTCCAAATGTGAATTCTGGCTTGATAAAGTCCTATATCTTGGCCATATTATCTCTGCCAAGGGCATTTCTATTAACCCCGAGAAGGTTGAAGCTATTGTCAACTGGGAACCTCCACAGAATATCAAACAACTCTGAAGTTTCCTCGGTCTCGCAAGCTATTGCAGAAGGTTCGTTGAGAACTTCTCCAAGATTGCCAAGCCTCTTTCCAACTTGCTCCAGAAGAATGTCAAGTACTCGTGGACTCCTGATTGTGATGTGGCATTCAAAACACTCAAAGAGAAGCTCATTTCTGCTCCGGTTCTTACTCCTCCGGATGAGTCCAAGCCTTATGAAGTCTTTTGTGATGCTTCATTGCAAGGTCTTGGTGGTGTACTCATGCAAGACAAGAAGATCGTTGCATACACTTCTCGTCAGCTGAAACCAAATGAGAAGAATTACCCCACACATGATCTTGAGCTAGTAGCAGTTGTTCATGCCTTGATCACGTGGAGACACCTTCTGTTGGGCAGAAAAGTGGACATCTTCACCGATCACAAGAGCCTGAAGTACATCTTCACTCAGCCAAACCTTAACCTTCGCCAGACTCGTTGGGTTGAAATGATTCAAGAGTACGATCCAAGCATTGAGCATACTCCTGGCAAGGCCAATGTCATTGCAGATGCCTTGAGCAGAAAGGCTTACTGCAACAATCTCCTTCTCAAACCGTTCCAACCTGAACTTTGTGAATCTTTCAGGCTCAACCTCCAAGTTGTTCCTCAAGGATCTCTTGCCAACCTTCAAGTTGCTCCTACCTTGGAAGATCAAATCCATGAGGCCCAACTCAGTGATGCTATGGTGCAGAAAGTGAAACATGGTATTGCTAAGGGTACTCCCAAGTACAAGTGCTATCGTATTGATGACAGAGACACTTTGTTCTTTGAGGACAGAATTGTGGTTCCCAAAGGTGATCTCAAAAAGCTCATAATGAACGAAGCAGATGACTCACTCCTCTCGATACATCCATGAAGATCCACGATGTACCATGACCTCATGCAATCCTATTGGCGGACTCGCATGAAAAGGGAGATTGCCCAATTCGTGAACTAGTGTGATGTCTGCAGAAGAGTGAAGGCAGAGCACCAACGTCCAGCCGGACTCCTTCAACCTCTACCTATTACCGAGTGAAATTTTGATCACATTGAGATGGATTTCGTCACCGGTTTTCCCAAGTCCAAGAGAGGAAATGATGCTATCTTTGTGGTGATTGACAAGCTAACTAAAGTGGCTCATTTTCTTCCAGTCAAAGAATCCATCAACGCAGCTCAGCTGTACACCTCCAGAATTGTCTCTTTGCATGGCATTCCTCAAGTGATCTCCTTAGACCGTGGAAGCTTGTTCACTTCCAAGTTCTGGGATTCCTTTCAGTCAGCCATGGGCACCAAGATTCACTTCAGCACTGTGTTTCACCCTCAGACTAGTGGTCAAGTCGAAAGAGTGAAGCAAATCCTTGAAGATATGCTCAGAGGTTGTGTCATCTCCTTCGGTATGAAATGGGAAGATTGTCTTCCATTTGCTGAATTTTCCTACAACAACAGCTTCCAAGCAAGTGCCGGCAAAGCTCCGTTTGAAATTCTCTATGGCAGAAAGTGCCGTACCCCTCTCAACTGGTCCGAGACTGGTGAACGTCAACTCCTTGGAAATGATTTGGTCTCTGAAGCCGAAGAAATGTGCAAAGTCATATGTGAGAATCTCAAGGCCGTGCAATCGCGTCAAAAGAGATACTATGCCGGCAAGCATCGTGACTTGGCTTTCAACATTGGAGATCATGTCTATCTCCGTGTTTCTCCCATGAAGGGCACTCAGAGGTTCGGTATCAAGGGAAAGCTTGCTCCAAGATACATGGGCCCTTTCAAGATTCTTGGTAAGAGAGGCGATCTAGCCTACCAACTCGAGCTTCCTTTGCAAATGTGCACGATGTGTTTCACGTGTCACAACTCCGCAAGTGTTTCAAGACGCCTAAACGCACTATTCCTTTCGAAGAGATTGATCTTCAGCAAGACTTGTCTTATCGTGAGCACCCCATTGCTATCCTTGAAGAAATTGAGAGCAAGGCCCGCAACAAGTCCATCAAATTCTTGAAAGTGAAGTGGTCACACCATGCCGACCGAGAAGCTACATGGGAACGAGAAGATCATCTCCGTTCCGAGTATCCTGCTTTCTTTCAGTCATAGATCTCGGGATGAGATCTTTTTGTAGTGGAGGAGAGTATGTAATGCCCCGGATGTAACAATTCCATTTATGGCAATATAAGCATCGTTGACTTCATCAATTCCATTCTGGGCTCTTCCTTCATTTTGGGTTTCTTCGTTTTGCCATGTGCATGTGTGCATTTTATCCATGTCATGTCATCATGTGAATTGCATTGCATTCATGTTGTCACTTGCACCCGGTCATACTCGTCTCTTCCCGTTGTCCGTTTCGAGTTCCGACACTCACCCACGTGCCCGTGGCACCTCCGAATCCTTCTTTCGTAAGTGGCCTTAGAACATTCTCGGAATGAGGCAAGACTTTTCGTACGTTGTTGTTTTAGTACGTGGAGACCGCCCGTTAAGTTTCATCGCGTTTGGAGGTCGTTTGATACTCCAACGGTTAACCTCGTGGGCTAAAAGCTCCTCTCTCTTTTGGCCCAACACCCCTCCACAACAGCCCACTAACCCAGCACAACCACCCCCATCCTCTCGATCGTCGGATCATGATCATGTGGGCGAAAACCGCACCCCATTTGGACACTCCTAGCTCCTCTACCAATAAAAGGCACCTTCCCCTCCATTTTCGGGCGAAACCCAAGCCGAGCTCCTCATCGCGCCGCTGGACACGTCCGCCCGGACGCGCCCGACCAATCCCGCAGCCCCACATGTCCTCCACCGCCGTCTCTTCCCTCCTACAGCCGCCAGGGCCCGCGGGGGCCGAGTCGGGCCCGCACGAGCCCATCCACCGCCGTCGCCATCCGCGAGGGGCCCGCGCTTCCGCCCGCCGGCCCGAGCCTCCTCCGCCGCGGATGCAGCGCCCTGCCGCCGGCCGGCTCCCTTCCCCGCCGCCGACGAGCCGCGCCCCACCACCGGCAGGTCCCTTTCCTACCGCTACCTCACGCGTTGGCCTCACCCTGCAGCCGCGCCTCCGCGCCTCCATGCCGCGCTCCGGCCGCCTCCGGCGCTCGCCGCCGCGCCAGCCCGCCTGACTCGCGCCACCACCACTGGCCGTCTGCGCCTCTGCGAGCCCCGCCGCCGGTCGCAAGCTCCTCCACCGCCGGCCGGGTCTTCAGCCGTCGCCGCTCCTCCCGCAAGATCCACCGACCGCCGCCTCGTCAAGCTCCACCGGCGACCAACTTCGGCGACGCTCCGGTGAGTCGCTGCCCCGCTCCGGCCATCTCCTTCGACTCTGGCGAGATCCCGCGGATCAGGACAAGATCCACCAGTCCCCGATCCAAACGCCTGGATCCCTCCGTCCCGGATCCGTCCCGTCCCGCGTTGACTTTTCGGAGGGTAAATTCCACTAAGTCCCCGAATCTGTTAAATTTCTTGCCTCTTTGACATGTGGTAACTTTGTGCTCGTAGCTCCATTTTGCGCATATGATATATCAAGATGTTCGTCTCGTCATGCTCTACATGTTAGCATAAGTTTCATGCATGATAGGGATCATCTAGATGTCTTAATCTTCGTGGCAAGAGGTCTTCGTGATGTAACTGTTTCAGCACTTGTCTGTGTAAATTTGTTGGCATGTACGTGAGCTAGTATCTTTGTGCATGTTGGCCCGAATGAAGTGTATGATATGTCGAGATGTTCGTCTTGTGATGCTCTTCATGATGAATGCATTTGCATACATTATAGATTGCATTATGCCATGTTTAACCCTGTTGCAAAAGTGCATGTGGCTGATAAGTTTCTGAACTTATTATGAGATGACGTTTTGTCTTGCTTGTGTATTTTAATCGATGTGTCATATGAGCTAGATGTCAACATGAGTTTTGCTCTTTGGAATGTGATCTACATGATATATTCATTTTCATGCCATGATATGTCTTGAGATGAGTGCATCAAGTTAACATGCCATCGGGTTGATAAATTTTTGCTAAGTGTGAATCTGTTAATTTTGATGCCATGTTTCCATGATGCCACCGTCCTTGTTGTGCATGGTTAGAGTTGTCCAGTGGGTGTTCCTTGATGTATATGTTATGCTCTAGCTATCCATGCTCTTGTTTGCCATGATGCCTTGCTGTAGCTTGTTGTTTTCATGCTCTCAAGTTGCTCTAAATTGTTTCTGTCAGCATGTTATCAACAAGTTCAGTTTTTTCATGTGAATGGCTAGTGTGCTATGCATCCTATGACTATGTTCTTGCCATGAGTAGCTTCACAAACATGTCTTCTTGCTGTTGGTTATATTTCCATGCCATGATTTGCTTTGAGTTGAGTTGCACAAGCTTGCAAACATGCCTACTTGTTGTAATTTCTGCCATGCCTTGTAATTTTCACTAAGTCTGTGAAATCTGTAAACTTATTGAATCTTTCCATGCTTGTTTAATTGTGTTCCAACAAGTTTTTGGGTGTGATCTAAGTTCATGCTTGTTAAGAATCATGTCTATTTCACATCCATGCCTTTTGTCTTCATGTTTGGGTGTTGTAGCATAATTATATCTTGCTCCAAAGATGCCATGTTGCTGTTAACTACAGTTTTGCATTGCATATTGTTTTGCTTGTCATTTCCAAACCGTGCATCCGTTTCCGGTGATCTTTATATCGATTTCGACCGAAATCTTCCCATCTATCCAGTGGCTTACTTGGTTACCCAAGACGAGGCGATTTCCATCACCTTCTCCTTAGGCTCGAGAGCATCCTCATGCATATGCACATCATACTTGCATCCCATTACATGTCTTGCATCATGTTGATTGTGCATTGCACCGTGTTTGATATTGTGCCGTTGTTGTGCTCTTGTGTTGGGTAGAGCCGGGAGCCGATACTGAGTTCGAGGATCTTGTCGAGACTGAGTTTGAGGAGCCATCTTACCTTCCCACCAACGACTTACCAGGCAAGATGACCATTCCCCGATATCACCTCTATCTTTGCCTATGCTAGTTGTCTCGCTCTTTAGCTATGCCTTGATGCCTATTCCTGTTTGTCAGCCTCCTATTGTTGCCATGAAACACTCTAACTGCCTTCCTAGCAAACCATTGATTGGATAAGTAAGCTTGCTCAGCCCCTCTTATAGCATTGTTAGTTGCAGGTGAAGACTGATGATTGCTCAATGTTGAACTTGTTTATTGGGATTACACAATATATATATCTATGTTAACTAATGCACCTATATATTTGGCAATGGGTGGAAGGCTTGGCCTTCTGCTTGGTGTTTTGTTCCACTCATGCCAC
Organism: Secale cereale; assembly: GCA_902687465.1. NCBI lineage: Eukaryota > Viridiplantae > Streptophyta > Magnoliopsida > Poales > Poaceae > Secale > Secale cereale. The sequence continues at coordinate 662,330,474 of LR738715.1, read as the reverse complement.
CTTAGGACCCGATAAACCGGTGTTATGTTCCGTGATTTTGCGTTCCTAACACGGTTGGGGTTTATGCCCCCCCCCCTTGATAATTCGCAGTGCTTAAAACTTTTCCAGCAAGGCTCAACATTGGTACTCCATTTGCCTAACAACTAAAAATTTGCATAGGGACTAGCTACCTCGTGGACTTAATTAACAACCCGGGCCAGTGCTCCTCATGAGTGTTGGTCCAAACTGGGGGTTCTGCGGGGCCGCCTTGGGGAAACCCGAGGTATCTGGTATTACTTGTAGAATCGCCCATCCGGTCGTGGCCTGAGATGAGATATGCGCGGCTACTATCAGGGTGTCGGCACGCCGGGAGGTCTTGCTGGATTAGTTTTACCTTTGTCGAAATATCTTGAGCACGGGATTCCGAGAATACTCGGGTCTTCCCACTTTGGAGTTGCGACTCCGCAGATTGTGAGCTTGTGATGGGCTAAGTTGGGACACCCCTAGAGAGTTTCGAACTTTCGAAATCCGTGCCCGCGGTTATGTGGCAGATGGGAATTTGTTAATATCCGGTGGTAGATAACTTGACACTATATCCTTAAGAATACACTACCTGTGTGAGTAACCATGATGGTCTCTTTCCGAAGGGCTTCGGTAAGTGAACACGATGGGGTTATGTTTGACCGTGAGTAGCTAGGATCACTTCTTGATCAACTTGGCGACCGTTGGCACTTGTTCTCATCTCGCTCTAATCTCGTAAGCTAGTTGCTTAGTGCTGCTGCAAACACTTTATTACCTCTCCACACCTAAGGATTTGTTAGTTTTGATACCCGGGAATGGGATTGTTGAGTCCTTGTGGCTCACAGATTCAACACACACTAGATGCAGGTACAACCGAGTACGATGCTGGAGATGGATCAAAACTTCACTGGGTGTTCGATGAAGAGCGTGGTCGTTACTATGTTTCGTATCCCGACGATCAGTAGTGGTTCCTACTAGGGGCGATCAGGCCTTGTGTTTATGGTATCTTTCTCGTATGGATTTCATCCGTAGTCGGACCCTGTGTTATTCGGATGATTGTATGTTATTGTATTCACTGTGTGACGTGGCGAGTGTAAGACAACTATCTTTTACAATTTCATCCCCGAACTTTTACGTGAGATGTGCAAAGATACCATACTTGAGATCATTCCAGCATGCGCTTATGTCTCTAAGTCGTGCCTCGACACGTAGGAGACATAGTCGCATCCTGGGCATTACAAGTTGGTATTCAGAGCCTTCTCCGACCTACGAGCCACCTGATTGATCGAACCGCTGACGGTTGAGTCTAGGCACACACACAAAATGTTTTGAGTCCTATATATATATATATATATCGGAGAGTAGGATTTCTTTTTTACTCCTCACCCCCTTCATCGCTCTGGTGAGGACTCCTAACGTTTTTCTATCTCCTCTACTCTCAAAATTTCACCAAATTTTTTTAGGATCACGCGGGTATTGTTTGGATTGATCCGATATCTTTGTGTTGAGAACATTGTTCTCGATGCCTCCTGTCATTAAGGGTTGTGGCAGTGTCCCGGGGAGTTGAGCTCCAAGGTGTTGTCGTCACAAATGTATCGTAGTGGTTCTAGAATACCAGAGGCGGCCGACATCGAAAAATCTTCTATGCATGTCTGCTGGTGAGATAACCCCGACATCACCTAGTACTAGGGAGATAGTTCGGGAGTATTGCCACAGCTAGTATAGCGGATGCGTTTCGAAGGTCCGAGGTAAACAGTTTCCGAAGATGACTGATTATGTGTTGACAGATGGATACAGCTGGATGTAGGTTTAGAGTTGAGTGCGCGGTGCTTCCGCTGTATCCCCAACACCAGATTGCATATCCGGAAAGCTTCGGGGATTAATAGGTGGGTTTTCAAGTAGCTCATAGGTAATCTTCCAACGGGTGCATGGTATGAGGTTTGGGGTTCAACATCTAGTGAAGAGGTTTCATGGGCGCTGTTCCGATTGGGAGTTTCATCTTAAAGGATCCTTGGCTATGCTGATCCGGGGATTGCAAGACCCTTTGTAACACGTACCATGGGGCATTCAAGACGAACATGTGGGACGAAACCTCTATTATGTATTGGTTCCATCTGTACCTTGTTGTTTTATTCTATCATTTTGTTCTCCCAAGTGGCTTCTCGACAAGTTGTTGTACCATTAAGCTATCGAATTCATTCGTTCAATTTTTGTTCGGATGTTCATTGTGAAGACTGTATGTTGCAAATATCTAGCCGTTGATTCAGCTTATCTATTATTTGCTTCAATGGCTAACAGTTGTCATCATCTTCAGGATGGCACCTAAGAAAGTTCCCAACCAGAACCCAGAGGGTGAAGAAGAGCGTCCTCCTTCCCCTCCTCCTCTGTCTGAGGCATGGAGAGCGATTATGCAGGCAACCGACTAGAACATTCACATGCTCATGCAAATGATGCAGAATTTCCAAGCCAATCAAGCAAATCAAGGCAATCAAGGGAACCAAGGCCAAGGAAATCTGTTCAATCAACCTCACTTTGCGACACTGAACAAATTCTTGGCAAACTAACCAAAGTCTTTCAGTTACTGTGTGGACCCGCTAGATGCTGAAGATTGGATCACAGACATCATAAAGCACTTTGAATGCAATAACGTCAGACCTGAGGATTATGTCAAGTTTGCCACTTTCCAACTCAAAGATCAAGATGCAGATTGGTGGCAACAGTACAAAGACTCCAGAGGTGGTCGTGAGATCTCGTGGACTGACTTCTGCCGCGATTTCCGTTATCATCACATTCCAACAAGTGTCATTGATGGCATGCATGAGCAATTCCGCAACCTGAAGCAAGGCACCATGTCCGTCTATCAATACAATGTCAAGTTCCAGAATCATGCCCGTTATGCGAAGCAAGACATCCCAGATGCCAAGAGCAAAATCTACCAATTCCTGCAAAAGTCTTGTTTGATTCAGGTGCATCATGTTCTTTCATATCTCACCCATTTGCATCGAAGCACAATTTTGTCACCGAAGCATTACCAAGGGAGTTATCAATTGTTTCTCCGGAAAAAAATAATGCATTCTAGCGTGTTTGCTCCGGATATATCTATTCATATGGGTGATTACAGTTTTTTGGTTTCTCTGGTTGTTCTCGGTAACTCCGACATTGATCCTATTCTTGGGATGGATTGGCTCTCCAAGCATGATGCAAATATTGATTGTGCAAACAAGGAAGTCAAGCTAACTCATCCTGACGAAGACGTGATTATCTTCGCAGCTCGAGATAACACAATCAGACTATTCTCTCTCAATGACAAGGGCAATATTAATGCCATTTCTTAGATTCTGGTGGTTTGTGAATATGAGGCTGTATTCCCTAAAGAGTTTCCATGCATGCCTCCCAACCGTCCAGTTGAATTCGTCATTGAACTTGAACCTGGTACTGAGCCAGCCTGTCGGCGTCCGTACAAGCTTTCTCCTAATGAGTTGAAGTAGCTGAAGAAACAACTCGATGAGCAAGAATGAATGGGTCTAATCAGACCAAGTACTTCTCCTTGGGGCTGTGGTGTTCTATTTGTCAAGAAGAAGGATGGCACAGAACGTCTTTGCGTTGATTACCGTCCATTGAGCAAGAAGACAATAAAGAATAAGTACCCGCTCCCCAATATCAATGAATTGTTCGAGCAGCTCAAAGGAGACAAGGTTTCCTCGAAGCTCGATCTCCGGATGGGTTACCATCAGATTCGTATCCGTGAAGAGGATATTCCCAAGACCGCATTCATGACGAGTTATGGCTCCTATGAATACACTGTCATGTCTTTCGGGCTTGCAAATGCTCCACCCACCTTCTCTCAAATGATGCACTTCATATTCAACCCCTACACCAATGAATTCGTTCTCGTCTATCTGGATGATATTATGGTATTCTCCAAGATTGAAGAAGACCATGCCAAGCACCTCCGTTTGGTCCTTGACAGGCTCCGTGAGCACCGGTTCTATGCGAAGTTCTCCAAATGTGAATTCTGGCTTGATAAAGTCCTCTATCTTGGCCATATTATCTCTGCAAAGGGCATTTCTGTTAACCCCGAGATGGTTGAAGCTATTGTCAACTGGGAACCTCCGCAGAATGTCAAACAACTCCGAAGTTTCCTCGGTCTCGCAAGCTATTGCAGAAGGTTCGTTGAGAACTTCTCCAAGATTGCCAAGCCTCTTTCCAACTTCCTCCAGAAGAATGTCAAGTACTCGTGGACTCCTGATTGTGATGTGGCATTCAAAACACTCAAACAGAAGCTCATTTCTGCTCCGGTTCTTACTCCTCCAGATGAGTCCAAGCCTTATGAAGTCTTTTGTAGATGCCTTGAGCAGAAAGGCTTACTGCAACAGTCTCCTTCTCAAACCGTTCCAACCTGAACTTTGTGAATCTTTCAGGAAACTCAACCTCCAAGTTGTTCCGCAAGGATTTCTTGCCAACCTTCAAGTTGCTCCTACCTTGGAAGATCAAATCCGTGAGGCCCAACTCAGTGATGCTATGGTGCAGAAAGTGAAACATGGTATTGCTAAGGGTACTCCCAAGTACAAGTGCTATCGCATTGATGACAGAGACACTTTGTTCTTTGAGGACAGAATTGTGGTTCCCAAAGGTGATCTCAGAAAGCTCATAATGAACGAAGCAGATGACTCACTCCTCTCGAGACATCCATGAAGATCGAAGATGTACCATGACCTCAAGCAATCCTATTTGTGGACTCGCATGAAAAGGGAGATTGCCCAATTCGTGAATGAGTGTGATGTCTGCAGAAGAGTGAAGGCAGAGCACCAACGTCCAGCCGGACTCCTTCAACCTCTACCTATTCCCGAGTGGACGTTCGATCACATTGAGATGGATTTAGTCACCGGTTTTCCCAAGTCCAAGAGAGGAAATGATGCTATCTTTGTGGTGCTTGACAAGCTAACTAAAGTGGCTCATTTTCTTCCAGTCAAAGAATCCATCAACGCAGCTCAACTGTACACCTCCAGAATTGTATCTTTGCATGGCATTCCTCAAGTGATCTCCTCAGATCGTGGAAGCTTGTTCACTTCCAAGTTCTGGGATTCCTTTCAGCCAGCCATGGGCACCAAGATTCGCTTCAGCACCGTGTTTCACCCTCAGACTAGTGGTCAAGTCGAAAGAGTGAACCAAATCCTTGAAGATATGCTCAGAGCTTGCGTCATCTCCTTCGGTATGAAATGGGAAGAGTGCCTTCCATTTGCTGAATTTTCCTACGACAACAGCTTCCAAGCAAGTGCCAGCAAAGCTCCGTTTGAAATTCTCTATGGCATAAAGTGCCGTACCCCTCTCAACTGGTCCGATACTGGTGAACGTCAACTCCTTGGAAATGATTTGGTCTCAGAAGCCGAAGATATGCTCAGAGCTTCCAAGTCATACGTGAGAATCTCAAGGCTGCGCAATCGCATCAAAAGAGATACTATGACGGCAAGCATCGTGACTTGGCTTTCAACATTGGAGATCATGTCTATCTCCGTGTTTCTCCCATGAAGGGCACTCAGAGGTTCGGTATCAAGGGCAAGCTTGCTCCAAGATACGTGGGCCCTTTCAAGATTCTTGGTAAGAGAGGCAATCTAGCCTACCAACTCGAGCTTCCCTCCAACTTTGCAAATGTGCACGATGTGTTTCACGTGTCACAACTCTGCAAGTGTTCCAAGATGCCTGAACGCACTATTCCTTTCGAAGAGATTGATCTTCAGCAAGACTTGTCTTACCGTGAGAACCCCGTTGCTATCCTTGAAGAAACTGAGCGCAAGACCCGCAACAAGTCCATCAAATTTTTGAAAGTGAAGTGGTCACACCATACCGACCGAGAAGCTACATGGGAACGAGAAGATCATCTCCGTTCCGAGTATCCCGCTTTCTTTCAGTCCTAGATCTCGGGACGAGATCTTTTTGTAGTGGAGGAGAGTATGTAATGCCCCGGATGTAACAATTCCACTTATGGCAATATAAGCATCATTGACTTCATCAATTCCATTCTGGGCTCTTCCTTCATTTCGGGTTTCTTCGTTTTGCCGTGTGCGTGTGTGCATTTTATCCATATCATGTCATCATGTGCATTGCATTGCATTCGTGTTGTCACTTGCACCTGGTCAAGCTTGTCTCTTCCTGTTGTCCGTTTCGAGTTCCGACACTCACCCACGTGCCCGTGGCACCTCCAAGTCCTTCTTTCATAAGTGGCCGTTGTAAGTGCATCTAGTGCCACCCCTAGTTTGTTTTGGAGTATTGACGACAAACCTGGTTGAGGGACTAATGTGTTTGTGAGAATTACAGGATAACACAGGTAGTAGTCCCTCATTGTTTCGGTTTGCCTACCGGAGATGACCCCTAAAAATGTATGAAGACATTGACAACAATGGTGGTACATGAAGATAATCATATTGAAGTCTATGACAAGAGAAGACATTGTGTGAAGACTATGGAACCACCGTACTGTTAAGTCATAGGAACCACCGTACTGTTAAGTGGGGTCCAAGTGAACAAAGTCAGAGTGACTGAAGTGATGCTCAACCAAATCCTATGTCTTCGAGCGAAGACAATGAGAGCAAATCTTATCCAGAGCTGGATGAGTCAGCTTTACTTGTAGCCCAAGTAAAGTTGCCGTGTGTGTTTGAAATCTGACCGTTGGAACACGTGTCAGTTCCTTAGTGACCCAGGGTCACTTCGGACAAATCAGGTCGGGTTGTCCAGTGGCTATAAATAGCCACCCCCTACACCATAAATTGGTGGCTGCTCAGAGTTATTACATGGCTTTTGTCGTTTGAGAGCAACCCACCTCCGAATCCTTTGAGAGAGAGAGAGATTCTTGCGAGGACAAAACACCCAGAGCCAAAGAGTGTTAGGCATCATGGAAGTCTTTCTGTCTGTGTGACCTGAAGACTTGTTACACTTGAGGACTGTGTTTCCTCCAGCCGGTTAGGCGTCGCGTTCTGAGCATCCAAGAGTCATTATGGATTGCCGGTGAACGAAGTCTGTGAAGGTTTGGAAGTCTACCTTGAAGACTTACCAGAGTGATTGGGCGAGGACTAGGTGTCCTTAGCTCAAGGGGAATAAGGTGAAGAAGCGGTCTTCTGAGTTAAATCTCAGCCTCCCCAACCAGACGTACAGTTGTCACAGCAACTGGAACTGGTCTAACAAATCACTGTCTTCCCCGAGCTACTGGTTCTATCCCTTCCTTCTCTTTAATTACTGCCCGCCTTTGTGAAGTCATTGCCTGCTTGCCTTATCTGTTTGACTTCACTGTGTGACTACTTGTTCTGATTGGTTTCATTCTATCTTCCATCCTGATCCTTACTACCTAGCTGCTATTAGTCTTCATGCTTTCACTTCATTGAATACTTGACTATGGCTTGTCTAGTGTAGTCTACCTGCCGCTGCATATAAATAGGATTGGTTTTATCGTTTGTCTTCGAAACTTCCATGTTTTGAAGACTTTCATAAAAATCGCCTATTCACCCCCCTTCTAGTCGATATACTGCACTTTCAATTGGTATCAGAGCAAGGCACTCCTTCGTTCTGTGTGATTCGGTTTAACCACCTGGAGTTTTAGCTATGTCAACTGCAGGGACAATCAAAGTCTCCGCTGCGTGCCCCATCTTCGATGGCACTGAATATCCCTACTAGAAGAACAAGATGCGCATGCACCTTGAAGCCATTGACATGGACCTCTGGGTTGTCGTCAAGAACGACGTTTCGAAGACTGGTGAAGGTCTCACCCTGCTGATGTCAAGAAGCTTGTCCAACTGGATTCCACTGCCAAGAATATCATCTGTGGTCATCTGAACAAAGGACAGTATGGATGTGTGAGTGCTCTAGAAACGTCGAAGGAGGTCTGGGACTGGCTCTCTAAGGTCAACGAAGGCGTCTCAACCCAGAGAGATCAAAGAATCAGTGTCCTTTGCAACCTCTTCAATCGCTTCAAGAGACATGACAATGAGAATGTCCAGCACACATTCGATCGTCTCACTGACATCACAAATGAGCTTCAGGCACTTGGGGCCATTGAGATCACCAAGCATGAAATCGTCAAGACACTACTGAGATCATTTGACAGCTCATCTGACATCCTTGCCCTGATGATTCAAGAATGCCCTGACTTCAAGACTCTCGATCCGTCTGACATACTTGAGAGGCTTAACACACATGAGTTCCAGCTATCTGAGAAATGTGGCATCTATGGTCCCAACTATGGCCGAACTTGCACTTTGAAGGCAAAGGCTGCTTCCTCATTTGTAGAAGAATCTGACTACAATTCTGATGATCCTGAAGACATTGGAAAGGAGCTTGCCATGCTAGTGAAGAAGTTCCAGAAATTCACTAGGAAGAAAGGCTTCAGAAAGTCTTCACGATCCAGCTCAAGAAATGATGAAGCTTCTACCCATGACTACAAGAAGAGAACATGTCATAAGTGCAAGAAACCTGGTCACTACATCTCTGAGTGTCCTCAATGGGACAATGAGAAGAAGAAGAAGAAGAGCAAGGAATATGATTCTGATGACAAGAAAAAGAAGAAATACTCAAAGTCTTCTTCCAAGTCTTCGTCGAAGCGTTCATCACACACGAAGAATTCATCTGGCAAGGCTCGTGCATTTGTTGGCAAGGAGATGGATTCAGAGGAGGAGTCTGCTTCAGAAGAAGCGGAGGTGGAGTCTGAGGAGGAGTCTGATTCTGGTGCTGCAAGTCTGGCTCTAGCCACAGCCTACGTTGCCAAGTTCATCTTCAACACAGAAGACAATGGCCCCGTCACCAACCTTGATGATGAGGACGACGACTCTGCTCCCATTTACTGCTTCATGGCACACGATGCCAAGGTAAAATCACGTGATGCTTACTTTCAAACATCCAGTGAAGATGACTCTGATTGTGAATCAAAACCTAGCTACAAAACACTGGCTAAAATTGCCACTGAATAGTAGAAAGCTATGGAACATATTCAAAAATTGTTAGACAAAAGCGATGACCTATTGGACGCGGAAATGACCCGTTCTCAGTCCTTAATTGAAGACATAAAAAATCTTCATGTTAACTACGAGGAACTTGAAGGTCTTTATGAATCGCTCTCAAAAACTCATGAAAAGCTTTCCCACGATTACCTTCAAAGGAAGCGAGAACTTGAGAAATTGAAAGCGGCTCATGAAGATCTTCAAAAATAAAATGAGTCACTCCGCGCACAACTGATCAGCTCCACTCCGGAAGGATTTGAACCACCATGTCTAAAATGCATTGAGCGTGATAACGCTACATCTGTTGCTGAATGTTCTACTTCTGCCACTGTTGCAATATCTTCAACTGCTGATGTGGTAACTAACCCCTCTGCTGAGGATACCACTACTATTGCTGATGAAAATGCTAGGTTGAAGACTTTGCTTGAAACAGGGATGTACAAAAGCCTCAAAGGGCATCAGACTTTATGTGATGTCCTCAAAAAGCAGATACTGAACCGAAACCCTAGGAAAGAGGGTGTAGGGTTCGAGAGGAAAATGAATGTTGATGGTTCATACTGGAAGCCTGAGCAGTACCCCAAAACCACATGGGTTGCTGCAAAGGAACCTTTAGTGGATCCATCTACCTTATCTGGCTTCACTTGTGCCAATCCTATTATCATTGATGAATCCTTTGATGCAAACTATAAACTGTTTAAAAATCAGAATGGTGAAGTGTTTGCCAGGTATATTGGTACTAACTACATGAACGGGCCACCTATGAAGAAGATCTGGGTTCCCAAAGATTGTCTTGAGAAGCTTCCAGCAAATGTCATCATGACATCACCTAGGAAGAAGACAAACCCCAGATCAAAGGCTTCATACGGTCCTAAGGCTTCATATAGACAGAGGACTCACCTGAGTCACCCTAATGCCAATGTTTTGCAGGGAAATTGTACTCTGACCCATGAATATCAGCGTGTTTCCTCAAACTGCTATATTCACAAAACAAAGAACTTTTCTGCTTATTCTTATGAGTACTATTCTCCTCCTGCAAGACTATTTGCTAGGGCTCCCAAGCCAATATTCTCAGATGCTGCTCTTAGACTTATTGCTTCTAAGCCACCCCTGAAGATGTGGGTGGTTAAGAAGAACTAACTTTCTCTTGTAGGGAAAGGTCTCCAGCCGAAAATCAAAGGCGTCTGATGCTATTGCTGGGGACCTAAAACAACTTGTAGGGCGCAAGATCAAATGCCCAAATGGTCTTACTATCTATTTTGTTCATGAATCGCTTGCTAATCATCTTATTAGTCCTAACTTGGATCTAAGCTTTCATAATCCACTTGTACGTCAAATGTTTATGCTTCACATTGACTATTGGTGAAGCCTATCCCCCTAACTGCATTGTAGGGAGTGACACCAAAGACTTCAGAATGGATTATGGATAGCGGATGCACAAATCATATGACTGCAGATCGAAGTCTTCTTATGGACTCAACCTTACGTCCATCTAACAAGAGTCATATCACATTTGCTGATACTGGTAAAAGCAAAGTATTGGGTCTAGGTAGAGTTGCAATCTCAAGGGATCAGCGCATGGATAAAGTCATGTTTGTTGAATCCCTTGGTTTCAACTTAATGTCTGTCTCAATTCTTTGTGACTTAAACATGATTGTGATATTTGGAAAATATCATTGCCTTGTACTAATGGAATCTGACAAGTCCCTAGTCTTTGAAGGATACAGAAAAGGTGATCTGCATATGGTAGATTTCTCAGCTGGACCACAGATGGCCGTATGTCTTCTAGCAAAAGCTTCAGAGTGCTGGCTTTGGCATCGGAGGCTAGGACATGCCGGCATGAGGAACTTGCACACTCTCGCGAAGAAGAAGCATGTCGTAGGCATCGAGGGCGTCAAGTTTAAGAAAGATCATCTGTGTGGTGCCTGCGAAGCTGGGAAGATGACAAGGGCCAAGCATCCCTCGAAGACAATCATGACTACATCCAAACCCTTCGAGCTACTTCACATGGACTTATTTGGCCCTACTCACTACTCCACGTTCACTACCACAGCTTGTCTCTATGGCTTCGTCGTTGTTGATGATTATTCAAGATACACGTGGGTGCATATAATTCTCTATAAGACTGAAGTGCAAGATGTCTTCAGACGCTTCGCCAACCGTGCCATGAACAACTATGGCGTCAAGATCAAGCATATCAGAAGTGACAATGGCACTGAGTTCAAGAATACCGGCCTTGATATTTATCTGGATACAATGGGAATCACTCATGAGTTCTCAGCTCCGTACACACCTCAGCAGAATGGTATCGTAGAGCGCAAGAACAGAACTCTAATTGATATGGCTCGAACGATGCTCGATGAATACAAGACACCAAGAAAGTTCTGGCCTAAAGCTATTGATACTGCATGCCATATCATCAACCGTGTTTATCTTCATAAGCTTCTGAAGAAAACGTCCTATGAACTCCTCACTGGCAAGAAGCCAAACGTCAGTTACTTCAGAGTATTTGGTGCTAAGTGCTGGATCAAGGATCCACATCACAATTCAAAATTTGCACCAAAAGCACATGAAGGCTTCATGCTCGGCTATGGAAAGGACTCACACTCCTACAGAGTCTTCAACATCTTTATCTACAATGTAGTTGAAACTGTGGATGTGCGGTTTGATGAAACGAATGGTTCACAAAGAGAGTTCCTGCCAAATGTGCTGGATGAAGCTTCACGTAATGAATCTATCAAGCTAATGGGAACCGGTGAAATCATGCCTTCTGAAGCACAGCCTGACGAGGAACTCATCATTGCTGCTCCAAATCAGCCCGAAGACAACGCTCAGCCTGAAGACAATCCTCCTCATGATGACAATGAACAGCAAGAGTAAAATATTTGTCCAGCTCATCCTCGTGCTGCAAATGAAGTACAAGTTGAGAAGATAATTGACATCATAAATGCACCTGGTCCACTCACTCGTTCAAGAGCAACACAACTAGCAAATTTCTGTGGGCACTTTGCATTTGTCTCAATATCTGAACCTAAGAAAGTTGCTGAAGCCTTTATGGAACCTGAATGGATTCAAGCAATGCAAGAAGAGCTTCAACAGTTTGAGCTGAACAACGTATGGGAACTTGTCAAGCGTCCTGACCCTTGCAAGCACAACATAATAGGCACAAAATGGATATATCGCAAGAAGCAAGATGAGCATGGTCAAGTTGTCAAAAACAAAGCTCGTCTTGTTGCTCAAGGATACACTCAAGTTGAAGGGATTGACTTCGATGAAACATTTGCTCCCGTGGCTAGGCTTGAAGCTATTCGCATACTGCTAGCCTATGCAAATCATCACAACATACTTCTGTATCAAATGGATGTGAAGAGTTCCTTTCTTAATGGAAGGATTGAAGAAGAAGTGTATGTTGCACAACCACCTGGATTTGAAGATCCAAAACGTCCTGATATGGTATACAAACTCAACAAGGCACTGTATGGCCTCAAACAAGCCCCTCGTGCTTGGTATGACACACTCAAAGACTTCCTAAAGAGCAAAGGCTTCAAACCTGGTTCCCTGGATCCCACACTCTTCACGAAGACATATGATGGTGAACTATTTGTCTGCCAAATCTATGTGGACGACATTATCTTCGGCTGCACTAACAAAAGATACAGTGATGAGTTTGGTCACATGATGCAAGAACAATATCAGATGTCCATGATGGGTTAGCTGAAGTTCTTCCTTGGTCTTCAAATTCGTCAGCAAAGCAACGACATCTTCATATCTCAAGAGAAATATCTCAAAGATTGCCTGAAGAAGTTTGGAATGCAAGATTGGAAAGGTTACTCGACGCCTATGCCAGATAAACACCATCTGGGTCCCGACGTCAATGGTAAAGATTTCGATCAAAAGGTATACCGCTCCATGATTGGTTCTTTACTTTATTTATGTGCATCTAGGCCAGATATTATGTTTAATGTTTGCATGTGTGCTCGATATCAAGCGGCACCAAAGGAGTCGCATCACTTAGCTGTGAAGCGAATACTTCGATATTTGGCTTACACCCCAACACTTGGATTATGGTATCCAAAGGGCTCAGAGTTTGATCTAGTTGGATTCTCTGATGCTGATTATGCTGGTGACAAAGTTGAGCGCAAATCTACATCAAACACATGTCATTTTCTAGGACGATCACTTGTCTGTTGGTCTTCAAAGAAGCAGAACTTTGTATCACTCTCCACTGCTGAATCTGAATACATTGTTGCTGCTGGATCTTGCTGCGCTCAGCTTCTCTGGATGAAGCAAACACTCAAGGACTATGGTGTCCATCTGAAGCATGTAGCACTCTACTGCGACTATGAAAGCGCCATCAAGATTGCCAACAACCTAGTTCAGCACTCGAAGACAAAGCACATTGAAATTCGTCATCACTTTCTCAGAGATCATGTCATGAAGGAAGATATTGATATCATACACGTCAACACTGAAGAGCAACTGGCTGATATCTTCACAAAGCCCTTGGATGAGAAAAGGTTTTGCAAGTTGCGGTGTGAGCTAAATATCTTAGAATCCTCAAATGTCTTGTAATCAGGCACACATCCTAACACTTATGCATACTGATGACTTAGATGTGCGACACACGAAGTAAAGTATATCTTCAATTAATGAAGACTTACATTCTAAGTGTGAATACATTAACGTGGAATTTGACTTCAGAGCACCACGATAATTGTGCGTCGTGTCTGGGTCTAATACTTCCTATACGGTGGGTAACGCCACCACCTAATCTTTGTTTGAAGTGTTTCTCTTGGCGTTACTTTTGCAAAGTCTTCGCATTTGGTTTATCTTCATATATGACAAATATAGACTTATGTTATGTCCTCTACATCATTCACTTATTGCTATGTCTTCTTATTTGAATCTTTTGAACTAAGTGAATGTGATCGGACCCTAACCTCTCTATGCTTTCTCACCTCAAACTCTATCTATCCAAATCATATGCATTCTGTTGGAACCGCCGAATATCTTCTCTGCGTACTTGTCAGCAGAAGATACAAAGACAAACTTTAAATCTGATTTTAATGCTCAATCCTTTATGCCTGAAACCTGGAGAGGCCGGAACGACCACCCCGACAGTCCAGGCGTGCTTGGGATCGTCGGACAACTCCCAATGTGTTACATGTCTGCCACGTGTCCCTCAGATGTGAACCGCCAGGGGCACCTGCGTAATTACGCTATGCCGTCTCTCCCATCCTTATAAATGCACGTCTCATCACGGTCAAAAACTCTTCTACCACCTCTCCACCTCGACCAACCCTAGTGCCTCCGCTAGTTCTCGACGACGCCGGCGACGAAGCGCTTCGCTTCTGCGACCTCGTTGACGCCGTCTTCACGCCGGCCACGGACATCGTCTCCTCCGCCGCCGCCGTAGGTGTCCTCCGTCGCCAAGTTAGGGCACGGAAGATTGAACTGCTCGGCATCCACTACTTCTCCGTCTAGCAGTTCATCGTGTGGTAAATTAAAACTCTATTTTTACCATCTTCTTGATCCAATACATTCATCACTTTTCACCATAAGAAGTTTCTGCCTCCACATATATGGATCTATCCTGTCTGCATCTCATACTTTGCCTAGAATATTCACTTATGCTTCACACGTAGTTAGATTCTTCACTTGTACCTATTCATGGATTCGTACAAATCTGGATAAAACTCTCAACATATAAGTGAATGTCTTCGCGCTATGAGGTCAAAGTATTCTAAACTGATTTATCTTCAAAATCTTCTGAGAATGCATATGACCTCTTCCCCTTCCCTCGCATCTCTAATGCTGTCACAGGTACATGTCCGTGGGAGAATCCCTTGGTTCTCATAGTCTACATTCATTTGCAGAATTCTTACAGCGTCATATTCACTCTCCCGAAGCCAGTTCCTGTCTGACCAGCAGACCGAAGCATTTGCCAGTGTTGAAGCCTTTCAGTTTGAAGCCTTTCAGATTGAACCTAATGGTAACTAACAAATCTGTTAGGAAGGGTGGCAGACAGCGCCGTGGAAACACCTCCAAAGATTTGCCTCCTGACCTCAGTGAAATGTACAAGACTGATCCAGAGGAGGATTACAATCAGAGGAAGACTCGAATCCAATGGATTCGAAGATATTGGGCTGAACAATGGTTCAAGTACAGATTCGTGACCCAAGAGTATGCTGAAAAGAATGCCATCAAGCATCCATGAGGAGACATCATGTACAAGAATCTTCCACCCAGGACCCAAGCTGAAGCCATTGCTCAAGGCTTCTATCCTTGCATGGTTCGTGGGCCACAACCAGCAGATGCCGACCCATCATCACTGCTATGGTGTCGCGACGACAATCTGTTCAAGCGAAATCTTCAGTATGCCAAGAACTCGCCAAAGAAAACAAGAAGACTTGGGGATTGGACTTCAATCCTGGCCCCTCTGCGCCCCGTGCCGATGGCACGCGCGAAGCTGAACCTAACCTGGTTGGGCCATTCTACAACTTAGAAGGTCTCATCAGTAATATAAGGGTTCAAGGGGCGGATGTGGATCAACCTACAGACGACGCTGATTCTGATGAAGCGCCTGCATCTCCGAAGCCCAAGAAGAAGAAGAAGAAATCCAAGGCTTCGAAGACCACTCCACCAATTGCTTCGAGAGTGAAGCCGTTGGCTACTGCTCCACCAGCACCAAGTGTGCAATCTGAGGAGCACTTTCACATTTCCAAGAGCAAACAGCTAAGGAAGAAGCCCATGCACAACCCCAGTCCAGCTCTAACTCCTGATGTTGTTCTGAAGAACGCTAATGAAGCCATTGATCTCTCAAGTGATGAAGATCTAGCTGATGACGCTCTGGAGCAATTGATCAAGAGCAAGCAAGATGCAGAAATCTTCAATGATTTGTCGCTCTTTGATGTGGAAGTGTTGAACAACTTCATTGATGAATGGTTTGACACCCCCAACCTCAGATTTGACGATCTGCAGCTTCCAGTTAGCCTAAGCGTCTCCTTTAATGGCGCCATTGCTTCTGAGCTAGCTCTTGCTCAGAGAATTGTTGAGCTGAAGCAAAAGATTGACTATGAAAAGGCTCAGTTCAAGAAGCATATGGCCAAGCTCATCATCCAAGAAATCCAGAACTTCAAAGTCATGATGCATGAGCTCAAGGAAGCCTTTTGCAAGAGGCGTGAAGAAGCCAAAGGTTCTCGTGAGCGAATCAAGGCCTTGGCGGCCAAATGCGTCCAAGCTTACAATGAAGCTGAAAAGCGCAAGGCCCTTGGGTGTCCTGGCATTGACCCCAGGATGCCTGCCAAGAAGAAGAAGAAGCCAACTGTGGACCAAGCTGAAGAATCAAGGCAGGAAGAGACCAGCATTGTATTCCCTGCTAGCATGACAGGCACGAAGACTAAGGTCTCCACAGTTGCTTTAGAGCGCAAGAAGACAAAAGTCGCTGAAGCTGAAGCTCGCAAGCGCAAGAAGACAACTGATGATGCTCTCCCCACTAAGAAGCGCAAGACCAAGAAGGTCCGGGCTGCTCCCACAGAGCCCCTTGTTGTCGAACCCATTTCTGTTGCTCGTCCTGCATCTGCACACCAAGAACGTCGCATGACTGTTCATGAGCCTGCTCCCACAGAGGCTGAAGACATTCCAGCTGTTGACCCCACCGCAGCTGAAGATATTGGTCCTCATGACAATGTTGAAGATGATGAAGTCCTTCCTCAGATCGAGTACAATGTGGAATCATCGCCTGTTCTCACGAACAGCGAACGCATTAGCATTGGTCGTCCATTGACGCCAATTGCACATGATGACTCATGGGCTGATCACCCACAAGATACACTAGCAACTCCCCCAACTCAAGTCACCAGTTCGATGCTTGAAGATGAAGACTTTGAGGCCCAACCAACTCCATCACCACAAGCGTCGCCAGCACTCCGCAGGCTTCGCAAAGGACCAAGGCCCCAAGTCGTTCCTTCAAGTGTTCCAGAAGGAGAAGAGCAACAATCTGTTCCTGAAGCTTCTCCTACTGTGGACCTCCCAGAGTCTGAAGCCAAAGCGGCTGAAGATATTCCGGCTGCATCAGCCGATGAAGAACAACCCGAGGAAGAAGAAGCATGTGCTGCCACACCCCCTGTTCTCGAGGAGAACGTGTCCGACCCTCCAGCTCCTCAAGTGGAGGTTACAAATTCTGAGGCTGCCACCACCACCACTGAAGCCAATGACGTTGTCATGGCTGAAGCTAATGTGGCACCTGAAGTCAATGTGGTGCCTGAAGTAATGGCACCTGAAGCCAGTGCTGCACCTGACGCCACTCAGCAGCCGGAAGCCAATGCCTCTGCTTCTGTTCCGCCTCCAAGGCCACACACCATCGAGCAAGCATACGACAAAGATGACCAGCTCATCTATGTCAGATGGCCCATTCTGGTTCCTCCGCCTGCTGCTGGACCGCCTGCTCCTGGTCCTCAATTCTACTACCATGTTGCGCACATGCCTCAGGTTCAGAAGCCTAAGCTAAGACTGCCAAAGTTCCCAGGTACTGCCACCTCATCAGGGTCCTTCAATACAAATGGCTTCACTGCGCACAACACTTTCTTTGATAGCGCCAAGAACCCCTATTCCAAGCCAAGGATATCATCAGATAGGTTCTAGAGCCATCAACATCGCAGTTATTATTCACGAGTACTCTATGATCAAGGGCGCATCTTCCCCCATATCCGTCTGGATACTGAAGCCATTACTGGACTGCCCTGTCTTGAGAAAGCCCTTGATTGCTTCCGTGATGCTGGCTTGCTGAATTTTGTGACTGACAAAGAGCACTGGAATGAAGAGCTGCTTCTGCAATTCTATGCAACCCTCCACATTCGAGGTTACAGTAGGGATCCGAAGACATGGATCCTTGAGTGGATGACAGGCAATGTCCATTATGAAGCCAAAGCCTTTGACCTCATTGAGCTTACTGGCCTGCCCACTCCAGGAGAACTATATGAACCTAGTGGTCAACTACACAACGAAGCTTTGGAGAGTATCTTTCAGAAGCCAAAGCCCAACATGAGAGAAATGCTAAGCATGATGAAACCTTTTCCAATCGATGCTGAATATCCAAAGGAGTTCTTTGTTGAAGACCTTGAGTATCTGCCACGCACCATATATCACATCATCAGGCGAACTCTATGGCATGTCAAAGGACATTCTTCATCAGCCAAGCTTGAAGGCACAATGAATACATTGGTCTTCTATATCTTCAAAGGCATCAACTTCAATTCTCAAGATTTCTTTATCAGGCAATTGGCTGTGTCAGGCTCTGACCTTTTTGGTCTCAAGTTCTACGCTCCATGGATTATGCGCCTCATCAAGCTTCATTCTGCTATCAACTATCAGCCTTCTGCTCGCAACCATCATATATTCTTGCCAGAGGTTGATATGTCAGCTGAAGCCATATACCAAGAACCTGCCAAAGAGCCTGTTAGTCTTCACAACGCTGATCACCAGAGCTTCACTCAGCAAATTGAAGGAGTTCCAACGGTCTCTCGCGCTTATCCTCTGGCTGGCCGTACTCGCCTCCCTCGCCATGCAGAGACTGAAGCTACTGAGAGCACCATTGCTCAAAGTCCTCGGAAGCGTTCTCGTGTTCTCAATGACCGAGAGCTTCTCGTTGCCTTACATCAGAAACATGATAAGCATCACTACTGGCTGAAGCGTCAGATGCAAAGCCTCTTGGTGGATGTAAATCGCATTCGCAACCTTGCCACCAAGAACGCCTTTGTTGCTCATGAAACTTGTCGGAGGTCATGGAAGAGTTTGACTTTGCTTAGTGCTGAAGCAGATCTTCAAGATGATGGCTTCACTGAAAGATTCAAATTTGACCATACTCCTCCAAGGAATGTTGTTCTGCGTCGAACTCCATCTCTCGAAGACTCTGACTCCTCCTCCTCCGCTGCAACGGTTGATGCCAGGGTGATAGATGATCAAGATGATGCTACCTCACCACCCCCTCCTTCAGCTCGTGTCGACACTGCACCAACTACTTCTGCACCACCAAACACCAACGCCGACCCTGCATCCTCTCCTGCTCCAACTGGGAACGAGTAGAGGCTCTATGTCTTCAAACCTTTTTGGTCCTTACTGACAAAAGGGGGAGAAGCATATGAGTTGATAGTCTTCAAGCGGGTCCATATGGGCGGGTGCTTTATATTTTGCCTAGTGTTTACAACTCTCATTTTTTGCTACATTTGGTTCTTTGAGTTGTAACACTTAAACTTGATGGTCGTCTGCTACGTTTTCTGGTACTCTGTAATGCGATGATAAATTCCGCATGTGCTACGATATTTTCTGCACTTAGTCATTTTGCAGACGTCCATTTCTCATTATGTATATCATTATATTCGACATATCAAATGTGCATGATGAATTGTCTTCATAAGTTGAAGAGGATCTCCACAAGTACAACCTGCCATGTGCATTTGCATTCAAAAGAAAATCAACTATATGCACATCTTCAGGGGGAGCCTTTTGCTACTTATGACAACAATACATTATCCTTTACAATTTCACATACTTTTATCCCCGTTGAAAACTTCAACCAGTTTGTCATCAATCACCAAAAAGGGGGAGATTGTAAGTGCATCTAGTGCCACCCCTAGTTGGTTTTTGGAGTATTGACAACAAACCTGGTTGAGGGACTAATGTGTTTGTGAGAATTGCAGGATAACACAGGTAGTAGTCCCTCATTGTTTCGGTTTACCTACCGGAGATGACCCCTAAAAATGTATGAAGACATTGACAACAATGGTAGTACGTGAAGATAATCATATTGAAGTCTATGACAAGAGAAGACATTGTGTGAAGACTATGGAGCATGAAGACTTAGATTTTTCATTGTTTCCTTTTCTTCTTTGTTGAGTCATGGGAACCACCATACTGTTAAGTGGGGTCCAAGTGAACAAAGTCAGAGTGACTGAAGTGATGCTCAACCAAATCCTATGTCTTCGAGCGAAGACAATGAGAGCAAATCTTATCCAGAGCTGGATGAGTCAGCTTTACTTGTAGCCCAAGTAAAGTTGTCGTGTGTGTTTGAAATCTGACCATTGGAACACGTGTCAGTTCCTTAGTGACCCAGGGTCACTTCGGACAAATCAGGTCGGGTTGCCCAGTGGCTATAAATAGCCCACCCCCTACACCATAAATTGGTGGCTGCTCAGAGTTATTACACGGCTTTTGTCGTTTGAGAGCAACCCACCTCCGAAGCCTTTGAGAGAGATCCTAGCGAGGACAAAACACCCAGAGCCAAAGAGTGTTAGGCATCACTGAAGTCTTTCTGTCTGTGTGACCTGAAGACTTGTTACACTTGAGGACTGTGTTTCCTCTAGCCGGTTAGGCGTCGCGTTTTGAGCATCCTAGAGTCATTGTGGATTGCTGGTGAACGAAGTCTGTGAAGGTTTGATGTCTACCTTGAAGACTTACCAGAGTGATTGGGCGAGGACTAGGTGTCCTTAGCTCAAGGGGATTAAGGTGAAGACGCGGTCTTCTGAGTTAAATCTCAGCCTCCCCAACCAAACGTACAGTTGTCACAACAACTGGAACTGGTCTAACAAATCACTGTCTTCCCCGTGCTACTGGTTCTATCCCTTCCTTCTCTTTACTTACTGCCTGCCTTTGTGAAGTCATTGCTTGCTTGCCTTATCTGTTTAACTTCACTGTGTGACTACTTGTTCTGATTGGTTTCATTCTATCTTCCATCCTGATCCTGACTGCCTAGCTGCAATTAGTCTTCATGCTTTCACTTCATTGAATACTTGACTATGGCTTGTCTAGTGTAGTCTACCTTCCGCTGCATATAAATAGGATTGGTTTTATCGTTTGTCTTCGAAACTTCCATGTTTTGAAGAATTTCATAAAAATCGCCTATTCACCCCCCTCTAGTCGATATACTGCACTTTCAGCCGTAGAACATTCTCGGAATGAGGCGAGACTTGTCGTACGTTGTTGTTTTAGTACGTGGAGACCGCCTGTTAAGTTTCGTCGCGTTTGGAGGTCGTTTGATACTCCAATGGTTAACCTCGTGGGCTAAAGGCTCCTCTCTCTTTTGGCCCAACACCCCTCCACAACAGCCCACTAACCCAGCACAACCACTCCATCCTCTCGATCGTCGGATCGTGATCGTGTGGGCGAAAACCGCATCCCATTTGGACACTCCTAGCTCCTCTACCTATAAAAGGCACTTCCCCTCCATTTTCGGGCGAAACCCTACCCGAGCTCCTCCTCGCGCCGCCGGACATGTCCGGACAGCGACAGACACGTCCGCCCGGACGCGCCTGACCAATCCCGCAGCACCACGTGTCCTCCGCCGCCGTCTCCTCCCACCTCCAGCCGCCAGGACCCGCAGGGCTCGAGTCGGGCCCGCATAAGCCCATCCACCGCCATCTCCGCCCACGAGGGGCCCGCGCCTCCGCGCCTCCGCCCGCCGGCTCAAGCCTCCTCCTCCGCGGACGCAGCGCCCTACCACCGGCCGACTCCCTTCCCCGTTGCCGGCGAGCCGCGCCTCACCGCCGGCCGGTTCATTTCCTGCCACCACCTCGCGCGCCGGCCTCACCCCGCAGCCGCGCCTCCCGCGCCTCCATGCCGCGCTCCGGCCGTCTCCGGTGCTCGCCGCCGCGCCGGCCCGCCGGACTCGCGCCGCCACCACTAGCCGGCCGCGCCTCTGCGAGCCCCGCCGCTGGTCGCAAGCTCCTCCGCCACCGGTCGGGTCTTCAGCCTCCGCCGCTCCTCCCACAAGATCCACCGGCCACCGCCTCGTCAAGCTCCACCGGCGCCCAACTTCGGCGATGCTCCGGTGAGTCGCTGCCCCGCTCCGGCCATCTCCTTCGACCCCGGCGAGATCCCGCGGATCGGGACCAGATCCACCGGTCCCTGATCCAAACGCCCGGATCCCTCCGTCCCGGATCCATCCTGTCCCGCGTTGACTTTTCGGAGTGTAAATTCCACTAAGTCCCCGAATCTGTTAAATTTCTTGCCTCTTTGACATGTGGTAACTTTGTGCTCGTAGCTCCGTTTTGCGCATATGATATATCAAGATGTTCGTCTCGTCATTCTCTACATGTTAGCAACAGTTTCATGGATGATAGGGATCATCTAGATGTCTTAATCTTCATGGCAAGAGTGCTTCGTGATGTAACTGTTTCAGCAGTTGTTGTCTGTGTAAATTTGTCGGCATGTTCGTGAGCTAGTATCTTTGTGCATGTTGGTCCGAATGGAGTGTATGATATGTCGAGATGTTCGTATTGTGATGCTCTTCAGGATGGATGCATTTGCATACATTATAGATTGCATTATGCCATGTTTAACCCTGTTGCAAAAGTGCATGTGGCTGATAATTTTATGAACTTGTCATGAGATGACGTTTTGTCTTGCTTGTGTATTTTAATCCATGTGTCATATGAGCTAGATGTCAACATGAGTTTTGCTCTTTGGAATGTGCTCTACATGATAGATTCATTTTCATGCCATGATATGTCTTGAGATGAGTGCATCAAGCTTGTTAACATGCCATCGTGTTGATAAATTTGTGCTAAGTGTGAATCTATTAATTTCTATGCCATGTTTCCATGATGCCACCGTCCTTGTTGTGCATGGTTAGAGTTGTCCAGTGGGTGTTCCTTGATATATATGTTATGCTCTAGCTATCCATGCTCTTTTTTTCCATGATGCCTTGCTGTAGCTTGTTGTTTTCATGCTCTCAAGTTGCTATAAAATGTTTCTGTCAGCATGTTATCAACAAGTTCTGTTTTGTCATGTGAATAGCTAGTGTTCTATGCATCCTAAGACTATGTTCTTGCCATGAGTAGCTTCACAAACATGTCTTCTTACTGTTGGTTATATTCCCATGCCATGCTATGCTTTGAGTTGAGTTGCACACGCTCGCAAACATGCCTACTTGTTGTAATTTCTGCCATGCCTTGTAATTTTCAATGTCTGTGAACTCTGTAAACTTATTGAATCTTGCCATGCTTGTTTAATTTTGTTCCAGCAAGTTTTTGGGTGTGCTCTAAGTTCATGCTTGTTAAGAATCATGTCTATTTCATATCCATGCCTTTTGTATTCATGTTTGGGTGCTGTAGCATAATTATATCTTGCTCCAAAGATGCCATGTTGCTGTTAACTGCAGTTTTGCATTGCATATTGTTTTGCTTGTCATTTGCAAACCGTGCATCCGTTTCCAGTGATCTTTATATTGATTTCGACCAAAATCTTCCCATCTATCCAGTGGCTTACTTGGTTACCCAAGATGAGGCGATTTCCATCACCTTCTCCTTAGGCTCGAGAGCATCCTCATGCATACACACATCATACTTGCATCCCATGACATGTCTTGCATCATGTTGATTGTGCATTGCACCGTGTTTGATATTGTTCCATTGTTTTGCTCTTGTGTTGGGTAGAGCCGGGATCCGATACCGAGTTCGAGGATCTTGTCGAGACTGAGTTTGAGGAGCCGTCTTACCTTCCCACCGACGACTTACCACGCAAGATGACCGTTCCCCGGTATCACCTCTATCTTTGCCTATGCTAGTTTTCTCGCTCTTTAGCTATGCCTCGATGCCTATTCCTATTTGTCAGCCTCCTATTGTTGCCATGAAACACTCTAACCGCCTTCCTAGCAAACCATTGATTGGCTAAGTACGCTTTGCTCAGCCCTTCTTATAGCATTGTTAGTTGCAGGTGAAGACTGAAGATTGCTCCATGTTGAACTTGTTTATTGGGATAACACAATATATATATCTATGTTAACTAATCCACCTATATATATTTGGCAATGGGTGGAAGGCTTGGCCTTCTGCTTGGTGTTTTGTTCCACTCATGCCACCTTAGGACCCGATAAAGCGGTGTTATGTTCCTTGATTTTGCGTTCATAACATGGTTGGGGTTTATGGCCCCCCTTGATAATTCGCACTGCTTAAAGCTTTTCCAATAAGGCCCAACATTGGTACTCCATTTGCCTAACAACTAAAAATTTGCATAGAGACTAGCTACCCCGTGGACTTAATTAACAACCCGGGCCAGTGCTCCTCATGAGTGTTGGTCCAAAGTTGGGGTTCTGCGGGGCCGCCTTGGGGAAACCCGGGGTATCTGGTATTACCTGTAGAATCACCTATCCGGTCGTGGCCTGAGACTAGATACGCGCGGGTACTATCAGGGTGTCGGCACGCCGGGAGTTCTTGCTGGATTAGTTTTACCTTTGTCGAAATATCTTGAGCACAGGATTCCGAGAATACTCGGGTCTACCCACTTTGGAGTTGCAACTCCGCAGATCGTGAGCTTGTGATGGGCTAAGTTGGGACACCCCTACAGGGTTTTGAACTTTCGAAAGCCGTGCCCGCGGTTATGTGGTGTCAGGACCGACCTTTTAGTAAAATAATTACCGAAAGACCGACCTTTTATTTAAACCAGCAAGGAAGAATACTTCTTGGTGATGGACAATTCCTTGATACAAAATTCCAGGATACTAAATAATTATACAAGGTTGAGCTGAGGTGGCTCAACAATTTATTACAAGTACGCCAATATAGTACATAAAGGCGGATATGACACAATGGCAGGGTGGCATACTAATAACTTGTAATAAAAAGGTGGTGGTTATGTCACAGCGAAGTGGGTGACGTGACTCCAATATAATACGGTTCATCGAGTGTCCGAGTGAGACCCGATGAATTTATTCGGTGGTAGGCGGAAGCGGTTATATAACAGTGATCAACTCCTGGATCGCAAGAGACTGATTGGGACTCCACTAGACGTCGGACTCGCTATTGAACTCTTCATCCATGAGATCGCCTTCGTCCACATCTAGCCAAATCAACAAGCTAGGTGAGTACTTTGAATGTACTCGCAAGACAGTTCGGACTTAAGATATAATAAATGCCAACATGATGCATGTGAGTATCTTAACAAAATGCAACCGGACAAATATATCCCTGCGTTGTAAGTAAATAAATAGAAGGATACCAAATGAGTGTCTGAGTGACGCCTCGTGAGGAATAAATAAAATGAAATCATGCCACAGTCGGGCGTCTGAACGACACCATATAAAGGGCTTATAGTGAAAATAAATAACAAGAATGCCTCAGTCGGACGTCTGGGCGACATCACATAAAGGGCTTATAACGGAATTAAATGACAAGAATGCCACAGTCGGACGTCTGAGCGACATCACATAAAGGGCTTATAGCGGAAATAAATAACAAGAATGCCACAGTCAGACGTCTGAGCGACATCACATAAAGGGCTTATAACGGAAATAAATGACAAGAATGCCACAGTCGGACGTCTGAGCGACATCACATAAAGG
>LR738715.1:662270984-662295347 GCA_902687465.1 Secale cereale | reverse complement strand
TCTGAGCGACATCACATAAAGGGCTTATAACGGAAGTAAATAACAAGAATGCCACAGTCGGACGTCTAAGCGACATCACATAAAAGGCTTATAACGGAAATAAATAACAAGAATGCCATAGTCGGACGTCTGAGCGACATCACATAAAGGGCTTATAAATAACAATAATGAACGGTGAAATACTTCAGGAAATAAATCAGTACCGAGGTAATGGGTGAGTTCATCTACCAAAT
The DNA here is from genome assembly GCA_902687465.1 of Secale cereale. NCBI lineage: Eukaryota > Viridiplantae > Streptophyta > Magnoliopsida > Poales > Poaceae > Secale > Secale cereale. The sequence continues at coordinate 662,295,114 of LR738715.1, read as the reverse complement.
GAACTTGACATAAATCACTGCTCTTATTACTATCAAGAATTTACCAAGGACGGTCACCGGGTTGACACCAAGATTGACCCTAGGCCATAAACATGGCTACTCGAAGGATTTAACTCTGCAGAGCTTGTACTATTAAATCATAGCCAACGGATTCTACTAGCCACAGGGACTAGTTCCGTCTACGGTGTTTTAGCAGAAACCCAACTAACCAGTACACACCCATTTCACATCCTGCTGTCCGGAATCACCCGAGACAACGTTCATGAAAAACTTTAAGACGGGGAGGCTACAACCTCGAATAGCATGGGATCAAATTTATATATGCGCGCTCTATGGGGTACCCCCCTCTCGATCCCAACTGGAAACACCCATGCCCCCTGACCGGATGACGGGCTTTAATCCAGGGCCATGGAACCCTCATCCCGGCCCCTCTACTTGGTGTGTACTCGGAAAGTGGTTTGCAACTGACTAGACCGTAATCTTACAGACGGCCTATGATAGTACCAAAAAAAGGAGATGAACGGGATCACGACCTGATCCCCGTTGGTACTAAGTTAACCAACTGCTGGCATGCTCCAACAATACCAGTATAGCACCCATCATGTCACCACATGATTGAGGTGCTTCAAACATTATCATTCGGGGCTCACCCGAAGCTTGCTTGCATGCAATATGACCATACACATATGCTTATATGACCATGCTTATGAGAAAAACTACTCGAGCAAACATGCAACACATCCATCATATCAAAGGTTCAAACATGCTTGCCTGGTTCGGAGTAGTCGGAGTCTAACTCGGTGAGGTTCGCGGCTCCGTCACGTCCTTCGGTATCTACGTATTCAAACAAACCGATACTAACATAAATACCGCGTGTGCAAATAAAGTTGCACCAAAAAATTTCACATAAATATGACAAAAAACTAGACAGAAAACTAAAGAGGACAGAAAAAGAATCAACTCAAAATCATCTTTAGTTAAAAAGATATTAGAGTTTTTGTCGAGGGTCTCATCTGTAATTAAACAGAAAAAAATCCAGGGGCTAGAATAGAAAACAGAAAAGCGAACCGGTACGCAGTATGCCAACCAAAGGAGGAAACGTACTTCGCCCGAAGGCGCTTTCCAAAAAAAAATGATTCGGAGAAAGATGAGAGGTTGACGAGGGGTCCCACTCGTCGGGTTTGAATTCTGAGACAGAGTCGCGCCGGCGCCAGGTGTTGCGGTGGTCGCCGGCGCCGATCCACGGCGAGCTAGGGGGGTAAAAGGGTACGTATAGCTTCCTGGTGTTCTTCCGCGTCGATTGGTGGTGGAGTTGAGCGTCGGCGAGCCCCACGTCGACGGCGACCCTGTCTACGGCGGACGGCGGCTCGGGTGGTCGTGGGCCTCGTCGGAGAGGATCTTTGGGGTCAAATTGGAGTGGGGGTTAGGTTTAGGTAGGTGCCAGGGTGCTATGCTCGAGTCCAGGGCGGCGGAGGAGTCCTCGCTGGAGAGAACGCTGCCGGAGCCCGAGGCAGAAGGAGTTGGCCGGAGTTGGAGAAGAAGGGCCCCTCGAGGCTCTTCCAGAGGCTGGGCGTGGTCTAGGGAGGTGGTGGAAGTGTGCGGGCTCGAGCACGAGCTCGGGGGTGCTTTATATAGACGGCCCGAGGCGGTTGCCGTGAACGGGATAAGTCCGACGAGAGATTACGGCGATGCAGTGGTTGGACGGCGGGTTTAGGGGCTAGAGCATCGACTAGGATGTGTACTGGTTCCATTCCCGTGCCTAACTCAGCAGGGGAGGGATGATTACGGGCTGCCCTCGACGGAACGGCCGTGCGGCATGTCGGCGGCAGAGAACGCGCTCTGTGCGCGCCAGGCCACGGCGACGGTGCTGCAGGCGTGCCCTGGCAGTGGAGAAGGCCACGCGGAGCGCTGGGGTGACTTGGGCGGCACCAAACGGCGTCGAGCTGCAGGATGCTTTCTGCCAGCCGCCACGGACGGTTCTGTTGCCGTGGAAGTCGCCGGCGTGGTCGGGCCAGGGCGCCACCGACGCCAAGAAGCAGCCAAGCAAGCGCGCGGTGCTCTGGATAAGAAGGAGGTGCAGTGCAGCATCGAGCCAAGGTGGTACTGGTGAGATTGTTGAAGTTGACTGACGAAACTGACTAACTGCACTGTCGCCTGTGATGTTCAGTTAACGTTTTCTGAAACTGACAGAAACAGTGCACGCCAGGTGTTTGACGAAATGATTTTGGCATGTGGAAAATATTGCTGGAGTTGATATTTGGTGGAGTGGCCTCTTGATGCATCTAGAGGCTGCCTGAAATTTCACAGAATTTTTGGAAGAAGATAAATATGAATTTAATTAAATTTTGCAAATCTGGTCTAAACTTGCAGCAGGTGAAATTTGAAAATTTTGAACTATGGACCAGTGAAACAAGATGGATCTAGGTTGTGGGTACTAAGGACTAACTAGGGAAGTTATTTTGGAAACAAACAACAAGATGGATATGGTGGTTCCTTTGTAAATCACCAAGGTCCACTATAAAAGACAGAAATAGTTTTTGGAGTAAAATAAATAGAGAAAATTCCAATAAGGTCAAAACTTACTGGAATTGGTGAGAGACTTGTCTTAAGGTGTGGAGGGGGTCTTGGAGAGAAATATTTCTGTCGGGGTCATGGCAAGATGAAGGTTGGAGAGGAAGATAAGCCCAAGGTTAAACCTATGGAGTTTAAATCAAGAAGGAGAAGAATCAACCAAACCCTAAGAAAAGACTTGTTATGAGCTAACACCAGAAGAATCTTTCAAGACCAAAAACCAAGCTTGAGAAGAACACACAAACTTTGGCCAGAAGAGAATTTTAGAAGGGGTTTCAAGAGAATATCAAACAACCCCTTCCAAAAGACCAAAAGTTTTGGAAGAAAAACCAAACCCAAAAATTTGGGGTGTTACATGTGGTAGATTGGAATTTGTTAATATCCGGTTGTAGATAACTTGACACCATATCCTTAAGAATACACTACCTGTGTGAGTAACCGTGATGGTCTCTTTCCGAAGGGCTTCGGGAAGTGAACACGGTGGGGTTATGTTTGACCGTGAGTAGCTAGGATCACTTCTTGATCAACTTGGCGACCGTTGGCACTTGTTCTCATCTCGCTCTAATCTCGTAAGCTAGTTGCTTAGTGCTACTGCACACACTTTATTACCTCTCCACACCTAAGACTTTGTTAGTTTTGATACCCGGGAATAGGATTGCTGAGTCCTTGTGGCTCACAGATTCAACACACACCAGAAGTAGGTACAGCTGAGTACGATGCAGGAGATGGATCAGAACTTCACTGGGAGTTCGATGAAGAGCGTGGTCATTACTATGTTTCGTATCCCGGCGATCAGTAGTGGTTCCTACTAGGGGCGATCATGCCTTGTGTTTATGGTATCTTTCTCATATGGATTTCGACCATAGTCGGACCCTGTGTTTTTCGGATGATTGTATGTTATTGTATTCATTGTGCGACGTGGCGAGTGTAAGCCAACTATCTTTTACAATTTCATCCCCGAACTTTTACATGAGATGTGCAAAGATACCATACTTGAGATCATTCTAGCATGCACTTATGTCTCTAAGTCGTGCCTCGACACGTAGGAGACATAGTCGCATCCTGGGCATTACATCCGCCTCGGGTCTCGGCGCCCGCTCATATTGCTGATCCGGTGGGGACGGGACTGCACAAGCAGCACACGGCGCTCTGCGAAGGCGACCAGCAAGTCCGAGCCCACGAGACCCTCCACTTCCGTCAGCTCCTGAAGGCGGACTAGGGCGATGGAGGCAGCACGCGAGAGAGTTATCGGCCAGAACCTCTAGGAGGAGCAGGGTTCGGCAGGCGGACCAGCCGCATAGTCCGGCAGGTTGACATAATCTCGCTCCAAGTGGACGTTCCGGACATAGAAGTACGTCTTCTGCCACAGCTTCACCGAGTGCATCAGGGTGATCTTTGGGAAGTAGTTTCCGGCTCCGATGCGCCGCACTGCGACGCAGGCACCGCACTGGGCCGCCTCGCCCCTGAGGGCGGTGCCAAGCTTTAGATAAAAGATCTCTCCCCATAGCTGGAGTGTGGGGAGCACTCCGAAATAGCCCTCATAGAGGGCGACGAAGGCGGCGAGCAGCACCACCGTGTTTGGCGTAAGGTGATGGGGCCGCACACCGTAGAAGTCGAGGAACAAGCGGAAGAACCCGCTCGTCGTAAGGCCAAATCCGCGGAGGAAGTGCGACCGAAAGACGACGCGCTCGCCGTGCCGCGGTGCCGGCCTGAGCTCGTTCTCCGGCGCGAGACGCACTTCCACGTTCGCGGCGGCGGGGAGCCGCCACGACCGGCGGAGGAAGTCGATATGGTCCTCATGGACCTCGCTGCCGTCCTACTCATCGGAGCGGTTGACCGACGCTTCGATGGCCATGGATCGGCACAGAACTGAGCGAAGTGGCGAGAGGGCAAGAGGGCGGGCCAAACACGGGTTTCGGCGAGAGCAGCGGGCGCGGCGGTGGCGAGAAAGCAAGAAGGGCGAGGAAGAAGAAAGAGATGGAGGTGCGCGTGCGTTACACCAGCCCCCTCCCGTGCCTACTTATAGGCTCGGGGCGATGAAGTCGAAGGGGTGGGGCGTGGGATTAACTGCGCCACGCCTCGCACAACCCACACTTTTTGCGCCATAACCGCATGCATTTAATGCGCATGGGGAGAGCAACCGACCACCTCGGCCACAGCAGATCCGCACGCGCGCCGACGCCCTGTAGTGGCGGGCCCAAGCCTGCAGCAATGTCTCATCGCGCGCGTGGGATGGTAGGCCGACTCGGCATGATGAAGCCATGTGGCGTGCGGCCAACGGGCGGCAAGCCCGCTCCGCGGCCGGCCGGCCATTCGGCAATCTTCCTCCCTAAGATTTGAATCTAACGGCCGGCCGACTATAGCCGGCCCCTCCAAAAGACGGGCGGGAAAACAGATCAGTCATCATACAGAGATGGAAGCTGCTGAAGCCCCACAGCCCCGCTCATGACCGTAGAGCTCCATCAGCTTCGGGGACTACTGTCGGAGATATTGACCACGGGTGTCTTCATGTACCACCCATGGCGTTTCAAGACATTAAGGCCGACTGCCCCCCTTCGGCCGACTGCGCATCAGGCCGCCTCCTGGGGCTGCCAGGCCCCACAAGCCGGCTGCTGGTAGGCGGCGAACTATCAACAGGCGGCTATGGAGTAGCAGGCATCCGGCAGATGGCCCCGTGCTTCCCCCTCAGAGAGCATGCCGGGGGATCCTCGACAAGACTAGGGCGTGGCTACAGTAGAGCCTGCCACCCCGGAATCCAGGGTGGCGTGGCTACAGTGCTGGTGTACCGTGCATATACCACTTGGCCGGCGCGCCACTGTAGCCATGTTGCCTATGGCCTCGTCCAGGTCAGAAGAGGCAACGATCCCACGATCGGGAGGCGGTGCGGCCTGCAGTCGGCAGGCCCTACCCGCCAGTGGGCCACCAGAGTGCGGCCGGCCTCTGGCCGGCGGCGTAAGGGACATGCGGCCCTCTAGCAGGCGGCCAACCGTTCCCTTGAAGTCTGGACTCCATGAAGATGACAAGATGGGGCGTGGCAATAGTGTACGACCGCTAGGCGGCGGTACTGTAGCCACGCCCACCTCAACGAAGCCTTCGTCAGTAGAAGGATGTCAAAAGTAGAATGCAGCCACCCTGGCCCGCATACGGCGGGCCCACCAGGACGGACATGTCCCCGACAGTTGGCGGGACCCAGCAGCCGGCGGAGAAGCCGGCGTCCAGAGACGCTGACGGTCGGATTACCATTGTAGCCTGGGGGGTAGGCCTATATAAACCCCCCAGGTTCCTCCATGCAGGAGGGTGGGACATTAAGAGATCCACAGAGGGAGAGAGAGAGGGAAGAAACCCTAGCCACCACCAACATTCCTAGAAGGAGAAGAGAGAGCTAGCCTTGCCCTTCTTCCTCCTCTAGACGACACAACTCAAGGAGCAACCTTGTAGCTACCATATTCACAGTAATCATTACGCGGAGTCCCCATAGAGCAGGACTAGGCGTGTTATCTCCACGGAAAGCCCCAAACCTAAGTAAGATTCATAGGCGTCCCAAGTTCCGCCTTATCCCGCTTCCAGGGCCCGACGACGTACTCTTAACCCCATGCATGATAAGCCATCCTTTGGCATATGTCGCACCAAACCCCCGACAGGTTGCATGGACGTAATAAAACTAACAAACTCCATTAACTGATGGATATGGTTTGCTTAATTATGTATATATTTCTTGTGTGTCCAGTAGGAAGTCAATATGAGTGATCATGCGTGGATGTACACCGGTAACACTAGATAGAAAGTTTGGACTAGGGAATGGTTAACAAAAACCAAGGGGTTTGTTAGAGCCGCATTTTCAAAAGGCCAGAAAAAAAGCTGGTGCCCCTGTGTCCGGTGCGACAACTATAATAAGAGGGACGAGCTTGAAATGAGTAAAGACCTGCGAGTCTTCCCAACGTGCCAGAGATGAGGTGGTTTGTCGTCGCACCGGCGAGCATCGTACCGCGATGGAAGACATGGTGCAAGACTTTGACGATGCTCGGGACTCGGACGAGGAGATGGAGGAATCTGCAAAGGCCTTCACTGAAATGTTGGAGTCCTCAAAACGTCCTCTCCACGAGCACACTAAGCTTTGTCAGTTGGATTCCATCTCACAAATAATGGCTTTGAAGGCTCAATCAACTTGGACAGAGAATGCTATGACGCGATGATGACAGTATGCAGACGATTTCTACCCAAAGGCATGTGCTACCTGCAAACCTGTACCAGTCAAACAAAATCCTCCATGCTCTTAAGATGCCCTAGGAGAAGATACATGCCTGTGAGAAAGGATGTGTCTTATTTAGGCTTCAATATGAGGACTTGAACTATTGTCCCATTTGCAAGTCTTCCAGGTATGTTGTGGTAGACAACGGTATGGGTGAGAAGACGCAAACCAAAATACCCGTTAATGTTCTTTGGTATATGCCATTCGTACCAAGACTTCAACGTCTTTTCAAGGTCGAAGAGATGGCTAGACAGATGACATGGCACAAAACGGGCAAAAGAACCGAACTAGATGAAGATGGGAATGTGATGATGGTGCACACATCGGATGGTGAAGCATGGAAGCGCTTTGATGCATTACATAAGGAAAAAACGGCAGATCCAAGGCATCCTTGAGTCACCGTCAGCACAGATGGGTTCAGTGTGTTTGGTCAGACGACAACCGAATATAGTTGTTGGCCCGTGTTTGTCATTCCACTCAATCCCCCCCCCCCGAGATGATTATGCAAAGAAATAACATTTTCCTAACGTTGATAATTCCGGGGCCCAACTATTTGGGGAAGAATATGAATGTGTACATGCAGTCTCTTAAGGACAAATTGCAAGAAGCTTGGGATAATGGATTCAGGACATACGACACCTTTAGCAAACATAACTTCATAATGCGTGCCTGGTACATGTACTCGACGCATGACTTGCCGGTGTATGCACTATTCGTTGGATGGTGTGTGCATGGAAGGTTCCCGTGCCCCACATGCAAGGGAGCTCTTGAGTTTCGTCGGCTAACGGCAGGGCACAAGTATACTTGCTTCGACTTGCATAGACCATTTCTAGATCCTCGCCATAAGTTTAGGAAAGACAAGAATAATTTCATCAAAGGTAGAGTTGTCAAACACTTTGCACTACCTGCGTTGACAAGCCAACAGAACCTAGATCAGTTAAACGCTCTCGAGCCAGATCCAGAGCGTCCAGGGTATTTCAAGGGGTATAATAAGGAACACGTCTGGACTCACAAGACATGCTTGTGGGATCTGCCTTACTTCAAAGACCTCCTTTGCCCACACAACATCGATGTGATGCACACTGAAAAGAATATGGCCGAAGCCATTTTTGGTACATTGTTCGGCATAGAGGGGAAATCAAAGGAAAATACTAAGGCTAGAGTCTATCAACAGGAGCTATGTGATAGACCGTTACAAAGCATGCAAGAACTGAAAGGAAAGCACTACTGGACGAAGCCAAAGGCATGGTTCAATCTTGGAAGGCTAGCTATGAGGGAAATTATTTTGTGGGTGAAAATGCAGTTGATGTTCCCCGATGGGTATGCGGCAAATCTAAAGAGGGGAGCGAGTCTTGAAAAATTGTAAATATTTGGTCTAAAAATTCATGATTGGCACATATGGATTGAGCGGATAATGCCGGTGATGTTGCGTGGCTTCATCCCTGAGGATGAATGGCTAGTACTGGCAGAGCTTGTCATTTACGAAGTGCCGCCACGTGTTAGACCACCTCCCCCCAATGAAGAGGATTATGAACCTCACATTAACCCAGGCACATATGATGAAGGAGAATTCTTCCAAGAAACATGTCTTTCCAAAAAACGTTTCAAGAACCGCTCTACTCCACCCCAGAACATTGAAGTAAACAACGATAGTGAATTCGACTTCACCCCTGAGCCGGAACAAGAAGTTACTACTGCAGATGACCTGTCAATGCTTGAACGATTACGTAAAGGAGGCCTTCCACAATATTGATGCATTTATTGATGATGATGATGAGCACATCACTGATAGTGATGATGATGATGCATTTAATGATCCCAGAGCATATATAGACGATTCAGAGTAATATTAGTAATGTGAGGTATTCAATTTTTTATTATGTTCATGACGATGATACACTTAAATTATATACATATTATTCATGTCAGGTATTCAAATTTTTTATGCTGTACTAATTTGGTTTACATTTTGTCATTGCAGGTGTTGACGGGATGGTCGGCAAGGGTCCAGAGCGCCCGGAGCCTCGTGCGAGTGCTACTGGCTGGAGGGGTGGTTCCATTATTCCACCCTAGCCCCTCTGGAGAGCGCTGCTAGACAGTATGCATACAGCAGCGGCGGGCGCTTCTTGTTTGGCTGGGAGAGGTCAGGGGAGGACGAAGAAGGATGCTAGAGGTGGACGTGACAGCGGGAGAGGTAGGAAGGCTTCTACGCCTTCCTCGCCGCCACTGAGGGAGTCCTGGATAGAGGGGTCCTTGGGAGGCCATAACTCTTGGTGGGCCGGACTGGTGAGCCGTGAAGATCATAGTCGAAGATCATCTCTCGTATCTGGATAGGACTCCTGTATTTGTATAATGGCAGGTTTTAGGTTCGGGTGTAATCTTTCCTTCCTCTGCAAGATGGTATGGACAAACCCTAGGCCCCTCCGGTGTGTATATAAATCGGAGGGTTTAGTCCGTAGAGGCTAACGGAGAATCTCAAATCCTCATAGGTTAGACTTTAGGGTTTAGCCAATATGATCTCGTGGTAGATCAACTCTTGTATTCATATTCATCCATATTAATATAGCAGGAAGAAGGGTTTTACCTCGATCGAGAGGGCCTAAACCAGGGTAAACATAGTGTCCCCAGCCTCCTGTTATCATCGATCCTCAGACGCATAGTTCGGGACCCCCTACCCGAGATCCGCCGGTTTTGACACCGACATTGGTGCTTTCATTGAGAGTTTCACTATGTCATCGACCAAAGGACTGATGGATTGCGTCATCAACAACAACGACAACACCGAGGGAATCTTCCCTCCTAGACAACTCTTCGTGTTTGGCAGCTTCGCGCTTCGCGCCAACACTGAAGGCCACCTCGAGCAGATCGAGAGCTACGCCCCTGGCCAGCAAGTCAGATTTGGAAGCTTAAACTACGTTGCTGATATCCACTAAGACTTGATCTTCAACGGATTCGAGCCCGCGGCAACCTCTCTGTGCCACCACGATGAACATGATCTAGCTCCGTCATCGGATTAGGAAATAGCACCTGAAACAGTTGTGGCCCTAGATCTGTAACAGATCGCGTCGTCCAAGGACGGGAAGCTCAACCCTGCCACGGAAGCCGCAGACTCCACGATGTTGGAGCCGCACACAGATCCAACTATAAGCAGGGTATGTGTTATCAGAACCCCAGACCCAACTCCGGCCTCAGATTCCGAACCACGCACATCTGCGTCCTTCAAGCCAGATCAGGTGTCTATTGCCAAATTCAGTGCTGCAGATATCTTCCAGCACTCTCCCTTTGGCGACATGCTGAAGTTGTTAAGATCCCTCTCTCTAGATGGGGACACACAGCCGCATTGTATCCGGTTCGAACTGGAGGCTGATGGAGAATTTGTCTCCCCACCCACCACCCACTTGGTAGCCACGGTTGAAGATCTAACCGATCTACTTGACTATGCTTCCGAAGACTTCGAAGGGATGAACCTCGAAGCTGAAGTGGATCCAGATCAAAGCCAGCCCGTAACCGCGTGGTGGACAGCTACGTCTTCATACGACGTGTACATGGTGGATACACCTAAGGAGGCGGAGGGCGACGGGGTAAAACGATCCCTTAGAGGACAAGCCCGTCGAAGAACCTCCCAAACGTCAGCGTCCGAAGCACCGAACCAAATCCCGTAAAGGAAAAGATAGCAACACTGTCACTAACGACGATGATATTCTGGAACAAGCCGAAGACCCCGCAGACCCAGCGATGGAGCAGGAGGAGCGAGAGGACGGCGAACAGAGTCCGAAGCCGCTGTCCGACGACAACGATGCCAAAGACAGTAATTACGAACCTGTCTCCGAAGAAGAAGTTAGCCTGGGCGACGATGAATACATCGTCCCAGAAGAACCCTCAGAACAAAAGCGTTTCCATCGGAGGCTTATTGCCATCGCAAGGAGCCTAAAAAAGCAGCAGAGATGGCTTCGCGCCGCACAGGACACGCTCAATGATAGATGGAACAAGGTGCTAGACGCCGAACAAAAACATGGCCATAACGGCCAAACCAAAGGCTATCCCAAGTGTAAACTGCTGCCCGAATTTGACGACGAGGCCACTGCGCCCATACCGCCGATGAATAATACCACCGATAAGCCGGACTGACCACCTCACGGACGGGACAAAGTTGCTAGCAACGGCGTACACAAGCCCGCACCACCACCCCGTAAAGGAAAGGAGGATGCGGCTCAAGTCCAAAAACACGATCTGTGTGAGGATCTGAACAAAAAAGCTAGCAAGACCATGTCTATCTATGGACCTAGGGACCGAGCTCCTGCACGAGATGGCGGCTATCAAGCCAATCGCGCCGGTAATATACCAGTTCGGGGTCAATACCAAACATCACAGCCATCGGACATACACCATGACATAGCAAAATACAGAGGCGCCCACACCCTCTGTGCTTCACTGATGAGGTGCTGGATCATGATTTTCCAGAAGGGTTTAAACTCGTGAACATCGAAGCGTACGATGGAACGACGGATCCTGTCGTCTGGATAGAAGACTTTATTCTTCACATCCACATGGCTCGACGAGATGATCTCCACGCCATTAAATATCTACCACTCAAGCTGAAAGGACCAGCTCGGCACTGGCTAAACAGCCTCCCAGAGAACTCCATTGGGAGTTGGGAAGAACTTGAGGATGCTTTTCGGGACAATTTTTAAGGGACCTATTTCCGGCCCCCGGACGCTGACGATCTAAGTCACATCATCCAACAACCCGGGGAGTCAGCCCGCAAGCTTTGGAATCAGTTTCTCACTAAGAAGAACCAAATCGTCGACTGTCCGGACGCTGAAGCCTTAGAGGCCTTCAAGCACAGTGTCCGGGATGAATGGCTAGCCAGACACCTTGGACAGGAAAAGCCGAGGACAATGGCAGCCTTAACCACAGTAATGACCCGCTTCTGCGTGGGTGAGGATAGCTGGTTGGCTCGTAGCAGCACCAGTGACCCTGGAACATCTGAAGCCAGGGACGGCAACGGAAAGCCACGATGTAACAAAAACAAACGTCGAAACAATGCTGGAAGCCCAGATGATAAAACGGTAAACGCCGGATTCAGCGGCTCCAGACTAGGTCAATGGAAGAAGCCATTTAAAAGCAACAAAGATGATCCATCTAGTCTGGACAAAATATTAGATAGGCCCTGCCAAATACATGGCACCCCAGAGAAACCTGCAAACCATACCAACCGTAATGGTTGGGTTTTCAAGCAGGCCGACAAAATCAATGCCGAACACAAGGGGAAGGAGCCTCAGAGCGAAGACGAGGACAAACCTCGCCAGCTGAATATAGGGGGACAGAAGAAATTTCCATCGAAGATCAAAACAGTGAACATGATATATGCCACTCATATCCCAAAAAGAGAGCGCAAGCGCGCACTCCGAGATGTCTACGCCATTGAACCTATTGACCCCAAATTCAAACAATGGTCGGCCTGTCCGATCACTTTCGATCGCAGGGATCATCCGACTAGTATTTTTCATGGGGGTTCGGCTGCCCTAGTGCTCGACCCAATAATCGATGGATACCATCTCACCCGAGTCCTCGTGGACGGCGGTAGCAGTCTTAATCCGATATATCTGGACACTGTCCGCAAGATGGGGATAGACCCATCAAGAATCAAGCCAAGCAGCACGACCTTTAAAGGAGCGATACCGGGTGTGGAAGCCCGCTGCATGGGCTCTTTAACATTGGAGTTCATATTCGGCTCTCCTGATAACTTTTGAAGTGAAGAGTTAATCTTCGACATAGCTCCATTCCGAAGTGACTATCACGCTCTACTTGGCAGAACGGCCTTCGCCCGCTTTAACACAGTCCTGCATTATTCTTATCTAAAGCTTAAAATGCCTGGACCACGTGGCGTCATCATGGTGAATGGAAATATGGAGCGTTCTCTCCGTACGGAGGAGGACACTGCGGCCTTAGCAGCCGAAGTCCAAAACGGCTTATTCAAGCCGAATAATCTGCCAGTCACGGACATAACTAAACGTGTTCGGCACACGCCTTAGTACGGAAGCTCAGACGAACCTGAGCTAGATTAGCAGCTACGCCCCCATCGACTGCCCCATAAGGTGATAGCACATGTACCTCGAGTACATAATTATACCTTAAAAATCCCTTGGGCGGCGCTGGGGGCACACTGCATATAGTCCATAGTTTGGCTTGACTCTATTTAGACTCTAAACTTATATTTTTCAGGTTCATTGCACGAACCAGTCTTGCCATGGCCACACTGGATTTATTTTTTCAGGTTTCTTTTTCTTTTTACAGACGACCATCATACTCCCCCCCTTCAAGGACACATTACAGAAGAGGAAACGACGCAGACGTGCAGCAGGGACCCGCACTAAGGTTTCGTTTTAGATTAAGACCCTGTGTAAACCTTTTTTCTCTTTCTTATTATATAATTTTCTGGCATGTAAAATTTCCAAGAAAGTTATCGGCATTATCTGTAAGTTTACTGCTCGCCGTACTATAAAGGGATATTAATAGAGCAGCTTGATTCGCATTATGTTCGGAGTTTTATTCACTCACCATAAACATTCTCTCCCCACATCATATTGCCTCATGTGCCTTGTCAATAAGGGTCAATTACCAGGGGCTGTATTCAGCCCAGTATATGTGAAAAGACCGAACACCTATATGGAGTGTTCGGCGTCCTGGATGTTTGCCTTATATGCATCAGTTCTGAATCATGTCTTGGGTCAATAGTTGGGTTGCGGCTCCTGTGCTTACCCCTACGTTCCCAATTGTTCGGCTAGGGTGTATAGGGAGAACTACTGCGATTGTACTTCTGGCTCGTCCAGTCAAGTACCTTAGTAGAGAAAGCCGAAAACTGACCGTCATGATAGGTGAGAACCTGGTCCGCAATCTGGTGACTTAGTTTTATACTAAGATCGATAGAGATCTACCCCGTGTTATACAAAGGGTTGGTTTTTTCGCCCAGCCAGGTGCAATTGGACACCTTAAGTAAAGGAATATCATATCCGCACCAGGGGCTAGTACCTAGACCCACATGTCAAGCTCCTATGACTAAGTGAAAGCAATAACACCGCATAGTCTGATTGCCTGGTTCGCTCCGCATACACCTCCTATATGGACCAAGACGTTGGACAAAGAGTGTACATGCATATGACCAAACACCCCAATACTATGCAATGTTGGGGATATCGCTTATCGGGAACTTATCCGTCGACCCATGATAAGGGGTAAATCGGCCAGTTTATCGGCATATCAGCCGATTTATCGCCATATTGGATCATTTATCGGCAGATTTATCTTATCGGTCACACAACGGTAAGCGATAAATCGGCCGATTTATCGGCATATCAGAAGATATCTTGAACAGTGGTACTATGTACATGGGGGCTGAAGCCGACGACTGGAAATTTTCAGATTCAAATAAACAGTCACACAGGAGGTAAAAGACGCTTATATTATAATAGTGCAAAAGTCATATACAATGGATTCAGAAGCCTAAGTCTTTATATCCGGATACAATCACTCGAAGATAATATCCTTCGAACACTAGCCTTCTACAAGGCGGGCGCCTTCGATGACGTCCTCGAAGTACTTCTCCGGCTTGCGGTGCTCCTTCCCAGCGGGTGGACCAGCAGTGGCAATATGCCCCGCATTCATCTTTGCCCAGTGCACTTTCACACGAGCGAAGGCCATCCGAGCACCTTCTATGCAGGACAAATGTGTCAATGCATCGACCCGCGGACTCGCCTCGACGAGCCACTTCACCAGTCCGAAGTAACTACTTGGGATTGGGTCAGCGGGCTATAGCCGGACTATTAAGTCCTTCATGGCCGAACCCGCCATGTTGTGCAACTCGACCAGCTGCTTCATCTGGTCGTTGAGGGGCACCAGATGTTTTGGCGCATAGAACTGCAACCAAAACAGCTTCTCCGTGTCGTTCCCCTCCTGGGCTCGGAAGTACTGGGCAGCGTCAGCACTGCTCCTTGGAAGATCAGCAAACACGCCTGGAGAACTCCATAACCGTGTCAGCCCAAGATACTTCTACCCTCCGAAGATGCTCTGTAAGAGAAATATCTTACCGGATGCTATCTGTCGCGCCTGCTTGATCCTCACAGGCGCTGCGCGCCTCGCCTCGCGCATCCTGGGCAGTCTTCACTGCCGCAGTAAGCTCAGATGCCTGTTCCGAAGCCTTCTTATCCAATGCCTCACATTTAAGAATGGCATTGTTAAGCTCGACCTCGACTTCGGACACCCGATCCCGGTGCTTCTCGCACTCAGCCTTTTCGGCCTCCAAATTGGCAACTGCTTTGTCAATGGCTACCTTGTTCGCCTCTGCCTCCTTCTTGGCCTTGGCAACCTCGCCCTTGAGGGCCTCGAGCTCAGTGGCACCAACAGTATAATACAGAATACCATATCAGAGTTTATAAACATACTCAATCAATCTTAATTAGTCTTATTAACATCTTAAAATCCGCATACCTTGCGTTTCATCTAAATGCCGATTGACGCGGTCGAGATCCGTGGCCAACATGAGCATCCGATTTAGTTTGGCAACCTCCGCATCTCGATCAGTTGCCGCAACTAGTGAAGCCTGCACAACAGTTCAACTCTGTAAGTATGCTATACTATGGATACTTCATCCGATTCTCTCCAGAATCACACAAAGCATCAGGGGCTACTAGCTATGTATGTGCGTAAAAAATAATAAAATTCTATAAAGAACATTACATTGCTTACCTCAAAGCCTGTTAACAGGCTGTTGTAGGCTTCATTCAGTCCGCCCTTGACGGACTGAATCTTCTTCATCACCGCACCCATCACGGTGCGGTGTTCTTCCACGATGGAAGCACTTTGCAGTGCCCCCTCCATAGAGTCAGGTGCTTCCGGATTGACTCCGGGCACCGTCTTGTCCGCTCCCGCCTGGGGGTGTGGTCTTCGGACCCCAGAGCCGCACTAGGCTCCAAGTCAATGTTCGGGAGGGCTCCGGATTGTTCATGCCCTCGTCTCCAGTTTCCATGGGGTTTGTCTCCCCATGGTAAGTGGCGGCCAAGGTATTACCCCCCGCCACTCCGTCACCTGCCCCACCCTCACCTCCTTGGGCGGAGGACACCCGCTGGGAGGACACTTCGGTGTCCCGCCGATCATGGGCGATGGAGCTCGGACCGGCGGGTCACTCGCCGTCTCTCCAGGTGCTAGAGAGTTCCCCTCCGATAAGGAGGCATCAGGGTGTCCACCGGGAGGGCTGTAAGTCAGTAGGTGAGAAATGCTAAATAAATGCTAAACAAAGGTGCAACAATTAATCTAGACAAGCTTATGATTCGGGCAGGGTTTTCTCCTTCGGCTTCACCACGAAGCTATGTTCGGACTAATCCGAACTAGCAGCGAGGCTCATCTTCCTCCTGGGTGCGGTCGTGCCTGCTTCAGTAGGGGCCACCCTCTTCTTCCCCCTGCCTTGTGCAGGTGGCTCTTCTTCTTCTTCCTCCTCATCATCTTCCTCCCCCTCTTCGAAGGAGAGGATGTTGATCTCCTCGGACTTCTTGTCCGCAGGGCGGGGGCTGTCTCCGGCCCCTTGCCCTTCTTCTTGGGCTTCTTGACCGGCGCCTTGTATGGCGCCGGGACCAGCATCGCCATCAGTTGAGGTGATTCTGGGTCTTCAGGCAAAGGCATCGGACACTTAATCCGGGTCGCCTTCTTCGTCCAGCCCTGTATATCACGCAAAAATTATAATTCATGTTATCATTAAATAAGGGAAGAAATATGTGTTCGGCGAAGTTTTCTATTATCTCTGGGGCAGAGAGCGCGGTGCTAAAGCCCGCGTCCTCGGTTTCTGCCGGCCACTCCTTCTGGCTTTTAAAGAGATGCTTCTAGATCGCTTTGTGCGTAAAGTCGAAGAGATGCTTCAGTGGCTTGTCTCCTGCCGGATCGAACTTCCATAGGGAGAAGTCCCGACTTTGGCAAGGGAGAATAAGCCGGGTCAGCATTACCTGGAGCACGGAAGAGAGCTGGTGCCCTTTCGAAATCACGTCGGATACACGGCTCTGGAGTGTCGCCACTCCCGTTTGAGACCCCCAGTCCAGACCCTTTTTGGTCCAGGAGGTCAACCTCTCTGGGGTCCGGATCTGAAAGCAGGCTCTGCCGCCCATTTGGCGTTGCGGGGTTCGGTGATGTAGAACCACTCCTACTACTAGACCTTATTCATATCTACGAATGACCCTTTGGGCCAAGTCGCATTCGTGATCTTGCTAATCATGGCGCCCCCGCACTCCGCGTGCTGTCCATCCACCACCTTCGGCTTCACGTTGAAGGTTTTGAGCCATAGGCCGAAGTGTGGGGGGATGCGGAGGAAAGCTTCACACACGACTATGAAAGCGGATATGGATTGAGTTCGGGGCCAGATCATGGAAATCTAGCCCATAGAAGAACAACAGACCCCGAATAAAGGGGTGGAGTGGAAACCCTAGCCCCCTAACAAAATGTGAAGTGTACACTACTCTCTCACCCGCCTCTGGGATGGGAATCACCCGACCCTTGGTGGGGACTCGGTGCGTGATATCGGCGGTGAGATAGCCCGCGCTCCTGAGATCCTCCATGGTTTTTTCAGTTACCGTGGAGGCCTCCCACTTGCCTCTGGCGCCAGATCCAGCCATTGCTGGGAAGGAAGTGGTGGTTGAAGGACGAAGAGCGGTGTGCGCAAGAGATGAGGATGCTGGGGCTAGGTAAGTAGGAGAGCTCGAGCTTGAGGAAAGCATGGGGCTGATGAAAGGGATTGGTATCGTTTTATAATGCTGTGAATACAGAACGTCCCCCCACTTTAGCCGTCGGTTCCCAAAGCGGTCGTGCGTAATGCGCGCCGTGGATGCTCACGTCACATTGATAAGAATCCCACAATAAGCGGGCACGATCTCTATTCTGATAAGATGTGACAATGAGGATATACCTCGAAACACGAAACTAGGACCAAATAAAACGGTTCGATATGTTAGTGGGATAGACATGATGCTTCACCAAAATGTTGTCAGTAGAGACACACTATTCATTTTCTATTAAGAGCCTTGCCTTCGAGGCTAAGGGTTGTACTAACCTTGCAGAGCCAAACACAATACACCTTTTTGCAGGAGATATATTCGGAAGAAGGAACCTGCCTTGCAATGCCGAAGACAATACGGAAGCCGAACTCATCGTCATCGAAGTCAGGTTCAGGAGCTACTGATGGAGTCCTGGATAGAGGTGTCCTCGGGAGGCCATATAACTCTTGGTGGGCCGGACTGGTGGGCCGTGAAGATCATAGTCGAAGATCATCTCTCGTATCCGAATATGACTCCTTTATTTGTATAATGGTAGGTTTTAGGTTCGGGTGTAATCTTTCCTTCCTCTGCAAGATGGTATGTACAAACCCTAGGCCCCTCCAGTGTGTATATAAACCGGAGGGTTTAGTCCATAGAGGCTAACGGAGAATCTCAAATCCTCATAGGGTAGACTTTAGGGTTTAGCCAATATGATCTTGTGGTAGATCAAGTCTTGTATTCATATTCATCCATATTAATATAGCAGGAAGTAGGGTTTTACCACGATCGAGAGGGCCTAAACCTGGGTAAACATCGTGTCCCCAGCCTCCTATTACCATCGATCCTCAGACGCATAGTTTGGGACCCCCAACCCGAGATCCGCCGGTTTTGACACCGATAGCCACCCCCAGCTGATTCACCCGACCACAGGAATGCTCCATCTGACGTGGACCCGTCAGACTCGGGTCTTTCAGCCCACCAGACTTTGGTCGCCGATCCTTTGCCCCACCAGACTCGTGTTGCCGATCCTTCACCCCATGTGAGTCCGGTCCTAGAGTCTTCGTCCCAGAAGACTCCGGTCCCGGAGTCTTCTTCCCACGAGACTTCGGAGGCTAGTCGCCCTTCTGATGGTAGCGAGGACACCTTTTCTGATGATAGCTACATCAACGACGAGCTGGTTGAGAAGGGCAAGAAGGTCTACCAGCATGACAGTACAAAGCTCCCGCCCATGCCGACGACCCCCGAGGAGAGGTGGTTGATTGTGCCTAATGGGTTGAAGTAAGTGCATTTACTCTTTTTTAACCTTTTGCCTTCACGTTTCTTCAAATTAATATCTAATACGTTGGCCTTGTCATACTGTAGGTGCTGGGTACACCCCCGTGGTGTCCGCAGGCCCAACCAGGTCCTTGGTGTGCTTTGCCGGTAACACTTCCCTGGGTGGGTCACGTTGCCCGGTGAGGGTCAGGTTCCACAGCTAGCACTGAGCTGGGAGCTGTACTCGGTTGCCCCGGCCCCGCCGAAGGAGATGGTCCCCGGTGTCTTGTGCGATACGTTGGCCGAGATTGTGTTCCGTCGGTTTTGGGTAATTTCTCCTTTATAGAATTAAAAATCAACACTACCTAGTGATTGTACTAATCAGTGTTGTCTTGTTTGATTGCAGACCTTCTACAGGATTTCAGAGGGAGAGCAAGAGGCCGCGTGTAAGGTTGTCGATGCCGAGTGCAAGCGCTTACTTCAAAACTTATGACACGAGGCTCGGGTGTAGGCCGTTCGAGACAACTATGCCTCAAAGGGTATTAGGAGTGCTAAGAAGAAGTGTCACGGCAAGTTTCTGAGTAAGGAGAAGTACATGCTGGTAATTACCTATTCTTAAGGCCTTGAACTTAGTTTTCTTGATTTGATTCGTAGGTATAGCGCTGAAATTTCTCTTGACTAACTTAGGTGCCCCAGAGATGGTGTGCGGATAAGATGGACTGTTGGGAGGCATTGGTGAATGCGTGGTGCTCTCCCGAATGGCTACTCGAACACCATAGGGCCAAGGATAAGCGTGACCAAATGGAAGGTGTGCCACACTATCAAGGGATCTCCAACCTGTTTGGGGGATCATTGGATATGTGATAGCTCAATAATGACATAAACTAATCTTAGCTAGTTCATTTATGACATATTTAGCTCTAAAATGACATAATGACCTTAGATACTCTATAAAATGCCTAAATATGCTTTAGTTAGTCATAAAATGGCATAACTACCTTGGATAGCTCAATAACGACCTAAACTAATCTTAGCTAGTTCATTCATGACATAATTAGCTCTAAAATGACATAATAACCTTAGATAGCTCTATAAAATGCCTAAATATGCTTTAGTTAGCTAAAAATGGCATAACTACCTTGGATTGCTCAATAATGACATAATTAGCATACTTTGGTCAATAATGGCATAATAATCTTGATTACCTCCAAAATGACCTAAACTTAGCTTATTTTCCTCGAAAATGACATAATAACCTTACTTAGCTCCAAAATGACCTATTTACATAGCAATACCATTCTTCATGCTAGCTTGAGCCCTTAACTAATATTTTGTTCCTCTCTCTCAGGCGAACCACCACAAGAAGCCTGTGCCAAATCTGTTCGACCTCTATGGCATGGCCCATAGTGCCCCGTACAAGAAGGCCAAGGCATTCTCGGAGTTTGACCTAGATAATCCAGAGAGCTTCACCAACGTCTCCTCCGACCATAAGCTCGTGAGGTACAGAGACGAGGGGAAGGCGAGGAAAGGGGAGGACTTTAACCTGAGCCAGGATCCTTTTGATACAGAGTTGGTGATGATATCGGGTGGCGGGAGGTCCCATGGCGCCATGGCCATTGGTGATGGACTGATACATTGTCCTAGGACTCTCCCGCAGATCAAGAAGTGCCAGAGTAGCTCTGATCCTGAGATAATGCCTCGTGCACGGCCGGCGGAGCTTGCCATGGCAGTTAGTTATACAGACTCTGTCACCTTTCCTCCATTACATTGTGTGTGTGTCCGTCGATGATTACAATGCTAACGAGGAGTGGTGTGTTGCAGGCATTGGTTGATAAAGAGAGATTGAACACCCAGGCGCTTTTGGAGAAGGCAAAAAGGGAGGCAGCGGAGAGGGAGAGGGAGATGGAGGAGAGGACGGCTAAGCTGTTGGAGGAGGAGAGGAACCGGAACGAGGTGTCTCACCGGGCCCTATACGAGCTCCTCGTGGTATATTTCTCGTGCATATTAGCCAAATCATGCACGTAATTTTCGCATTACTAACTAATATGACTGACTCGTGAGAACCAAATGTGTAGACCAGGTGCGAGAAAAATGGTCAGACCCCTCCACCGATGCCCCAGATTGCTCCGGCAACCACGGTGAGTTTGATTTCAATGGTCGTTAGTTACTAGTATTCACATTTCAGTTGCATCATGCTAACGAGACATTATTGGAAATAATCTTTGGCGCAGCATGCGTCCCGACAAGCATCGACCAATCCTTCTACGTCTACCAATGGCAGAACCCCAACCGATCCTTCACCTCCGTCTACCACTGCCGTAGCCCCGACCGTTCCTTCACCTCCATGATAACGGTGTTTCTCTTCTTATTTATCCTATTTAGTCCATTTATGACATAATTTAGCCTATTTAGTCCACAAATGACATAATAAGATGAAGAAAATCAAGGAAGGGGAATAAAAGAAAGAATATGAAGAAAAGAAGAAGAAGAAGAAGTTCTTCTTCTTCTTTTTCCTTTCTTATTCTTCTTCTTCTTCTTCTTCTTCTTCATTTCCTCCTCTTACTTGTTTTTATTCGTAAATGGCATAATAACCTTGCTAACCTCATAAATGTCATATACTTAGCTTCTTGTCCTCTAAAATGACACAATAAGCTTAGTTAGGTCAAAAATGGCATAATTAGCTAGGTTAGCTAAAAAAATGTCCAAGTTTACCTAGGTTAGCTCCAATATGATCCATTAACCTATGTTAGCTCCTAAATGACCTATTTACCTAGCTTAGCTCTAAATTGACCTACACACTTAGCATTTTTACCTAACTTAGCCCAAAAATGGCATTTTTACCTACATTAGTTAGAAAAGAAGAAGATAAAGAATACAAGAGGAGAGAAAGAAAGAGAAGATAAATGCTTCTTCTTCTTCTTTTCCTCCTCTTCCTTTTCTTCTAGCTAGTCTTCTTCTTCTTCTTCTAACTTTAATCTTTCCCAATTTGCAGATTTGCTTTAGATGAGGAAGCTTCCATTGATGGAGTGTACTATTCTTCTGGTGCTTCCTTATTGTTTATGAAAACTTGTTTGTATATGTATGTCTATATGGATATGTTGTTGGAAACTTGTTTCTGGATATGTATGTATATATATGGATATGTTGGATACAACTTTGTTGAACTATGTTGTTGGATATGTTGGATTTGATGAAATATGTTGTTGGACATGCTGTTATATGTTGTTGCATATGTTGGATATGTATGTATGTATATCTGTGTGTGAAATCTTGTCAAATTAAATGGATTCAAATAAAAACAGGGGATATGTAGCCTCTTTGCCATCTGCTAGCGGACGGCAAAGAGCTTTGCCGACTGCTAGCAGACGGCAAAGAGGCCACATGGCAGCTACCTGTAGAAACTAGGAACAGTGGGCTCCCTATTTGGGCACTTTGCCGTCTACCAACCGACGACAAAGATTCGAAGGTCTTTGCCGTCTGTTGGCAGACGGCAAAGTTCCCAAATAGGACTGGCAAATAGGGCCAGCTATGTCATCCTCCAGCAGACGGCAAAGACTCAAATACTTTTCCGTCCGCTAGCAGATGGCATAGCTGGCCACGTGGCAGCTTCCCAGTGCTGGCCGAGCTGAGCTCTTTGTCGTCCGCCAGCTGACGGCAAAGAGCTTTGCCTCTTTGACGTCTGCTGGCGGACGACAAAGCACACCGTTAACCCCTAACAACACTCACCCCACCCCACAGCCATCCATTATCTTTGCCGTCTGCTGGCCTTCGATGGCGAGCGGCACAACCTTTTACCGTCCGCTTCTATGAAGCAGACGACAAAGAAGACCTTTGCTCGCACTCGTTCAGACGGATAGTTTGCCTTCTGCAGGCAGACGGCAAAGGACATTGCCATCCGACATTCATGCCTTTGCCGTCTGCCATGGCAGACGGTAAAGAAGCTGATTCCAGTAGTGATCCACCGCCGAGGGAGGGGTGGCTTTTATAGCGCGGGGGAGGGGGCGAGCAGGTGGCACCCGTGCGAACGCATGGAGGGGCGGGACGCGTCTCTCAGCGAGCCTTCACTGCGTCACCCATAGGGGATCGATCGTAGTCCTTTTGATAAGTAAGAGTGTCGAACCCAACGAGGAGCAGAAGGAAATGACAAGCGGTTTTCAGCAAGGTATTATCCGCAAGCATTGAAATTATCCTTAACAGATAGTTGTATGATGAGGTAATTCGTAACGGGTAACAAGTAACAATAGTAACTAAGGTGGGGTAAGGTGGCCCAATCCTTTTTGTAGCAAAGGACAAGCCTGGACATACTCTTATATAAAGTAAAGTGCTCCCGAGGACACATGGGAATTGTTGTCAAGTTAGTTTTAAACATGCTCATATGATTCGCGTTTGGTACTTTGCTAATTTGATATGTGGGTGGACCGGTGCTTGGGTGTTGACCTTCCTTGGTCAAGCCTCCCACTTATGATTAATCTCTCTCGCAAGCATCCGCAACTATGAAAGAAGAATTAAGATAACTCAAACCATAGCATGAAACATATGGATCCAAAATAGGCCCTTACGAAGCAACACATAAGCTAGGGTTTAAGCTTCTGTCACTGTAGCAACCCATCATCTACTTATTACTTCCCAATGCCTTCCCTTAGGCCCAAATAATGGTGAAGTGTCATGTAGTCGACATTCAAATAACAACACTAGAGGAAAGACAACATACATGTCATCAAAATATTGAACGAATACCAAATTCACATGATTACTTATAACAAGACTTCTCCCATGTCCTCGAGAACAAACGTAACTACTCAGAAAGCATATTCATGTTCATAATCAGAGGGGTATTGTATAGCATTAAGGATCTGAACATATGATCTTCCACCGAATAAACCAACTAGCATAAACTACAAGGAGTAATCAACACTACTAGCAACCCACACGTACCAATCTGAGGTTTTAAGACACAGATCGGATATAAGAGATGAACTAGGGTTTGAGAGGAGATGGTGCTGGTGAAGATGTTGATGGATATTGACCACCTCTCAATGAGAGGATCGTTGGTGATGATGATGGCTTCAATTTCCCCCTCCCGGAGGGAATTGTCCCAGGCAGAACAGCCCTACCGGGGCCCTAGATTGGTTCCGCCCAAGTTCCACCTTGAGACGGCGGCGCTTCATCCCGAAAGCTTCCTCCTGATTTTTTCCAGGTCAAAATACTTCATATACCAAAAGATGGGAGTCGAAGGCTTGCCAGGGGGGGCACAAGGACGGGG
>LR738715.1:662242052-662270930 GCA_902687465.1 Secale cereale | reverse complement strand
GGGGGTAGGGCGCGCCCTCCACCCTTATGGCTGGCTGGTGGCCCCCCTCCGGTGCTTTCTTCGCCTAATATTTTTTATATATTCGAAAACTGACTCCCATGAAGTTTCAGGACTTTTGGAGATGCACATAATAGGTCTCTAATATTTGCTCCTTTTCCAGTCCAGAATTCCAGCTGCCGGCATTCTCCCTCTTCATCTAAACCTTGTAAAATAAGATAGAAAAGGCATAAGTATTGTGATATAATGTGTAAAAACATCTCATAATGCAATAAATATCAATGTAAAAGCATGATGCAAAATGGACGTATCACTCGTCGTAGCTCGCGAGTGAAGGCAGGGCACCCAACCTCGTAAAGCAAGTACCTGCCAGCATTGGGCGCGGGGAGGCCAACATCTGGACCATTCCGCCTTTCAGACTGACGGTGTGTTTCTCGGCGTCGCTCTATGGTGACGCATGCATCTCCCCTTCTCCGGTCTTCTAGAATGCGCCGCTGGTCGCGACGATCTTACGGGCCAGGCGAAGCCATAGACGCCTCGTCATGCTCATCAACATGTGTAACTTGTTGTTGCTGCCTCTGGGTCTGCTGGCGCAGAGGTGACTACATCGTTGGTGCGCCCTCCCCGACACGGCCACCAGCCAGGGCTGCTATCTCCACCGCGAGCGTCGCGATGGCTCTGCATGCTGCGATTTGCCGGCTTTGACGAAGCCGATCAAACTCTGGATGGTGGCTTTCCACTCGTCCATCTTGTCAGCCGCCGGCGGGAAATTCAATATCAGTTGGGCCCGTTCCATTGCTTCCGCTGCCATGGACATCATGGCTAGGGAGGCAGATCGCGACATCGCTCAACTCCTAGTGGAACCAACAGGAGCATTGTCCCATTCCAGCCGTCGCAAACCAATCGCCAGGGCGGTATGACGTGGAGGGGGCTGAATCTGTTGGTTGACGACCCCGTTCGGTGCTCCATCTTGTTCTGGGCGAGGTATGTGACTTGTAGTCGCGCCCTTGGCAAGCATGACTTGAGGGTCCCGGCTTGCTCCGGATTGGGTGCCACTGCTACGGCCGCGGCCACCAGTGTGGCGGGGAGGTGGAGACTGAACGTTCGCTCCACCCGCGGCCCCTCGGTCGAGCACGCCAAGATGTGGTTCCTACTACGCCCCCTGGTGTTTCCTGCTCCAGCTTCGGCCGTGGGAGACACGATAGTGGCGCCGCCTACGCCGGCGGCGTCACCCACGGCGCCCACCTTGCTCGTCGCCACCGCGAGACCAATGCTGTATGCGGCTGCGTGTGAGGGGGGCTTCGAAGTGGAGGGATGTGCTATTGCGTCGGGATTCTTCTTAGGATCCATGGATGAAGAATATGATGACGAAGATCGACGCGCTGCTCATGATCTCATGTTCGCACAAATGATGCCCCCCTACCTGGCGCGCCAAAGATGTCATGGCAGAACGCACACACGATCACCTATGGGGCCACGGGCCCCTTGTGGTTCAGCAGGGGGAGGTCATGTTGCATAAAGAGCAGAGGTGATGAGGCAGCACGACGACGTGATGCTGGTGTTTCTACCCCGGTTCGGGCAGCTGAGAAGTGTAAAACCCTACTCCTACTTTGGTGGATTGGATGGAGGAACACGAAACACACACATTGCTCAAGCTCGACAAGGTTGCCTCGGGGAGAGCTACTACGCGAGTACAAGTGTCCAAGGGTCCGAATCTTTAGCTAGGTTGCCTTGGGCCTCCTTTTATAGCTCAAGGGGTAACCACAGTGGCAAAACATACATTATCTAGTGATTAGATAGCCAATAGTGCTATCGTACCTAACTCTGGTACTTAGGACAAAATGCCATAAATGCTATCCTAGGTGGCGTGCGGGGATGCATTCCCGGCAAGCTTTTACCACCGCTTAGCTAACTACTTGCTTATTATCTTGACACGCCTCAGGACGAGTGTCAAAAGGGGTGTGATATGTCTCCTAATGAGCCACCACATGCTTAGCGAGAGCCACTTAGCCACCTGAGGACTCGACACCGCATCGACAAGCGACAGGCGTTGAGATGTGGTGGAGCGGTGGCCGATCGGCTCGCGCCTACCGGGGGATGGCTTGCCGGG
Source organism: Secale cereale (assembly GCA_902687465.1). Taxonomy (NCBI): domain Eukaryota; kingdom Viridiplantae; phylum Streptophyta; class Magnoliopsida; order Poales; family Poaceae; genus Secale; species Secale cereale. Next base: position 662,268,823 of record LR738715.1, on the reverse strand, counting down.
TCTTCTTGAAGAGGCGCGCGCCTCGGTCCTCGGCAGGCACCGGGGATGTGACTGGCATTGTTCGGGCCTGTTCTGGGCCGTTGCTTCGACCTTGTCGGCGTTGCTTAGCTAGCAGAGGTTGCTTCTGTTGGAGTCTTGGTCTTGAATGATGGTTTTGTCTTCTTGATGCACTCCTTGATCTCACGTAGAGAGACTTCTCCAGTTTGGCTTGGGTTCGACCAAGCTTGCACAGATGGGTTCTGCCTCTACTATCTGTGCATAAGTCAGGGGCACTAGGTATCCAAGTCTTAGTGCACCGACAGAGCCACAAGCTAACAGGGTGCGCCCACCCCCTGGACGCATCTAGGTGGCTTGCGGGGCCCACGTAGACCCCCTCACTTATTCCGGCCACCCACCCACTCCTTCTTCCTCAAGAAAAATCACACCATTGTCCAAACCCGTGTTCTTGCTCATCTTGCTGCCATTTTCGATCTCCTTACTTGCTCGTTGCTCCATTTCCAAAACTGTTTTGGGAGATTGTTCATCGGTATGTGACTCCTCCAATGGTCCAATTAGTTTTTATTATAGTACTTCATATATTGCAATTTTTTGTTGCTGTGGTGACCATGTTCTTGAGCTTGCATGTCAAATTTATATGGTCCAAAGTAGTTTTGTTGCATGTTATGGCCTCTAACCACTTGTAGGAGTAATTTCTATCACTTTTTTTTTGAGTTTTGTACACTTTTATTTTAAGTCAATATATTTTTTAGAAATTTTCATAGGAAAAGAAAACCATGAGGAGGTGGTTAAGGCGCTCGTCAAGGCAAAATACGGGAGAAACTTCAAAGGAAACTCCGGAGGAAAATCCCAAGTACAACCTTTCGCGTGCGGCGGAGGTTCGGCCGTGTAAATGGCCAAGTGATACATTTTTGAAGGAGGCGGGAATTTATGATGATTTCTATTATTTGGCGGGCATTGCTAACATCGTCCCCTTCCTCCAAGATAAGTGCGACCAATACCTCCTACTCACTAATACCTTCGTGCAAAACTTTCTCTTTCATCCTAGGAAGGAACCACCCATGGTAGAATTTCACTTATATGATGAGTCCAATAAAATGACATTATATGACTTTTGCAATGTTTGCAAAATACCTTTTAAGGGGCGTATCAATGAGCCACATCCTAGAGACATGGAAGATTTTATTTCCGAAACTACCGTGGGGGAAGAGAGAGGAGTGTCTGAAACGAGAGTGACTAGTTTACATTTCCTATTTACGTTACTATGCATTATTTGCCGGGAGATGTTTGACTGGTCATGGGGAGGGTGGAACACTCAGTGGACCCGACATCACTATTTTGCGACATGCTTTATATGCTGGTAGAACTTTTAGCCTGGTAGCCATTGTTGCTCCGCGGTTACACAAACCGTTCGAAGGGTAGTATTTTCGGTGGTGTCTATGCCTCGCGCCTCGCTAAATATTTTGAGATCCCTATTAGGCATGAAGAAGAAGAAGAGATGCTGCTACCCACCAAATATTTAGATTATGCTAGTATGGTCGCACACCATTTCATTAATAATGACAAGAACAAACGATTGCGCTATAACCTAACATTCAGTCAGGGCACCTGTGAGATAATTACCTTGCCTGCGCCTTCTTTGTTTGATATTAATTCAGGAAGGTACATTATTATGCCCGAGGACATATATGCATATTGGGAACTAAAGCAACCCCCAGTACCTGAGCCAGCACCAACACCTGAGCCATATTGGGAGCCCATTTATCAATGGGAGCCACAGGAGCTCTCTAACCAGTGGAACCCTCAAGATCCTCCTTAGTACCTAGGAGAGGGCTATTTCGAGCCATGGCCATAGACCAACTTAGGATAAAAGCCTAAGCTTGGGGGAGTACGTATTCTCACCGACATTACATTCATGCATCACACATTCATTCCAGTTGTCGGTGTTCACACCTTTTCATTGTATAATCCATGTTAGTATATTTCTCTCGCTTTCTTCTTGTGTGTTTGAAAAACTTTTAAAACCCAAAAATATTTCATGTTTCTTTTTGTCTTTTCTTTCTTGTTTATTCTTATAGTAGTTGTAGAATTAAAAGAAAACCCACAAAGTTTTCTCATTCTTCTTTTACTTGTTGGGAGTTCTCCCGTTTAAATAGTTTTTCCCGTTTTTGTTTTCCTTACGTTTCACTTTCTTCATAAACACAAAAACTCCAAAAATATTTCAGTGTGTTTCTTTTAAATTCTTTTCTTTTCTTTGGGTTGTCGCAAGGAGAAGACCATGATGAAAATGTTGAGTGGCTCTCATATGCATTATTGTTGATCTAACAAAGAGCCCATATTATCTTGTCTTCTCCTTTGAATAAATGTTTGCATATTCCAGCTTAGTCCAATGCATGAGCACTCTTATTATTATTCACATCATTCGGTCGTGCAAGTGAAAGGCAATAATGACAAAATATGATGAAATGATTGAGATGAAGAAAAGCTGGTATGAACTCGACCTATTTTGTTTTTGTAAATATGATTGGCTCATCATACTTGATTCAGCCCATTATGAATGAAACATGTTTGCAATGACAATTAGAGATCTTAGTTACTCATGCCATGCTTAAATAGATGGGAGTGGATAATAGTTTACCTTGGGTGCCAACATGCATTAAAATGGTTATGATGTAGTGTGATAGGATGGTATCCTCCTCTGAATATGATTCAAGTGGCTTGACTTGGCACATGTTCACACATTATATTAAATCGGAACCAACAAAGCCTCCACAATATTTATGTTCATGGAGTCTTATATCCTACTCATGCTTGCATTCAATGTTGATTATCCTCAAGGCATGTTTATGACTGTTGTTGCTCTCTAGTTGGTCGTTCCTCAATATATTTGCTAGCCTTCACTTGTACTAAGTGGGAATACTGCTTGTGCATCCACTTCCATAAACCCAAAGTTATTCCATATGAGTACACCATATCTACCTATATGCGGTATTTACCTGTCGTTCCAAGTAAAGTTGCATGTGCCAAACTCTAAACCTTCAAATAATAATCTATTTTGTCTGCTTGAATCACTCATGTAGCGACTGGCGGCTGTCAGTATCTTCCATACTAGGTGGGTTATTCTCACGTTGAGTGTTTGTTTGCTTGTCATTCAAGAGAAAGTGGCCGGTAATTGGGATGCCCAGTCCTATGCTCTAAATTAAAAATTATAGTAATTAAACAAAACTCCCCCAGGACTGTTGTTGGTATGGACGACACCCGTGAATTCGGCTAGTCGTGGAGTGCGTTTGTTGGTGGAGGGGGGTAAACTTTACCATTCTGCTTGGGAACCGCCTATAATGTGTCTGGCATGGAAGATAGTGAGATCTCTCCGTTGTCATGTTGACAATGAAAGCATGCCTCTCAAAAATTATATTCATCTCTCTTTTAAAAAGCTTCAAGCTCTGGCACATCTGCCAATCCATGCTTCCCTCTATGAAGGGCCTATCTATTAAATTTTATTGTTGAGTCATCATCTTCTCATTAAAGCACCAGCTGGAGATCACTATTGTCATTTATATGCTTTGTTTTTAATTGATGTTGAGTATGAGTGTGACTGGATCTATTTTGCCATGAATTACAATGTCCAGTTAGTCCTTGATCTTCAGGGGTGCTCTGCATTTATCTTTTGCGGTCTTAGAAAGGGCTAGCCATTACATCATATTGTATCATGATTGTTTTGAAAAAGTGTTGTCATCCGAGATATCCTATTATTGCTCGCTAGTTAAGTATGCCATGGATATGAGTAAACACGAGACTTAAAATTTAGGGATAATTGATTTTATGCCCCTAGTTGGGTCACACTCGGCAGGTTTAACCCTATTTTCCGAAAACACTTGTTCCTACCCAAACCACTTTGCTCCTCTTATGCTTTTGCCCTTTGACCGTCTGACCATCACTTTGAAAACTTCATAAAAAATTCATACTAACTCATAAAAAATCAAATAAGATATCAAAATGTTCAGAAAAACATCACATATATGTGCATGTCATTTGCATTCATGAAAAATGTGTTGGCCAGTCCCCATCTCAGTTTTAGCTCATATGATCTTAGCATGAACAGTAAAATCTAAAAAAATCTAAAAAAAATTGTGGCTAACTTTGACCAATGTTTTGAGTGCTTGCCAAGTTTCACAAGGGATTGACATTCGTGGAAGTCGTGGAAAAAAAAAATGCTCCAAAATTTCATTTTTTACTTGAATATTGTTAGTTCATGATCTTTGCTAAAAACCTGAATATTGGCTAGACATATCTGTAACAAGATCAAACAGAGTTTGTAAAAGTTTTTCTTTGTCACTTTCAGTTTGTCAACTAAATTGCTTGAGGACAAGCAATGGGTTAATCTTCGGGGATTTGATACGTCTCCATCGTATCTACTTTTCCAAACTTGTCGGCGTCCTGGGAACGAGGGTACCCAGACTTGCCTGCCTGCGGGCCGCAACGCACTCCTACTACGGCCTGGTATGGCCCAACTGATTGACCAGCTGCTCAAGACCCTCGCGAGGGGGGCTAGGCCTCGCGAGGAGAACGACACCAAGACCCCCTCAGGAGCGGCCTCAGCTAGGCTGCTCCGGAGGGGCGGAGAACCCAAGGCCAAGCCTGCCTCAGGAGGAGGTAGTGATACAAGCAGTGACGCACCGCGCCAGCGGGTGCCAGCGCGTGCCAGCGGCCAGTTGCCATTTTGGTGCAAAGGAGACAACGCAGGCGCACGTTCCTGAGGGGCGTGACAAAGGTTTCGCCTTCGGTGCAACAAGACCGAAGACCGCAAGGAAGACAGGGAGGATGTCACCACCGAGCCCACCACCGCGTCATCGTCTGATCCCTTTGCAGGAAAAGACCGCTTTTGTCAGGATAGGAACGTCCTTGTGTTCCCGCTCAAAATGTCCGTTGTGGGATCCCTTCCCGCCCAAACATTTCGGGGGAAGAGGACCCTGGCCTCCTATATAAGTAGCTAGGGTTCCCACTACAGAGGGGAGGCTGATCACATCTGGAGTGGCTCCATAAAAAACACCCCACCATCAAGGAGCAAGAACACTTGCCTCCTGACCCTCTTGAGCTCTCCTCCTGAACTCAAGAACCAATGTACTTGTTCATACTCAAGCCCTCCTAAGGCTAATCCACCCAAGCAGGACAAATGGTTTTACACCGAAAGGTGCCCTGAACCTGGGTAAACTCGTGTGTGCTTTACTTGTTGCTCGCTCGAATCTCACCACCGGGCGAGGGCATGGCGCTAGGTAGACGTGAGTGGGAGAGATCTTCGTTCACGCCCCTGTGTTCAAACTTCTTGGGTTGCAGAGCCCGTAATCCGACATTTGGCGTGCCAGGTAGGGGGCGTGTCGAAATCTTGCCTCTCCGACGACCTCGTCCTGCTCTCGTCCGTCGACCTCGCTTCACCCCGCCTCGAAGGATCGCGACTCTGATGGTGGAGGCGCATCAGACGCGCGTGGAAGCCCGTGGAGCTCGCACCGCTCGAGCGTCGCCCTTCGGCCACGGGACACGCCGTCACCCGGCATTGGTCGGGGCTGACGGCACGATGAGCATCCCCGACCCGCCGCCTTTATACTGGCAACACCCACCGCCCACGCAGCGCCAAAGCCACGCAGCAGCGTGGGCCGTTGAGCATGCGGCGGCAAGCTCGCGGGACCGGCGCGAAATGGCAAACATGAGGGCTGCACTGCTGGTAGCAAGGGAGCTGCTAAGGTGCCGTTTGCTCGACGTCGGCCGTGATGCGCTGCTCCTCAGGGTGGCCGAGCTCCTCGATGTCGCCAGCACCGGGGCCGAGCCATTCTACTTCCGCACGACGATGCCAGGAACCGGAGGCTGCGCCGGCCGCGCCCGGTCACCCGTGTGGGCAAGACCGACGGCGACCTATGAGGGAGACATGGGGTATGACCCCCTGAACCCTGCGTATGACGCCGCCCTTTGCCTCGAATCCCTTTGTACCCAAGTATCGCCCCTGCCGGGGAACCGTCAGGAGGAGACCACACGACTACGCCCGACGCTGGGTGCGATCAGGCACCGGCACGAGGGGGTTGAGGGGCCGAAGGTCGGGAGCCCGACCCCACACTCTTAGCCCTTGACCCTCCGCCGTCACCACCGACGGCCATGGAGCATGAATGAAACGCGCGCGGGTGCCTGCGGAGGCCGGCACTCGCGGCACTGGCCGTAGGTCTCGGGACAATGGTGTCTCTGGCCCCAAGCCTCGGCAGGCCAAGGAAGCACTGCGGGTGCCGCGTCAAGATAGAAAGGGAGGGAAGGCCCGGGCCAGGCCCTCGTCCCCTCACGCGTGACCCGTCGCGCATGAGCCCACCCTGGATTTCACCAGGGGCTCGCCGGCGGCGGGTATGATGCGCGTGGGGCGGGGCCTCCTCTCCCTCCGCTCAAACTCAAGACGTTGCACCTCCCGGCGTACCATCCCCCGGGCTGCGGAGGGTACGTTTGGGGGCAGTACGGCAGCCCATCCTACGCACGCCAGGAGGGCCCAAGACCGCGGCTTCGTCCCCCCGCTCGCGTAATCCCGTACCCACTGGGCCGGGCCCTGATCAGGAGGGCTCAGGGGTCATTAGGAGCGTGAGTGGGGCAGGGTCCCCCTCGCACCTCAGGACGGCGTGCCTCCAGACGATGTTAGCCCTCCGGGACGAAGCGTGCCCGGACGTCGTGTAAGCAGTGTGCCTAGTGCTCGGCAGGGGGGGGGGCTATAGCCAAGGTCCCATCCCCCCACTATGCGTAGTGTCCCACCTCATGAATGCCGCCTTCTGGTGAGTTCATGGCGGGAGCAAGGCCCCGAAGTCCGTATGCGGGTCAAGACGGAGCAAGTTGCCAAAGATGTGGGAGACTGCACGCCTGAGGATGTCGCGGCTCTGCTCCTCGACGAGCTGGCGTGCCCTCATGACCCCGCCTTCAAGACGCTCCACCACTCTGGCGAAGAACCCGAGATATCCAACATCATCATCAACCAGAGGGTCATCGACCCTCGAGTCAAGGAGCTCGTTCAAGGCTCGGCCGGCCCTACGCTCCAAGGCTTCGAACATCTTCGAGCGGATGTGTTGCATTCCACGAGCTCGCGCAGCTTCTTCGAAGTTCCGGGCCGCGGCAGTGGAAATGTCCTCCACCTGCTTATGGAAGCAGGACAGCTCTGCCCTGGCGGCGGTGCGAGCCTTCTCTGACGCCCGCTTGCGGCGCTCTACCGCGGCACATGCCTCCCTCGGCACCCGCTCACGATGCTTGGCCGCGGCGCGAGCCTTCTCTGACACCTGCAGATGACGCTCGACATCCGCTAGCTTTCCGTTGAGAGCTGTGACCTCCTTCTGGAGTTCCTTGTGCTTATCAGCAAAGCGGGTCTCGTGAAGCCCCAGCTTCTTGCGGTAATCCTTCCACAGGCACTCGGCCTCCATGGCAGCCTTCCTCGTGACATCCTCTCGATCATCGAGGTTGCCCTCGGCTTTGGTTACCTGGCACTCCATTGTCTCCAGGCGTTCGTGCTCCATGCTCAGCTCCATCATCTCGAGTACTCGCGCTAGCGCTGAGAGGCCCGTTGGGCTGTCATCATCGGCTGTGGGCATGGCGAGGGCAGCCCTTCGAGTACGAACCTGATGCTTGAGCGCGGTGTTCGAGGCTTTGAGCTCGCGCTCACGCTCCTCGGCTGCTGCATGGCGGCGGTCTGCGTCTCGAGCCTCTTTCAGGGCGCAATCGCGGGCCTCCTGAGCCGCGGCCACAAACGCTTCCGCTTTCTTCAGGGTGGTTTTATGCTGCAGCTGGTTCAAGTTAACAGCAGCCCGCAACTGGCGCCAACCCTTTGCCAGAAGCAGGCCCTCAGCCTCAATGCACGCATCCACTTCAGCGACCTCAACCTCAAGGCGCTTCAGGGCATCTGATGCCCCCGCACAAGATCATGACGAACCACACTCCTGCGCAGTGTGAGTTCCAGGAGGCGGCCGGGCTCGTCCGCGACGTCCGGGCTGCCCAAGGGGGGCTCTTCTTCTCCCTCAGCATGCTCCCCGGGGCTAACCCCAGGAGCGCGTGCTGCCTCCAGCGCGAGGGGCATGCGCGGTCTTGATGGATGGCCGGCATCCCGGGCCGCCTCAAGAGCTTGCTGATAAACGATGAAGACAAGCTCCGGGGCACGAGATGGGCCCCCGACGCACCAAGAGCCGCCTTGCCCCAGAAGCACTGGGGGGCTGGGAGCGCGGTCCACGTGGCAGGGTCCAGGCGCGGCCCCACGGACCCCCGCGAGGTCTACCGAAGACCCAGCATGGTCCGGAGGAGAGGTGCGGTCAGAAGTGTCCGCGAACCTCGCCGGACGGCTCAGGAATGAGTCAGGAGGAACCCTGCAAAGCAAGATGTCAGGCGAACCGTATCAGAAAGAACAGGAAAAGCTGAGAAACACGCACCTGCCCAGTACATTCAGCTTCGTCCTCTTCAGAGCCCTCGGGGCAGGGCCATAGCTGCCCCTCAGCCTCCGCCTTTTGCTCAGCGCCGCGAAGGACGGCAGGAGGCCGCTTGAGGCGGGCGCGCCTCGGGCTGGGGCAAGGCCACGGCGGACGCCCGTGACCGGCGCCCCATTCGCCGCTACGGCGTCCTCTGGGCTCACCCCAAGAGGGGGCTGCCGCACTCCATCTTCGGCCACCTCAGGAGCTGGCAGCACCTCGGCCTCTTCGGCCACCTCCAGAGCCACAGGCGCCCGCGCTTCGTCTGCTCGCTCTGGGGGCGGAGTGGACCCTGGGTCAGGAGCTCCACTTGACGTATCCGCCCCGGAAGGGAAAGTTGGGCTCGTGAGCCCTGGCGCCACCATCAGGGGATTGTCACGAGGGCCAGAGACGCCCTCCGGCAATAGTCCCCACACATCGAATCGGGGCATCTTCTCGGCAAAGGCTTTTCTGGCCACGGGAGCCAGGTACAAGGGAGTCGCGGGGACGGGGCGCGCTTCAGGAACTCCGCCGACAAGCAGCCGCAGCATCCCATGGAGCGTCTCAGGAGGGAGCTGCTTCCGCTGAAGACGCGCGGGATCATCAAGACCGGAGAGGGCCCACATCGGGCGAGAATGGCGCTGAAGTGGGGCGACACGCAGAGCAAGGAAGTCCCTCACCACCATCGCCAAAGTCAGCCCATTCTTCCTCAGGCTGACCATATGATGCATGATCTGCTCTGCCCGTGGATCTGAGAGGACCTCATGCTCCTAGCCCGAGCTCGACACCGCCGGCGCGTCGGGGAGGTGGAACAGGGGGCTGTACGTAATAGCATCAACATACACCCACTGCCGACGGAACCCCACCGTGGTCGGGCGGAGCGTGAAGTCGATCCCGGAGGAAGCAGTCGCCTCCACCGTGCGCAGGGACACGCATCCCGAGCGCTGCCCCCCGTCGACCAGGTGGAGGACGAAGAAGTAGCGAAGCATGGCCACGGACGGGGAAACACCGACAAAAGCTTCGCACAGAAACGCGAAGCCGGAGAGGAGGATGATGGACCCCGGATCCAAGTGCAGCGCCCGAATCTGATAATGCGTGAGCACCGCATTGAAGAAGGCAGAAAAAGAGGGAAGGTGTAGGATCGAAAGTAAGTCTAGAGGGGGGGTGATTAGACTACTTGACAAAATAAAAAATCTGCCTTTAGATCATGCAATGTTTTTGGCAGTTTCACAATTAAGATCAATTCAAGTAACACCCTACACATGCAATTCTAGAGTATATGCAGCGGAAAGTAAATTGCACATGTAAAAGAGAGGTGGAGAAGATCAAACGCAGTTTGGTGACACGGAGATTTTTGTCGTGGTTCCGATAGGTGGTGCTATCGTACATCCACGTTGATGGAGACTTCAACCCACGGAGGGTAACGGCTGCGCGAGTCCACGGAGGGCTCCACCCACGAAGGGTCCACGAAGAAGCAACCTTGTCTATTCCATCATGGCCTACGCCCACGGAGGACTAGCCTTACTCGGGGTAGATCTTCACGAAGTAGGCGATCTCCTTGCCCTTACAAACTTCTTGGTTCAACTCCACATCACGACGGAGGCTCCCAAGCGACACCTAACCAATCTAGGAGGCACCACCCCCCAAAAGGTAATAGACGGTGTTGATGGTGATGAACTCCTTGCTCTTGTGCTTCAGATGATAAACTCCCCAACACTCAACTCTCCTCACTGATATGGCTGTGGTGGAAGAAAGATTTGAGTGGAAAGCAACTTGGGAAGGCTAGAGATCAAGTTTCATATGGTAGGAATGGAATGACTTGATCTCAACACAAGGGTAGGTGGTTCACTTCTCAGAAAGTGTATGGTAGAAGTGGTGGTACTTTCTGATGGCTCTCCTCACAAATGAGGAGGGGGTGGAGGGGTATATATAGCCTCCACACGAAATCCAACCGTTACACACACATTTGACCAATCTCGGTCAGACCGAAGTGAAAACTCGGTTAGACCGAAAGTTCAAATATAGTGAACGTTGGGATTTTCGGTGGGACCGAAAATACCATCTCGGTGAGACCGAAGTGAGTCAAAGGTTAGGGTTTGCCATCTCGGTGAGACCGAAAATATAAACTCGGATATTCCGAATTTATGTCAACTGACCACAGAAGGTTGGCAGCCCTTTTTCGGTGGGACCGAAACTCAGAATCGGTTTGACCGAGAAGCTAGGGTTTGGAGAAACAACTGAAGTGGTTCATCTCGGTGGGACTGAGTTGGAGAAATCGGTGTGACCGAGATGTTAGGGTTTGTAGAAATAACTTCATCTCGGTGGGACTGAGTTGGTTTGACCGAGATTACTTATGGGTGTGTGTTAAGTAGTGGATAGTGCTGATAGTTGAGGGAGTTAGATCACCAAGCACTTGAGCAACAAGAACATTAACACAACCTCATCCCCTTTTAATAGTATTGGCTTTTCCTATGGACTCAATGTGATCTTTGATCACTAAACCACAAATATAGTCTTGAGCTTTTGCCAATGCTTGTCTTAGCATTTTGAGGGGTCCACTTCTTCAGACATTTCCATACCCACATCATCGAACTTTTCTGAAATGATTCTCAAGAGAATATTAGTTCAATGATATATATGTTGTTGTTAATTACCAAAACCACCCGGGGATTAGTTGCACTTTCAATCTCCCCCTTTTTGGTAATTGATGACAACATATAGATCAAAGCTTCGACAAAAGATATAATCAATGAATAATATCGTCGCTTTGAGAAGTATGTGATAAACAAGAGCTCCCCCTAAATTTGTGCATTATTTAAAATTTGCGTTTGAATGCAAATGCACAATCGATTAGGATTATGGGTCACTCTTCCATGTCACATACATCTTGGTGGAGCGCACAAAATGATAAGAATGAATAACATGCACTTAATCACCAAGACAAAAGTAAATAGCCATACAATAAGGAATAGCACATGATAAGCAATAAGCACACATTAAAGCATAGTATGACTAAGCACTCATTAAGGTAGCATCAAACGTAGTAGCAAGCACACTTAAAGTATCTGGAACCAAAAGAAACCAATGTATCTCAAGGAAAACCGGCAAAAGAACGAAAAGACGAAAGAGCACTCTCTCTCTCGAAGCCCTATGATCTATAACAATTTCTCCCCCTTTGGCAACAAGTTACCAAAAAGTTCGAAAAGGTATAGAGCTAAACGTCACTGCGGGCTCGGCTGGCGGCTCCCGTCTGGGTCGATGTCGGTGTAGAGATGGCTGCATCTGCGAAGACTTCTGCTGAAGTCTGCGGTGGAGGAGTGGATGCTGGAGCTGAAGGAACTGCTGGAGCTGTAGCTGGTGCTGAAGTGGTAGCCCTGGAGTCTGTCACTGGGATAGCTGCAGACCTGGATCCTCTGGGAACCGGAGCAGTCTGGCGATGAGAGTCCTGGACTAGATCATCCTGCATAAGCTCTGCTCTCTCCTGCCTAGTCTCCTCCATGTCTGCCTCAAGCTTGTTGACAGACACCTGAATCTCAGTCAGCTTCACGTCCAGAGCGTGGATCTTGTCCTCGACAATCCTCTCAAGGCTCTCCTGAGATTGCTCAATGCTGGCCAGGCGTTGTTCAATTCTCTGGGTAGCTTCAAGAATTTGCTCTCCAAAGCTCTTTGGCTTAGCTGCTGCTGCTGCTGCCTCTTTGTCAGCTTTAGCCTTCTTCGCAGCTTCAATCTTGGCTTGTCCTTCAACAGAGGTAGGATCCTCTTCATCCATCACAACCACGTTGTCCTCATGCTCTGGCTGCAGTGGCAAGTGCTTCCTATCCAACATGAATTTGCCCGTGCCAAACTTGGCGTTGATAAGCATCTGTATCTGCGGCGCAAACCCACACGACCTCTTCTGGTCAGCTGCAGTCCTCTTGATGGTCTCTACCATCAAGTCCATCACCTTAAAAGGTGCCTTCTCATCGAGAATGTGCAGCATGTTGATAGAATAGCCTCGTATCATTCGGTGGTCACCTGACTTAGGCATCAAAGTATGCCTCAGGATAGTGTTAGTGGTGGTCAGACCTGCCTGGAGATAATACACTGAGCCGAGTTTCCATCCCTCCAAATCAGCAGCTGGGATCTCCTTGTACATATTCTTCATAGAATCATGACTCTTCTTAGGAATCCCATAGACATCAATGTCGTCCTCTCTCTGCACTGGAGCGTTCAGAAGTTCTGCCCATTCTGCAACAGTTGAAGAAAACCTTTGACCTTCAGTCATCCAGGTGATCTTGCCATCAGGATAGAAATGGGCTGTGGCATAGAACTGCATGATCATCTCGTCATTCCAGGCTGTCAGTTCTTGACCCACAAAGTCAGCAACTCCACATGCAGTAAAGCTCTCATGCACATGGGGAAAGAAGTCCCGATGCTCTCTGCTGTCAATATACTTCCAGTCGACATACCTGGTGTCAGCAACAATGGGCTTCTTATCCATTAGCACGGTCTCATAGAAATCCTGCTGCTCTCTGGTGTGGAATCTAGGGTCCACAGCAGTCCTTCTTCTTACGGCATATGGATCAGATTGTCTCCATAGCCTGAGACCTTTGTCCTTTCTTGCCTTCATATCCTCAGCTTGAGGATGAGCATCATTGTGGAGTGGCAACTTGGGACGGAGCTTGAGCAACACATGCTCTTCATCTGACTCAGAAGGTGGCATCTCACCTTTGTTCTTCTCAGAAGCTGGAATGCTTCTGGTTGTTCTCTTGGGCTTGGCTGGAGCTGCCTTAGCTTGTGCAGGCTTCTTGGGCTTGGAGGAGGCTTGAGCCCGAATAGCATCACCCATGAACTTAGCTTTCTGAGGAGGAGGCTGGGGTGCATCTTCTTCTTCTTCTTCTTCAGCAACCTCTTGAGGTTCAGCATATACAACTCTCTTCCTTTTGGAAGTCTTCTTCACTTTGCTTGGAGCTGGCTCTTCCAAGTTGAGCTTCTTAGCAACTGCAGACTGCTTCACTTTGCTTGTGCCTTTCTTTGGCTGCTGCCCTTGGAGCTCTTTGGCAACCACTTGCCTCTTTGGCTTGGAGGTAACTTCCTCAGCAACAAAGTCGGAATCCTCATCATCAGACGTTCTCTTCTTCCTGGTTCTCGTAGCAGCAGGAGGCAGACCACTGGGGGTACTCCTCTCACCATCATCACTAGAGCTGCTAGCCTCAGGACTTGTACCTGCCTCTGGAATCTCAGCAAACGGTGATTCGGACCTGTTCTGGCTGTCACTGACATCTGACATGGCTGAAAGACCTGTGAATAGATAAGGTGTAGGCAGAGTAGAAGAGTTATCACAACTGCAGAAGTTTTTGCAAAAAAAATGAGTTCAAAAACTTAGTTTTGAGTTTTCACAGAATGTATTTCGGTCAAACCGATTTCAAGTTTCGGTGTAACCGAAGTGTTCAACAGAACCTACACACCACTTTCGGTCAGACCGAAATGGGTTTCGGTCCTACCGAAAACTTAGGGTTTCACAGAAACTTTAATTCGGACATTCCGATTTTCACAACTCGGTCAGACCGAACTATGTAGTGCAATGGTCAGAGACCAAATCGGTCAGTCCGAGTTTCAGGAATCGGCTTCACCGAGATGCATTCCGTGGAAACCTAAACCTAAGAATTTTCCTCGAAACTAAACGATCTGAACAATGTATTTGGATCATATCAAACGTGGATTGAATCAGGGCAGTCCTATCATGCAAGAATCAGAAGTTGAGCATGAAAGGGATCGGGACACACCCTAACTTGGTGGTGTCCCTCTACGGCGGCAACGGCGGAGAAGATTACCGTTGACGGCGGCGGAGACCTGCGGCGAGGGCGCACAGGCGACGAAGGCGACGATCCTTAGATCAGGGCGACGGCAGCAGGGGTCTTGGAGGGCGAACGGTTTGAAAGGAATAGATCGCGCGCAGCCCTCAGTATATATAACCCCGTGCTGTCGGTGGGACCGAGTTGAAAAACTCGGTGTCACCGAGATGCATAATTGCAGTGCAGTTACGCATATCGGTCAGACCGAGATTTTGAACTCGGTTTCACCGAGATGAAACCTAGATCAATCTAAGTGTTTCGGTTGGACCGAGATTGAGAAACCGGTCAGACCGAAATGGACTTAGAAGGATTTGGAAGTCAGCCTTAGACGAATCGGTGGTTCCGAGTGCTCCTCACTCGGACTGTCCGAAAAAGACTTGTTCAAAGTTGTGATATGAGCATGAAAAGAATTTTTGAGACAAGAAAGCATAGATAGCTAGGGAAGGTGCTTAGGCATTCTTGTCCATCCATTTGGCCAGAAGAAGAAACCAAAACAATCAAAAACCACAAATGGATGTCCTTGAATGGATAAAATCATGCATTCAACATGCTCACACAATAAGATAGCAAATGAAATATGTTTCAAACATGCACAACCAATCACTCTAGCTACTAGCACACAATTTGTCGATGACTAGGTCATCTATATATGAGTATGTTGACTTAGGAGTCAAATGAGAACATTTGATCATAGGTCATACTCATCGTTTAAGCACAAGTGGGGTTACCACTTTTACATAAAGCATTTATGTGTTCACATCATTAGAAGATGCTTTAGCTCATTTTTTAGAGCAAAGCTCCCCCTAGATGTGAGAACCCCTTTTAAAGGGTCAAACTAACCTTGGGTTGTCGTAGAAGACTTCATGTAGATGTTGAAGACGTGGATGCTCAATGTTGATGTAGATCATCATGAGTTAGGAGCAATCCTTTGAATTAGGGCACTTTCAATACCTACATGGGTTAGTCCCACAAGGAACAAACAAGAATATCCATAGACATAGAGTGAAGTACACAAAAGATGATGTCCATGAAAGCAATGATTACCTTGTCCCTTGACTTACCAACAAGAGGGTTTGTGACTCCATGAATAAGTGCATGATGTAGAAGTTGATTGCACAAGTTCTTGCCAAAATGAATATGAGTGAAGTTTGTTGGCGGAGTCACCCTCAAGAACCTACTAGTTCTTCTTCTTTGGGATCCACATCATCTTGATGGGAATCCTTGGTGTTGTAGTTGAGCTTGACGAAGTAGAACTTGATGTGTCCTTGGGAACCCACTTGACCATGGCTTGAGGTGCTTCAATGAATGCATCAATCTCCTCTTGAAGCTTGTCCTTGGCCTTTAGCTTGTGGTCTTGTGGTGGAAGGTCATCTTGAGCTTGTTCCACATTGGAAGAAGTAGGATCATACTTCTCCTTTTGTGAAACAAACTGTGGAGTAGGGTATTGACCTTCTTCCCACTCAACACCTTTGGCGTTGAACTTTCGCTCAAAACCAATCCCTTGATTCTTCCGGTGTCTTCCTTGTTTGCGAACGATCTCCTCAAAGTTCTTGCTTCCGGCAAGACTCTTGTAGACACCTTTCTCTATGATTTCCTTCAATAGGCTATTTTCTTGCTCAAGTGTAACTTGGCTTGAAACATTGTTAGTGGAATCAAGAGAACTACTAGAAGTAACAACATTGGATTTAACATTGTTATTGTTACTACTAGAGGAAGAATTTTTCTTATGCTTGTCATGCTTAGTCTTAATAGGTGGCAAGAAATTAGACAAGAGAAGTCGTTTGGCAAGATATGAAGAACTCTTCTTTCGAAGATCATCATTGATCGCTTTTAGAAACTCATGTTCTTGCTCTAGAGTGAGCTTCTCGAAGCGTAGCTTCTCATGAGATCTTAGGAGCTCTCTATGATCTTCTTGAGTAGTTTCATGAGCTAACTTAAGAGTGTTTAGTTCTTTAGTTAGATGCTCAATCTCCTTCATAGCATTGTCATTCGACTCTTCTCGACTATAAAGACTACTAGCATTTTCATCATTACTAAGCTCACTAGATTTATCATGCAAGAGCTCATCTTCACCAAGTAAGTCATCCTCATCACTATCAAAGTCAATGAACTCAGGGTGTGTTACCTTGGGGCCTTTAGCCATGAAGCATCTTCCAATTCCCTCATTTGGTGAATCAAATAAGTCGTAGGAGTTGGAGTTGGAGGATACGAGTGCAAGTCCGGCAACACCTTCATCTTGACTATAGTCGGAGTCGGAGTGATAGCTTCCATCGGATTGACTGTCAGAGTCGGAGCCGGAGACCCATTCACCAACATGAGCTTGATGTCTTCTTCTTGTGTAGCTCCTTGATGACTTGTCTTTCCTCTCCGAATCCTTGCTTCTCCGAGAAGGTCTTCGTTCATAACGATCATCTCTACTCCTTCTCTCTCTCCGAGGTGACTCATCTCTTGCTCTTCTTCTTGGAGATTCTTCTCTTCTCTTGTGGGGAGCCGTACACTCATTTGAGAAGTGTCCGGGTCGTCCACAATTGTAGCAGTTTCGATCACGACTAGAAGATCTTTTTCCATCATATGATCTAGACTTTGAGCTTCTTTCTTTGCCTCTATTCTTGTAGAACTTGTTGAAGTTCTTGACCATTAGGCTTATGTCTTCATTGGAAATTTGCTTGTCACTTGAGGTAGTAGGAGCATCACTTGTAGCTTTGTAAGCACCACTTGACTTGTTGTGAAGCTCTTCCTTATCCTTAAGTGTCATCTCATGAGCAACAATCCTTCCAATGACTTCAGTTGGCTTGAGAGTCTTGTAGTTTGGCATCATTTGGATCAAAGTGCACACGGTGTCATACTTTCCATCCAAAGCTCTGAGAATCTTCTTAATGATGAATCGGTCGGTCATTTCTTCGCTTCCTAAGCCTGCAATCTCATTTGTGATGAGAGCAAGCCTAGAGTACATTTCAGCGACTCCTTCACCATCCTTCATCTTGAACTTGTCAAGTTGACCTTGAAGAATATCTAGCTTTGATTCCTTCACAGATTCAGTACCTTCGTGCATTTCAACCAAAGTATCCCAAATCTCTTTAGCATTCTCAAGACGGCTGATTTTGTTGAACTCTTCGGGACACAAAGCATTGAAGAGAATGTCACAAGCTTGAGCATTGTTTTGCAACATCCGCAATTCTTCGGGTGTAGCTTCGCGATCCGGAACTTTTCCTTCTTCAAAGAAGTCACCTTGCATGCCAACACAAATAATGCCCCATGCGGCTGGGTTATGACCAAGAATATGCATTTTCATTTTATGCTTCCAACTAGCAAAATTTGTACCATCAAAGTAAGGACCTCTACGATAATTACCCTCACTAGACGCCATACTCTCCTAGGTTGTGAAACCAAGCTTATGGAGTCCAATGCAATGGAAACCAAGGCAATGGAGACCAAAGCTCTGATACCACTTGTAGGATCGAAAGTAAGTCTAGAGGGGGGTGATTAGACTACTTGACAAAATAAAAATCTGCCTTTAGATCATGCAATGTTTTTGGCAGTTTCACAATTAAGATCAATTCAAGTAACACCCTACACATGCAATTCTAGAGTATATGCAGCGGAAAGTAAATTGCACATGTAAAAGAGAGGTGGAGAAGATCAAACGCAGTTTGGTGACACGGAGATTTTTGTCGTGGTTCCGATAGGTGGTGCTATCGTACATCCACGTTGATGGAGACTTCAACCCACGGAGGGTAACGGCTGCGCGAGTCCACGGAGGGCTCCACCCACGAAGGGTCCACGAAGAAGCAACCTTGTCTATTCCATCATGGCCTACGCCCACGGAGGACTAGCCTTACTCGGGGTAGATCTTCACGAAGTAGGCGATCTCCTTGCCCTTACAAACTTCTTGGTTCAACTCCACATCATCAAGACGGAGGCTCCCAAGCGACACCTAACCAATCTAGGAGGCACCACCCCCCAAAAGGTAATAGACGATGTTGATGATGATGAACTCCTTCCTCTTGTGCTTCAGATGATAAACTCCCCAACACTCAACTCTCCTCACTGATATGGCTGTGGTGGAAGAAAGATTTGAGTGGAAAGCAACTTGGGAAGGCTAGAGATCAAGTTTCATATGGTAGGAATGGAATGACTTGATCTCAACACAAGGGTAGGTGGTTCACTTCTCAGAAAGTGTATGGTAGAAGTGGTGGTACTTTCTGATGGCTCTCCTCACAAATGAGGAGGGGGTGGAGGGGTATATATAGCCTCCACACGAAATCCAACCGTTACACACACATTTGACCAATCTCGGTCAGACCGAAGTGAAAACTCGGTTAGACCGAAAGTTCAAATATAGTGAACGTTGGGATTTTCGGTGGGACCGAAAATACCATCTCGGTGAGACCGAAGTGAGTCAAAGGTTAGGGTTTGCCATCTCGGTGAGACCGAAAATATAAACTCGGATATTCCGAATTTATGTCAACTGACCACAGAAGGTTGGCAGCCCTTTTTCGGTGGGACCGAAACTCAGAATCGGTTTGACCGAGAAGCTAGGGTTTGGAGAAACAACTGAAGTGGTTCATCTCGGTGGGACTGAGTTGGAGAAATCGGTGTGACCGAGATGTTAGGGTTTGTAGAAATAACTTCATCTCGGTGGGACTGAGTTGGATTGACCGAGATTACTTATGGGTGTGTGTTAAGTAGTGAATAGTGCTGATAGTTGAGGGAGTTAGATCACCAAGCACTTGAGCAACAAGAACATTAACACAACCTCATCCCCTTTTAATAGTATTGGCTTTTCCTATGGACTCAATGTGATCTTTGATCACTAAACCATAAATAGAGTCTTGAGCTTTTGCCAATGCTTGTCTTAGCATTTTGAGGGGTCCACTTCTTCAGACATTTCCATACCCACATCATCGAACTTTTCTGAAATGATTCTCAAGAGAATATTAGTTCAATGATATATATGTTGTTATTAATTACCAAAACCACCCGGGGATTAGTTGCACTTTCAGAAGGAGACCCGCGAAGATGGCGAGGAGGTGGAGCTGGATGTCGTGCACCAAAGTTGACTGAAAAATCACATGTGTGTCCTCGGGTGAATTTCTAGGTCCCATGCAAGAAATGGGAATGAAATTCAAACATCTGGGCATCGTGGTTTGGCCGAGAAAATTGAGAAGCTTGGTTTTAAAATTCTTGTAAATCCAAAACACGCCTGAAAATCATGAAACTTGGCATGGTGTCATGTCATGGTACTACCATGCTGTGGTAAAAAAATTGCAGAGTAGGAACTAGTTTTGGTATAAGTTTCTTGTAAACCGGAGCTTCTCTCAAGAAGGCTCGTGGTTCTGAGAGGGAACATGTCACCTTTGTGTGCATAATTCAAATTTTAAATACAAGCACATGCTTCAGTGCACCAAAGCTGGTTGACAAATCACATGTGTGTCCTCGGGTAAATTTCTAGGTCCCATGCCAGAAATGGGAATGAAATTCAAACATCTGGGCATCATGGCTCGGCTGGAAACATTGAGAAACTTGGTTTTCTAATTCCTGTAAATCCGAAACACGCATGAAAATCATGAAACTTGGCTTGGTGCCATGACATGGCACCAACATGTTGTGGTAATTTTGATGTCTGATTTGCGAAGGCGCACACATTAACAATCAACAAAGTCATTTTGGAACAAGTGATGTCACGTTACAATCAGAAACACAAGTATTATTGAAACCGTGGGTGTTCTATTTACCATTTACGCGCCGCCACGCGTCCCCTTTTTTTATTAGCTAGGAGACGCCATGCAGGGTAGCTATTTGAGTACGGGGGGCGTGCGATCAGACCCGTGTGCGTGCTTATCGGCAGGAAAGCCCTTTGACCTCCATCTGCCGTCCACCTCTCTCCAAAGGTCTCCATTAATGGTGCCCGAACCTCTGTTTAATGGCGTGGCAATGTCGCCCTCGACTGAGATTTAAGAGAGAAAAAAGAAAATCTGAAAAGAAAATTTTGCACGGATCTTGATGTAAGATCTGACGGACCTATATAGCATCTACTACGACTTATAGCAAGACTGATGAATATATATAAGGACGACGAGAGTGGATAATAATTGTCTTACATAATTAGGAAGATAATTAGAAAAGCCACATGCGGCTATGCCCGAAATACACAAGGGCAAAAGAAGAAGGAAGATGCATACAACGATCTACCTCGCCGATCTATACTTTCTTTCTGCGCTGCAGGTCGCGGAGACTAGTTCTCGCAGTAGGCGATGATCTCTTTCATCAGTTTCATGTCCTTAATACGATGCTTGGCAGCATCCATGGATTCCTCCACCAGCCTATTGTGCTCCATGCGGAGCATGGCATTCTCGTCCATAAGTCTCTTGATGATCACGCCCGTCCTCTGCAACACGACAGCAGTATCCTCCTTCTGCTTCGCCCTTCCGGAGATCTTCGCCCTCAGGAGGTCACGCTCGCCCCGGAGCTTTGCATTACCCTCCCCCAGTTGCCGGATGATGTCGGTAGCCTCGTCCTGCATCCTTGCCCAGCCGGAGATCTGATCCATCTGGCTATGGACTATCGCATGCATGCACCTGTAAGAGTCCTCGCCTGCCCGTGAGAAATTTTCCCAGGCCGCCGCGGCGCGGCGGGACATCCCTGCTGCTTTGGCGGCACGGCGGGACATCTCTGCTGCTTCTGCAGTGTGGCCGGACCAGTCAGCTACATCGCAGGTGCGGCGGGACCTCCGTGCTGCTTCGGCGGTGCGACGGGACCTCTGTGCTGCTACTGGTGCACGGCTGGACATGTCGGCTACTTTCGCGGCGAGGCGGAACATCTCTCGTGCTTCCTCTTCCATGCTCACCTCTGCCTGGTGGAAATCTCTCGACCCATAACTCACGCTGGCTATGGCTTGATTGACTTGATTGTTTTTTGTGCATGAGGAGTTGAGGAGGAATGTGCAGTCATCTTATAACCGAGTACTACTAATATGCTCCTAAGTGGGAAACCGTTTAGGTTGTGATCGGTGTGAACAGGTTTGCAATGAAATATAGCGTGGTAGTAGTAATAATTTGGAATGTGATGAGACGCGCTCAAAACTTATTAAAAGGCTAGAGGGCGGGGCAGTCTAGCTTGGTCCTTTTCACGAGAGGCGAGGGCCTTTGTGATTTGACGGCTCATTACTGCTGGAAGGCGGGGCCTAGTGATTTGACTGCTCGTATAAATGTGCCGACGACCTGAGGAGGAGCAAAGAACCATGCGGTATACTCAAGTTTTCCAGTGGAGTATGATGGAGGAGCACGAAACACAGCAACCCAGTGCCATATCCTCTACTCTCTACTCTTATTATATATTACTAGCAAGAGGCTTTGTTCTATTGGCGATAAAGAATGATCTAATTTGCTAGTCATCTCATTTTTAGCATTGTTCTATTCATGCCTCGCAGAGAAGGTGACACGTGCGGTGAAATACCCGAAGCAAAATAAGAAACACAGGAGAAAAAGAAGAAGGAGGATTATCACCCCCAAAAAAGAAGGAAGACACACACACAAGTCTGGGGTGCTGCTCTCACTACATGAAGGGTTGCTGGCCGCGGAGTCGTAACTGGTTCTTCATCGCCTCCACGACCTCCATCTCCTTGCACATCTCCTCCGCCATCTTCATCATTCTGTCCATGACGCGGGATTTCTCGACGCGAGCCTTCACCATCTGTTCCACGGCCGCATTACGTACCTTGACAGCAGCAGGGTGCTCGATGCGGAGCTTCGCCAACTCCTCCTCCTTCTGTTCCATGACGAGGGCCTGCAACATCTTCATCGAGGAACTACTATTCTCATGCAGCTTCTTCCAGCCGGCGTTCTCCTCCTTCAGCAGGTCGAGCTCGTGGCAGAGCTTCGCCTTGTCCTGCTGAAGTTGCAGGATTTCACCGGTCGCCTTCTTCTCCGAGGCAATGCTCTTCTTCAGCAGCATCACCAAGCTGGCGGTCAACTCCCCCTGCTCATTGAGCTCAGCGGGCATGTCGTCGAGGCTCTCCTTCAGCAGCTCCACAAGCCGTGGATGAACTCCTTCTGCTTAGTGAGGTGCTTATTGAGCTGATCGGGCATATGCCATCGAGGGATAAAGACTCCAGCGCCGCTAGCTCAGCATGTTCGCCTCCGTGTCTAGGGCACTCCTAGGAGCCATCGCGTGCCCGTGAGAGATCTTTCGAGGTCTCTGTGTGGTGGCGAGCCCTCTCTTTTTTTCCGCAGCCATGGTTGTCGCTCCCTTGTTACGAGTAGTTCTCGCCTAGAGCTCTGCATACCGGCCATGGCAAGGACAGGCGAAGAAGGAGGACTTATGAGGAGGAAGGTAGAGTAATTTTCGGTTAGGTAGTTCCTCTTTTTATAACCTAAGTACTAGCACTAGTACTAAAACTTGCATGGAACACATTCATGTTTGGTATGTACTGGTAGGTGTGAGCAGGCTTGCACTTAATTGTAGCACTAGTACTTTCAAATGTGATGGGAACAAGGTAAAGATTAATTTATGGTTTTTGGTTTCGAGGCCCGAAACGGCTCCCGATGAGTTTAGTGGAACATAAATTTCAAGTAGACTACACTGCTCAGATGCGTAAATATTATGTTACTATCAAAAATTGGCACAAAAAACGAAGGAGACCAATGGAAATACTACTAGCAACCCATGATTTAACTACTCGCATGCGCGCAGTGGAGTAGTAATGTCTTTCTTCCGCCCTCACGTCCACTCAATTTGCATGCGCTGTATTAATTGACCATCAATGAAGTGAAGGACTTTACACGCGTCAAATTGTCACATGGGGTGGATCTTGGTACAAAATTGTGTCCGCCCGTATACCCGTGTGTGCGTGCGAGAGAATGAGTGCGTGTGTGGCGTGCGTGCACATCTTCGCTTCGTGCATGTACCGCCAGTGCGGCTCATGGAGGACGAGTACATTCTTCTGGAACCAGTAGCATGTCACTGTGATCAATCCCCACAAGGATGTCGCGACAACGCCTCCACATGTGCCACGTGGCTTCATGAACTGTAAGAGAGACACCGTGTAGCGTGCCATTGTGTTTTGCACATACTCAAAGTACTAGTAAGGTACATGTGCATTGCACGCGTCTGATTCTGCAACCAAATTACGAATAAATACCACACAGTAGCATGTAAGCTCTGAGTCATATATGCCTGATGTAGACCTTCGTTTAGTTCTTATAGTTCATATCATTCAAAATCAATTAGTTTTTATAAAAAACCTAGGGCCTCTTTGATTCGTAGGATTTCCAAAACGCGGGAATAGGAAGAACATGGGATTAGAGCGGAATGTCGTCTTAAATCCTACAGGATGGTACGAGTGTTTGATTGTGCATTGATAAAATGCAAAATTCTTTCAAAGAGGTTTGAGTGGATGGGATGTTTCCTATGAAATCTAGTGCAAAGGAATCATATGGAAAAATTCCTATGGTTTACAATCCTACGAATCAAAAAACCAAGATAGGAAAAATTCCTAAGGATTAGAATCCTCCAAAATTCCTTCGAGAATCCTTTGAATCAAAGAAGCCCTTAATCTATTTTATGATTCATGGAATCGTGCGTTGTAAAGCATAAAGTAATAACAAATAATGGCAGTTCAACTAGAAAGAAGTTTGGGCAGTTATGATATGGAAGATTCTAGAACAAAGGAGAACCACTGTTGTTTTGAGATTTTTGCATTATGCTTAAGTTCAACCATGGAGTCCGCTAGATTATACATGTGGCAAAATCCGGTGGGGGGCTAGAAGATGGTGCGAGGGGGCGAGTGGAGGGAGACTATGAAGGAGTGCACAACTGTGAGATCGATATTTAGAGAGAGGGGGCGAGAACGTGCGCTGTTGCGCGCAGTGGCGGAGCCATGAAAAATGTCCCATGAGAAAGGGGGCCAAGCATTACTAATCCTTTACGAGGTGGGCCAATTCATCAACTTATACCATTTTTACCAGCAATTGTCTAATGATCACATTCATATTAGCCTCGATATATAGTGATGTTAGGGGGGCAGGGCCCTTACTGCCCCTCTCTTCGCCATTGTGTGTGCATCTGAGAGATGAAGCGGAAGGCATGGATGATGATAGGGGGGCGTTGGATATATAATTAATGTGGGTGTATTAGCTATATATGTAACCTATATAGAGAGGTATAGATTGATCGATGTGGACGTGGGAAAGAGGGTGAGACCTCACTAGATATATAGATTGATCGGTTTATGTGGAAAACTATGAAAGGCCTAGCTATACACACACACACACACACACACACACACACACACACACACACACACACATAGAGGAACATCGATCGTTGCACATGCACATGAGAGATAAAGAATGCCCGACATGATGGAGATGGTGATGTGTGTGTGTGCCTTCATGGAGACCGACCTGAAGAAAAAGATTGCATGTGTGCGATGGATAATGTCGACTGGTAGTGTGTGTGCATGCATGCACGAGAGAAAGTTAGTGGTACAATTATAAAGAGAAGACCAATCTATGGGTGTAAAAGACTAGCTGAGGTCATAATCAATGTAAAGTTGAATTAAAATATTTTAATAAGAGATCATGATGTTTGAAACCCATGCATGCATGAATATAACGGAGATCTGCGCGGTGTGGTTTGGAAACGAGCATGTTGCAATGTATACACATTGACCAAGGTCGGATTGGTTTGAATCTGATATACCGATGTCAGACATCGTTTGGCCACATTGCATCCGTGCATGGACACACTATTCTAATTGGAGATGATGGGTGGCTTTCGCATCACATATTAAATTTTATATTTTTTATATAGTGTGCGGATAACTTTAACTTTGAAAGATGGTCGTTGGATGAGACCAATCCGACGGTGCAGAGCTGGCAAATTTGAGCACTAATGGCTGTTGGATATCATCTAGATTCCACCAGATTTTTCCACATGTACAATCTAGAAGACTCTATGGTTGAACTTGAGCATAATGCACAAACCTCAAAACACAAGCACTTCTTCTTTGTTCTAGAATCTTCCGTAACAGAATTGCCCAAATGATTTCTACATGATTTGTTTTTTACTTTATGCCTTACAGCGCACAATTCCATGAATCTTAAAATAGATTAGCTTTCTTATAAAAACTGGATGATTTTGAATGAAATGAACTATAAGAATCAAACGAACATCTACATCATACATATATGACTCAAAGCTTACATGCTATAATGTGGTATTTATTCATAATTTGGTTGCCAAATCTCATGCGTGCAATGCACGCGTACCTTACTAGTCTAAATGGTGTCTGTGTGTGTGTTGTGCGTGTTAAACACATTGTACATAGTATATCATACTAGTCTAAATTGTCTTTTTTTGGGTACACGTTAAGCTTGTTCTCCCAAAATTTCAAGTCGCGCCTTGTTATGCTGAAATTTCAAGCTAGCATCTCTATCTATCGTGCTGCGAAACTCCCGCCTCTTCAACCCGCTCCTTGTTAGCCCGAAATATTTAAGATATATCTTTGTCTCGTTGTGCTCTGACAACTCCCTCCATCTCAACCCGTGCCTTACTATTCCAAAATTTCAACGCCCGCGAAAACTCCCACCTCCTGTGAAATCCCGACACGCGAACTGCACGTGATACCCCTGAACCGAAAGAACCGCTCCAAATCGGTGGGGGTACTTTTGTAACTTACCCCACATTTCGGACAAGCGCGTCCCTAAGCCATGGTTCCCCACTCCCATCCCATCCGCCCACCCATTCGTACACCGAGGCCGGCAAAACCCGCGAAGCCCCACACCCTCCTTCGTACGCCACCCAGCCGG
Source organism: Secale cereale (assembly GCA_902687465.1). Lineage (NCBI taxonomy): Eukaryota > Viridiplantae > Streptophyta > Magnoliopsida > Poales > Poaceae > Secale > Secale cereale. The sequence continues at coordinate 662,242,738 of LR738715.1, read as the reverse complement.
AGCCTCTTCCCCGACGACGTCGTACACAACAACACCTCGACGTCCCTCATCCACCATACCGGATGAGGATCCATCGTCGATCTGGTCATCCCGCCGGTTCAGCCACCCCGTCCTCCACCTCCAAGGAGTTGCCCCGACGTTCCCCCCGTCTTTCGCGCCACCTCCATTCCCACATCGCCGTCTTCAGCTGCACCATCGGAAGAGCATCATCATCACTATTTCCTCCGATGAAGTTGAGGCCTAATCGGCGCCACCAAAGAGGTTGTACATTAATCGCCGCATTTTCTTCTTGATTTGATCTCACGGTGCTGTCGGCGCTCAGTCCCGAGTCGACACGGCGCGGCTCCAGCCACGACGACGTCGCCGGTCACTTCCTCCATGGCGTCGCTCCCTCTACAGCGACGTCCACATCAGTAGGAGCTACTACTGCTTTAGCTCTCGCTCGCGCTGCTGCTCTGCTCTCGCTCTCGGTCCCCTGCCTGGTCTGCTCTTGCTCTTGCTCTTGCTCGCGTTGCTGCTCTCGCTCTTGCTCTTTTTTGCGATGCTGCTCCGATTTAGCTACACTTCAGTCGACTGAATCGACTTTTGGGTCAGTCGATTTTCAGGGGGTGGGGCTCGCCGGAGTTAAGGAATAACCAGCCGCAGCGGGGAGGGGGGCTCGCTGGAGAGGTACCCCACTATCTATC